>JAJEJO010002653.1:295306-379096 GCA_020662805.1 Glaucomys volans
ACACATAATATGTGCCTACTGAAGTCCCTGCTTAGCTACTAGCTCAGTAGTCAGCAATGATTTGTCACAGGTTCTTTAAATATCCTGAACCAATAAATGTTCTACTCTTTGCAAAGGAGCATTGTATATATGTAGTGGCATACTATCAGCACTGAGGTAGTTTAAAACTCAGATGTAGCTTTGTTTTCCAGTTCAAGAGGTACATCTATGTCATCCAGAGGTGAAATGCTTGGACCCTCTCATGTCTTCCTTGAGCATGTACACATATACATATGCACATACATATGGTCTGCTCGATCCACAGGATATGTCAGAGGTTTAAAATTTCCTAGTGGTATGTCATATTCCAGATCTTCCTTTCAAGTTTTTAACCAAACTCATTCTTTGCTACTGTTACTGTAGTCTCTGGCTACTGAAATTTGAACAATTGTTGCTGAAGGTTTTTTGACAAATACTCTAAGCACAGGGTCTTTTGATCAAACAAAACTCTGAGACCAGTCAAATGATGATAATACCTTGCTAGTGGGCTGTTTCCAGAAAACTTTGAGAAAGGTCAAATAGTGATCCATACACAATCTGACTATTCTCTTGTTTGTAAGGCCTCTGGTTTTAACCACGAGTACAGTTGTTAAGATTGTTGAGCTGAGAGGGAGATATTAGTAGATCAAGCTAAAAAGCCACAAATCATTCTACTTTCACCATGATTCAGAGTTCTTTTAAAATATTCTCCTCAGCTTGTTTTATATCTTTAATTTCCAGATTTCTGAAAAATTTGATTTTGACAAATTTTACCACTGCTTTAAAGAAACGGGTTTACAAAACTCCCTGCTCCACATTTCTGGAAGTCCCACATTGCCTACTTCCTTATTGTATAATTATTTTCTGCTAATTTTTGGTTTGATAACATTCCATAGCATTTTACCTGTACGCCAACTAGGCTTTCTAATTTTTTATTTTCTCTCTCATATTGTTAGTCCCAATCTTCGATTTCAAAGTGTTCTTGTAGGAATAAGAAAAATGCACATTTTTAAAATATAAAATGGAGATTTCCTCAGCCATAAAGAATAATGAAAGTATATCATTTGTTAGAAAATGGCTGGAACTGGAGAACAACAGGCTAAGTGAAATAAGACTCAGAAAATCAATAGTTAAAATGTTTTTTCTTGTATGTGGAAGCTAGAGAGAGAAGAAAGGAATAAAACAAACAAACTAAAGGGATCTCATAAAAACAGAAGGAAGACCAATAGAGTAGAAACAGGATTGAGGGAGGGAGAAGAGGAGGGCATGAGGAAGTACTAGGTACCAAATTATACTCTGTCCTTGTAGGAATCTATTACAATGAATATACTGCACAAATTAAAATAATAAAATAGAAGGGAGATCATTGGAGTAGAGCAAGTGGATCAAGGGAAGGGAGGAGGAAGAAGGGAAGGTAGAGGGGAATGAGATTGATCAAAATATGCTATGTTCATGTACAAATACGGCATAATGAATCCCACTATGATGTATAGTAATAATGTACCAATAAAAATACAAAGCATCATAAAAATGGTACCAATAGCAATGAAAAATCAATCAAGGAGAATACCTGAGAAGAATGTACTCAGTTTGAGTTGATGCAGATTGTCAGAGTGGAAGAGTATAAAAGGTTGGAGCTAACACATAAATATTTAGTAAAATTATGGCTTTGGCATTTGTGCCTAGATGGCAGTTTGAAGCCAAGAAACTGTCATGTGGGATGCTATATAGGTATAAGATGTTTTCAAAGAGTGATATTTGAAAATAAATCAGAAGATTAGACATAAAAAAGGACAAGATAAATAATAATCAAGTAATGTATGCTCAACAAACATATGAAAAAATATTCATCATCTCTAGCAATTAGAGAAATACAAATCAAAACTACTCTAAGTTGTATCTCACTCCAGTCAGAATGGCAATTATCAAGAATACAAGCAATTATAAGTGTTGGTGAGAATGTGGGGAAAAAGGTATGCTTATACATTGCTGGTGCGACTGCAAATTGGTGCAATCATTATGGAAGCAATATGGAGATTCCTCAGAGAACTTGGATTGGAACCACCATCTGACCCAGCTATCCCACTCCTCGGCTTATACCCAAAGGACTTAAAATCAGAACACTACAGTGACACAGCCACATCAATGTTTGTAGCAGCTCAATTCACAATAGCTAAACTATGGAACCAACCTAGATGCCCTTCAACAGATGAGTGGATAAAGAAAATGTGGTACATATACACAATGGAATATTACTCAGCCTTAAAGAAGAATGAAATTATGGCATTTGCAGATAAATGGATGGAACTGGAGAATATCATGCTAAGAAAAATAAGCCAATTCAAAAAAACCAAAGGCCAAATGTTTTCTCTGATAAGTGGATGCTGATCCATAATGGGGGTGGGATAGGGAATAATGAAGGAATTTTGGATTGTGCAGAGGGGAGTGAGGAGAGGGGACGGGTATGGGGAGGGGAACAATGGTGGAATGAGAGAGACATTATTACCCTATATACACCCATGATTACACTACTGGTGTGACTGCACCATGTACAGCCAGAGGAATGAGAAGTTATGCTCCATTTGTGTACAATGTGTCAAAATGCATTCTACTGTCATGTGTAACTAATTAGAATAAATTAAAAAATTTTTAAAAAGAAATGTCAAGGAAATGATATAGAATGATATAAAATAAAAGGTGAAGAGTATAGAAGGCAGGTTAACAATCGAACACTACAGGGATCTTGAGGCAGATAACTTGGGAAAGGAACTGGTTTCTCTAGATCAAAGTCATAAGTGATCTCGGAGGTAGTGTTTGTTAACAGAGTACAGGAGGTACAAATGGAGTGCCATGAAATAAGAAGTAATCATATAAATACTGTTCTTTCAAAAAGTTTCATAATTACTGAAAATAAAGAGAATAGTAATTGAAGGAGGAATATGGCTAGAGGGAAATTTTCTTTCATAATGGAAAAAATTAAGAATATAGGTTAAATGAAATAATTTAACAAAGCTGAAAGTAATGGAAGACGAGAGAGAGAAGGAAAGAAGGTGAATAGGCTTGTGAATGCGCAAAAGTCAACTTCATTTTACAGATAAAGAATTAGAAGTATTTCAGTGTCCCCCTCAAAGCAAGTATATAATAAAACAAGAAACTATGAAGATTCTCAGTCTATTCTTTCTCTTAGAAGCAACTCAATTGTTCATCAGTAGAATTCACATCAAAATACAAGCAATGAACCCAAATATTATGAGTGAAAATAAATAGCAAGTTGCCTATGCAAATGCATCATTATTGGTACATGTAGCTTAACATTTATGGTAACTTTCTAATTAAGAAAGGTGACCTATCTCTCTTATAAATATGTGTTGAACCCAGGGGTGCTTAACCACTGAGGCACATTCCCAAACCTTTTTATTTATTTATTTTTTTTATTTTGAGGCAGGGTCTAACTAATTTGCTCAAGGCCTTGCTAAATTGCTGAGGCTGGTTTTGAACTTGCAATCCTCCTGCCTCAGCCTCCTGAATTGCTGGGATTACTGGCATGCAACACGACACCAAGCTAAGAAAGGTGATTTTTTATCTATTGATAATAAACTATATGCATGAAAGTTCTTAGGTCATAGATAATGTTTCTGTTCTTTTGTAATTGTTAGAGCTATTTAAATATTGACATATAAAAATATTAGGAAATTTGGAATATATGAACAACATTATTAATATTTGAATCAACTAATAGTTCATTAATTTAATATTTAGTATCTAATTAGAGAAATGTATTCACTGCAATTTTATACTCTAAAAATAATTCAAGTCTTTAAGAGTGTTTAAGCCCAAATTGTTGTGTCAAGGTTTTTAAGTAGTGAAAGGCTTCCTATGGAAGAGAAATCAAGGTATCAGGGCTCTGTCCTGTCTGCTCATGTGGCTTTGATGATCTGGAAGACCTAAACTCCAGTAAAAAACAGTGGTGCCTACCTGTAATTCCAAAGACTTAGGAGATTAAGGTAGGAGGATCACAAGTTTGAGGCCATCCTCTGCAACTTAGCAAGACTGTCTCAAAATAAAAAGTGTTGGGAATGTAGCTCAGTGGTAAAACACCTGTAGGTTCAATTCCCAGTACCAAATAAATAAATACCTAGACTCTTAACCATCATCCCTTATTCTACTTCAGCAGGATTGGGGGTTAAACTGTCCTCCAGAAGGAAGAAGATGCAGATGCAAGCTCGGCTCTTCTTGAACGGGTTCTTGATCGCTGCTTGGATTGTCTGAGAATATTGGACTCTCGCTCCTTCACTTTTCAAAGTGGACTCTGCCAGTGACTCTTCAGGGAGTTTTCAGAAGCTGTGGTTGTGGACTAGGTAGCACTGTTGATCCCTCTTGTTCTGGGGCTTCCGCCTCTTGGACTGCGCAGCTGCTGGTTCTTCCAGCTCTCCAGCTGCAGGCGGCCATTGTGGACCACCCAGCTTATTAAGGTCGTGTAAGCCAATCATAAATCCCCTTGTCACAAGCACACTCCGTGCCGATTCTGTTCCTCTAGAGAACCCGACTCATACACTGTGGTACTGGGGATTGAATCCAGCTCTGCCTGAGCTGCATCCCTAGCCCGTTCTTAACATTTGAGGCAGGGTTGTGCCTGGAACTTGTCGTCCTCCGGCCTCGACTGGAATTGCAGGAGTGACCACCACTCCCACCCCTCCTAACTGTGCCATCTGATGGAAGGGACTAATGTTTTTTCCCTTTTAACAGTAGCATTTTCGAGACAGTCAGTGGATTGCCAGCTGCCTGCTGTTGCCTGGAAGTTCACCATCACAGTACCCGCAGGTTTGGTTACACGTGGCTGCCGCCATTTTGGGGAAAAAAGCCAGGAGCTGCAGGACTGCCAGCCCGACTGACAGCATCCCGCCTCCAGGATTCCCGGCTTGAATGACAGCACACCACCTCCAGGGGCCCAGCCTGACCAACTCCACCCCACACAGACTCTGTGCCCACACCCTGCACTGCATCTCTCCATTTGCCAACAGGTTTGGAAGCCAGTGCAGCCATCTTGGATTATCCGCGAAGGGGAAACTGTCATTAGGTGGGGCAAATCCCATCCTGAGATGCCTGCTGGAGACTGGAAGCTCATTGTCAGGTACCTCTCATGCCTCAGGCTACTGAAGACTGGGAGGTTTGAATAGTATATGACGATTATAATGGAGATTTCTTTTTTCTCCTTTGTGATAGCTTTTAAACTTTTATTTCTTTATTTTCTTGCTCTACTTTCGTTTTGTTTACCTCTTTCCTCAAGGGCTTGTTCTCACTTTTCTCATGCTAACAACCAACTTCTTCTGACTACACTTTCACTCTTCCTATGATCTAGAACATCTTCATACTCTTTTCTTACACTCTTAACAGTTACAGCCTACACCTCTCCCCATCCTCTTTGTCCTCCATTAGAAACTGTATTCCTCATTGCAAATCTGTTTGTTATACTGTAGATAATAATTGAACTCATCCTCTCTGTTTATTATGACAATACTATAACAATATTGTAACAAAAAGACTACTGTAACAATAGTATTCATAGGGGCTATGTGATTTACAGCTGCATATTGTCTGTACTGGGTGTTGCTAATATTGATTTCCCCCCCCTTAAAGAAGATAGTTTCAGAAAACTATAGGGTCACTATAAGCCTATAGGGCAGAAACTACAATACCCTAGAACTGCATTGCTAGAGGGGAAGATACATGAAACAACATGAAAAAACAAGGGAGAAAAGTGTTCCAAACAAACCAAGATTCTACACTAATAGAATCCAATGACAGCATGGTAGAAGAAATGCCAGAAAAGGAGTTCAGAATATACATGATTAAAATGTTCAGAGAAGCAAATGATGAGTTAAGAGAGCAAGTGCAGGCAATGATTGACCATTCCAATAAGCAGCTGAAAGAGCAACTACAGGAAACAAAAGATCAACTCAACAAAGAAATAGAGATTTTGAAAAAGAACCAAATAGAAATCCTTGAAATGAAGGAAACAATAAACCAAATTAAACACTCAATGGAAAGCATCACCAACAGACAAGATCACTTAGAAGACAGAACCTCAGACAATGAAGACAAAATATTGAATCTTGAAAATAAAGTTGCCCAAACAGAGAATATGGTAAGAAATCATGAATGGAACCTCCAGAACTATGGGATATCATGAAAAGACCAAATTTAAGAATTATCAGGATTGAGGAAGGCACAGAGATACAAACCAAAGGAAGGAACAATGTATTCAATGAAATAATACCAGAAAATTTCCCAAACCTGAAGAATGAAATGGAAACTCAACTTCAGGAGGCTTACAGAACACCGAATGCACAAAATTACAGCAGATCCACATCAAGACACATTATAATGAAAATGCCTAATGTACAAAATAAAGATAGGATTTTAAAGGCAGTGAGAGGAAAGAAACATTTTACATATAGGGGGAAACCAATATGGATATCAACAGATTTCTCAGCCCAGACCCTAAAAGCTAGAAGGGCCTGGAACAATATATTTCAAGCTCTGAAAGAACATGGCTGCCAACCAAGAATCCTATATCCAGCAAAACTAACCTTCAGATTTGAAGACAAAATAAAATCCTTCCATGACAAACAAAAGTTAAAGGAATTTACACATAGAAAACCTGCACTACAGAACATTCTCAGCAAGATATTCCATGAGGAAGAAACAAACAACAACAATGTAAGTCATCAAAGGGAGGAACTATCCTAAAAGAAAAGCCAATTAAAGGAGAAACCAAGTCACATTAAAAACCAAATCTAAGCCTAAATGACTGGGAATACAAAACATATCTCAATAATAACCCTGAATGTTAATGGCCTAAATTCGTCAATCAAAAGACAGAGACTGGCAGACTGGATTAAAAAGAAAGACCCAACAATATGTTGCCTTCAAGAGACTCATCTCATAGAAAAGGACATCCACAGACTAAAGGTGAAAGGATGGGAAAAAACCTACCATGCACACGGACTCAATAAAAAAGTGGGGGTTTCCATCCTTATGTCAGATAAAGTGGACTTCAAGCCGAAGTTAATCAGAAGGGATAAAGAAGGACATTTCATACTTGCTTAAGGGAATCATAAGACATAGCGATCATAAATATTTATGCCCCAAACAATGGCCCATCCATGTACATCAAACAAATCCTTCTCAATTCAGGAATCAAATAGACCACAACACAATAATTCTGGGTGACTTTAACACACCACTGTCACCACTGGACAGATCTACCAAACAAAAACTAAACAAAGAAACCATAGAACTCAATAACACAATGAATAACTTAGACTTAACAGACATATATAGAATATTCTATCCATCGATGAGTGAATACACTTTCTTTTCAGTACACATGGCTCCTTCTCTAAAATAGACCATATGTTACGCCACAAAGCAGCCCTTAGTAAATGCAAAAAAGTAGAGATACTACCTTGTGTTCTATCAGATCATAATGGAATGAAATTAGAAATCAAGGACAAAAGAAAAAACAGAAACTACTCCAACACCTGGAGACTAAATAATATGCTACTGAATGAAGCATGGATAACAGAAAACATCAGGGAGGAGATAAAAAAATTCTTAGAGGTAAATGAGAATGATGATACAACATATCAAAATCTCTGGGACACTATGAAAACAGTACTAAGAGGAAAATTCATTGCATTGAGTGCATTCAAGAAAAGAATAAAAAGTCAACAACTCAATGACATAACCTTACATCTCAAAGCCCTAGAAAAATAAGAACAGAATGACACCAAAAGTAGTAGAAGACAGGAAATAATTAAAATCAGAGCTGAAATCAATGAAATTGAAACAAAAGAAACAATTCAAAAAATTGACAAAACAAAAAGTTGGTTTTTTGAAAAAGTAAACAAAATAAACTCTTAGCTACACTAACATAGAGAAGGAGAGAAAAAACTCGAGTTACTAAAATTCATGATGATAAAGGAAATATCACAACAGACACCACCTGAAATACAAAACATAATTAGAAGCTACTTTGAAAACCTATACTCCAATAAAATAGAAAATCTTGAAGACATAGACAAATTCCTAGAGACATATGATTCTCCCAAACTGAACCAGGAGGACATACACAATTTAAGCAGATCAATTTCAAACAATGAAATAGAAGAAGCCATCAAAAGCCTACCAACCGAGAAAAGCCTGGGACCAGATGGATTCTCAGTTGAGTTCTACAAGACCTTCAAAGAAGAACTTATACCAATACTCCTGAAAGTATTTCATGAAATAGAAAAGGAGGGAACCCTTCCAAATTCATTCTATGAAGCTAGTATCACTCTGATACCAAAACCAGACAAAGACACATCTATTTAAAGAAAACTTTAGGCCAATATCTTTGATGAATATAGATACTAAAATCCTCAACAAAATTCTGGCAAATCGCTTACAAAAACATATTAAGAAGATAGTACACCCAGATCAAGTGTGGTTTATCCCAGGGATGCAAGGTTGGTTCAACATCTGAAATCAATAAATGTAATTCATCACATCAATAGACTTAAGGTTAAGAATCATATTATTATTTTGATAGATGCTGAGAAAGCATTTGACAAAATACAACACCCCTTCATGCTCAAAACACTAGAAAAAATAGGGATGGTAGGAACATATCTCAACATTGTAAAGGCTATTTATGCTAAGCCCACTGCCAATATCATTCTTAACGGAGAAAAACTGAAAGCATTCCCTTTAAAAACTGGAACAGGACAGGGCCACTTCTATTCAACATTGTGCTGGAAATGCTAGCCAGAGCAATTAGACAGACCATAGAAATTAAAGGTATACGAATAGGAAAAGAAGAACTCAAGGTGTCACTATTTGCTGATGACATGATTCTATATTTAGAGGATCCAAAAAACTCCACCAGGAAACTTTTAGACCTAATTAATGAATTTAGCAAAATAGCAGGATATAAAATAAACACACATAAATCAAACACATTTATCTACATAAGTGATGAATCATCAGAAAGTGAATTGAGGAAAACAACTCTGTTCAAAATAGCCTCAAATACAATAAAATACTTGGGAATCAATCTGACAAAAGAGGTGAAAAACCTCTACAATGAAAACTACAGAACATTAAAGAAAGAAATTGAGGAAGACCTTAGAAGATGAAAAGATCTTCTATGTTCTTGGATAGGCAGAATCAATATAATCAAAATGGCCATACTTCCAAAGATGCTGCACAAATTTAATGCAATTCCAATAAAAATCCCTATGACATTCCTCATAGGAATAGAAAAAGCTATCATGAAATTCATATGGAAAAACGAAAGACCCAGAATAGCCAAAACAATCCTGGGCAGGAAGAATGACGCAGGAGGAATCACAATACCAGACCTTAAACTCTACTATAGAGCAATAGTTATAAAAACTGCATGGTATTGGCACCAAAATAGACAGATAGACCAATGGTACAGAATAGAAGACACAGAGACAAACCCACATAAGTACAGGTATCTCATACTAGACAAAGGTGCCAAAAACATACAGTGGAGAAAAGATAGCCTCTTCAACAAATGGTGCTGGAAAAACTGGAAATCCATATGCAATAAAAGGAAATTAAACCCTTATCTCTCACCCTGTACAAGACTCGACTCAAAATGGATCAAGGATCTAGTAATTAGACCTGAGACTCTTTGTCGAATAGAAGAAATAGTAGGCCCGAATCTTCTTCATATTGGCTTAGGACCAGACTTTCTCAACATGACCACCAGAGTGCAAGAAATAAAAAGAAGAATCAATAAATAGGACGGATTCAAACTAAAAAGCTTTTTCTCAGCAAAAGAAACAATCAAGAATGTGAAAAGAGGGCCTACAGAGTGGGAAAAAATCTTTTCCACACACACTTCAGACAGAGCACTGATCTCCAAAATTTATGAAGAACTTACAGAACTTTACATCAAAAATGCAAAGAACCCAGTCAATAAATGGGCTAAGGAACTGGGCAGACACTTCACAGAAGAGGATAGACAGGCTATTAACAAATATATGAAAAAGTGCTCATCATCTCTAGTAATTAGAGAAATGCAAATTAAAACTACCCTAAGATTTCATCTAATTCCAATTAGAATGGCTATTATCAGGAATACAAGCAATAACAAGTGTTGGTGTAGATGTGGGGAAAAAGGCACACTTGTACATTGCTGGTGGATTTGCAAATTGGTGCAGCCACTCTGGAAAGCAGTTGGAGATTCCTCAAAAAACTTGGAATGGATCCACCATTTGACCCAGCTATCCCACTCCTCGGTTTATACCCAAAGGTCTTAAAATCAGCAAAGTATAGGGATACAGCCACATCTATGTTCATAGCTACTCAATTCACAATAGCTAGATTGTGGAACCAACCTAGATGCCCTTCAATTGAAGAATGGATAAAGAAACTGTGGTATATATACACAATGGAATATTACTTGGCCATAAATAAGAATAAAACTATGGCATTTGCTGGTAAATATGTGGAGTTGGAGATTATCATGTTAAGTGAAATAAGCCAAGCCCAAAAAACCAAAGGTCGAATGTTTTCTCTGATCAGTGGATGCTGATACATAATGGGGTTGGGGGGAGGGGTTATGGGGGGGTTAAGAAAGAATGGAGGAAGTATGGATGGTGTGAAGGAAAATGGGACGGGAGGGGATGGAGTAAGGAAAAATAGTAGACTGAGACAGACAGCATTACCCTATGTATATGTAAGATTATATGAACTGTGTGAATAAAAAATAAAAATAATTAAAAAAAAACCTGTCATAATCTAATTCTCTTGCTTCTGAACATTCCTGCATTGTCTCACACGTGAGTTTATTTGGGGAGACCTTGTATCTAAATCATAACACCACTCCATTAGTTTTTTTTTTTTTTTTTTTTTTTTGCGGCGCTGGGGATTGAACCCAGGGCCTTGTGCATGTGAGGCAGGCACTCAACCAACTGAGCTATATCCCCAGCCCCCACTCCATTAGTTTGTTTGAAATATTTATTAATAAAATGGTTTAAGGAAAATAAATAAATAAATAAAAAATAAAAAATAAACTGTCCTTCCCTTTCAGTTTCATCTCTCTACTATATCAGCGACTCAGAATTCAGTGATTTTAAATAGCATTGACACCACCTGTGTAAAACCATCTATGACATGCTTTCTGAAAAGTGATAAAAGGGTAAACATTCAGGACCAAGCTAAGGTACTATTCCCACTAATGTTAAGAATTTTTTTTTTAACCAACGTTGGGTCTATATTAATTAGATTTTTCATTTTCATTTATTTTTTCTGCCTTTAATCTAAAATTGATAAATATACATTGTATATATTTAAAGTGTACAATTTGAGGATTTGATATACATAGACAATGTGAAATTATCACCACAATCAAGTCAATTAATAGATCCATCAGCTCACACTATACAACATGATTGTTGTGGACCTTAAGGATGCCTTCTTCACTATTCCTCTACCTCCTGCATCACAGGATCTATTCGCCTTTACCTGGACTGTCCCCAACACCCAACAGTCTCAACAATTAACTTGAACAGTCCTACCCCAAGGGTTCAGAGATAGCCCCTATATCTTTGAACAAGTGTTAGCCTCTGACCTAAAAGATCTCAAATTCTCCTCCTCTACTCTCCTCCAGTATGTTGATGATCTCCTCCTCTGCAGCCCCTCTGTGGCTATATCACAAATGGACACCTACACTCTCCTCAAATTCCTTGCCTCCCGGGGTTATAGGGTCTCTCCTCACAAGGTCCAGCTTTCACAAACCCAAGTGCTATATTTAGGAGTACAAATTTCCCACCAATTAAAGTCCATCACACTAGATTGTAAGGCAGTCATTAAGTCGCTTCCTATTCTTAAAACGAAGGAAGAAATTCTCTCATTTCTCAGCCTAGCAGGGTACCTTCGAGCCTGGATTCCTAACTTCTCTATGTTAGCAAAATCTCTATACGAAGCAGCAAAGGGCATCACGCATGAGTCACTATCCTCCTCTATCCAAATCCCTTTCAGATCCCTACAGCAGGCATTACTCAAGCTCCCGCCCTCCATCTTCCTGATCTTCATCAATCATTTACTTTATATGTTCATGAGAATGCAGGCCTAGCCCTTGGAGTCCTGGGGCAAATGAAAGGCACCACCTTTGCCCCCATAGCTTATCTCACTAAACAACTAGATCCCACAGTCCGTGGATGGGCCCCCTGCTTATGAGCTTTAGTGGCAGCGTATATACTTTTACAGGAATCAAAAAAACTAACTTTTGGTGCCCACATTACTGTTACCTCACCACACCATCTGAAAGACCTATTCACATATAAGGGCCTACAAACCCTCCCTCCTTGTCACATTCTCTCCCTCTTGGTTTACTTCTTCCATGACTCTTCTATATCTTTCCAATCCTGCTCTTTACACCCTGCCACACTGCTCCTCAGCTCTCCTAGCCCTCCTTCTCACGACTGCTTAGAGATCCTGGAAGCTCTCATTCCATGACCCTCCCACATCCATAAAGGTCTTCTCCCTAGTCCCTCTTTTACTTGGTTTACCGATGGCAGCTCATTCACCAAAGATGGGCAATGCTTTGCTGGATATGCCATTGTTTCCTTGATGGAAGTAACAGAGGCCCAACCCCTCTCTCCCAGCACAACCAACCAGCAGGCTGAACTCATAGCAGTTACCCATGCCTTTGAATTAGCTGCCGACCAATCTCTCAACCTATATACAAATTCCAAATATGTTTTCCATATCCTGCTGTCCCACTCTGCCATCTGGAAAGAGCGAGGACTTTTTACCACTAAGGGCTCTTCTGTCACTAACTCTAAGCTCATTACCAAGTTTCTACAGGTATCTCTCCTTCCTAGGGAAATTGGGATCTCTCACTGTCCCTCACACCAAAACGATGATTCTCCCATAACAAAGGGCAATACAAAAGCTGATAAAACAGCCGGAGAGGCAGCATTACAATCTCTCTCTCTCTCTCAGCCCCTGTTAAACCTCCTCCTCAACACAACATTGACCCCTATTCAGTACAGTTCATACTCTCATACCTTCATTCCATCTTTCACCCTAGCCCCCCAAATCTAAGAACATTTGCCAACTCATTTCTCACCCTAACCCCTGAAGACACCCAATTCTTACAATTAAGTTCTCACTGCTCCATCTGTCAATGCACCAACCCGTACACCCCTCTTAAATCTGGCACTTTCCCCTCCCATCAGGCCCATGGCCACCTCCCCGCAGCTGACTGGCAAATAGATTTCACCAACATGCCCACAGTCCAGAGGCATTGCTACCTGCTAGTACTCGTGGACACCTTCTCTGGATGGGTTGAAGCCTTTCCAACCACAAATCAAAGGGCCTCCACTGTGGCACTCATCCTTACTTCTGAAATAATCCCTCGATTCCGGGTCCCCACATCCTTCCAATCTGACAACGGACCAGAATTCATTTCTCAAGTTACCCAGCACATAGCCTCCACTCTAAACATCCCATGGCACCTCCACATTCCTTATCACCCTCAATCCTCTGGGAAAGTGGAAAGAACCAACCGATCTCTTAAAGAGATTCTCACCAAACTCTCCTTAGAACTTCACCTGGACTGGGTAAAATTACTTCCCCTCGCTCTTTTTAGGCTACGGGTCCTCCCAAAGAAACCTTCCTTACTATCTCCTTTCGAGATCATGTTTGGGTGGCCAACTCTCCCCCCTGGAATTCTCCCCACAGAGGGACCTCTACCTAAGGACCTCACATTCCCTCTCCTCACCTTCATCAGGTGCCAACTTTGGAAACATGAGGAAAGCCTCCTTCCTGACCCAAATAGACTTTCCTTCTCCTTTCCATTAACACCCAGCTCTTGGGTATACTATTCCTCACCTCAATCTTCAGGGACTCTCTCCCTGTCTCCAAAGTGGACTGGCCCGCTACAGGTTGTTCTTTGCACTCCTAGCGCAGCGAGGCTGCGTGACTCATCAGGGAAACTAACATCTTAGCTCCATATTTCCAGGCTCAAGCCAGCTGACCCTCCTGCAGAAAACTCACAAAGGGACCAAACACCCCAAACAGCACATTTCATTTGCACATCTTCACCTGACAATCCCCTAAAACTTCACTTTTCTCGTATAAAAGTCCCATCCCCCATCCCTGAGGAGACATGACTCTTCGTCTTTCCTCTTTCTCCTCCTTCTGTCTGGCTGTCTTACAAATACTCCCAAAATTCTCTCTACTATGTATTCACTCTCTTTTGGGGCGGGGGGACCAGGGATTGAACTCAGGGGCACTCGGCCACTGAGCCACATCCCCAGCCCTATTTTGTATTTTATTTAGAGACAGGGTCTCACTGAGTTGCTGAGGCTGGCTTTGAACTTGAGATCCTCCTGCCTCAGCCTCCCGAGTCGCTGGGATTACAGGCATGCACCACTGCGCCCAGCTTATGCATTCACTCTTAAAGAGACTTTCCAATCTGAAGGCAGAACCATAACCAGAACCATACAAACAACAAAATGCCCCCTAAACGCCTCAACAGCAGACATTCCAATTATGTAACTCCATATGGACAAAACACCTCTGACATACCATCTACCAATCGCTTCCTTTGTGCCAATATGGCCCCCATTAATGGGACCACCAATTGGCATCTTCCTTTTCTGTGCCTCCCTCCCTCGCATTCTAAAATTCTTACAAATGCAGATTAATTGAGTATCTAATCAAACCTTTACCCAGCTTCTTCAACTACTACAAAAACTTGGAGGACCATCCATCTGAATATGCAGCTTCTGGTCTCTAGAAATGGCAACTACTCTGAGGAGGACCAATGAGCAGCACAAACAACAAATCCTCTAGCCTGTCACCCTTATTTCATCGCAGTGTACATCTTAACCTGTCTCCTGCTAGCCTCTGGCCTCTATACTGTAAGTCCTCACCACTGGAACACCTGCCAAAGAATAATGATTCTCCCTTTTTTGCTCCTTGTCATTCTACTAGACCTTGCAGGGTGCTACTTGTAAATGTGGCGATATCGCTGCTTGCTGTTCCTACAAGCACTCCGGGAAGACAGCTGGCTGATTCCTCCCATCTCCACTACTACAGACTGGGCCAACATCATAATGGAACTATGGCTACAAGGCACATTCATGGAGTTTACATCGACCGAGATTTTTTCCTTCAGCATATAGCTTCTTGGAATTCTCCTCTCCCTGGGCCTATCCCTTCACCATTCCTCCCAAAACTCCCCACGACACCCCCCAAATAAGCAGGAAATAGCTAGAAAGACTCACAGCACCCCCTTTCCATAAAACATAAGAAAAGGGAGGAATGTTGGAAGGGCTCCTTTTCAGGGAAAAGTCTCCTTTTCCAGGGAAACTCCATATGGCCAGCTTAGTCAGCCTGGTCTGCTTTTAGCCAATAACAACCCAAGCTTTTCCCGCCAGTCCTTAGCCAACTCCTCCAAGTATACTAGCCAATCCCCCAGACACACGATCCTCCTCAGGGAGCACCCCATCCAATGAATTTAAAGTTGCTGATGCAGCCAATCCCAGTGCAACACCCACCCCTAAGAAGATACTTAATCTCAGGGCTGTTGTCCCGCATCTCCCCCACCCCCTGCTGCTTTTTTCACTCAGCTTTTTTCACTCAGTATGGCCACTGTGCCACTCCGAATAAAATCTCTTGACTGAAACATGGTTTTTGGTGTGGTTCATTTGCCTAACAAGTTAAACTTTGACAACAGCACCAAGGGTACACAATGGAGAAAGGAGAGTCATACACAAAAGTTCACTTGAAATATATTAAAGACTTAGATATAAGTCCTGAACCTACACAACTCTTAGAAGAAAGTATAGGGGGAAATTTCCTTGACATTGTTCTTGGCAATGATTTTCTGCATATGACACCAAAAGCAGGCCCCCCCCCAAAAAAAATGGGGCAACATCAAATTTTAAAAGCTTATACATAACAAAGGAAACAATAAAATGAAAAGGCAACCTATGGTCTGGGAGAAGATATCTGGAAGTCATACTGATAAGGGTATACTATCCAAAATATATAGCAAAAAGCCAAATAATTAATTACAGACAAAGGACCTAACTAGACATTTTCCAAAGAAGACATGATTACCAGGCATATTTTAAAAAGTGCTCAACATGCTTTTTCACTAAGTTGACCCCAAAAGCAAGGAGGATACTTTTGTTCCTCTCAAGGCTGAAGCCAAAGAAAAGCATTTGAAGGCCAAAAGACAGTGTTGAAATATGTCTACAGCCACAAAGAAAAGATCAGCATATCATGAATTTTCTGACAGTGGAAGATATTGTGACTCTTGGGGCAGTCCAATTACCCTGGGAATAGCACCCTCAGGAGAAACAAGATTGACCACTATGTCATTATCAACATACTCATGTTCATTGTGGATGCCAACGTCAACAACCACCAGACCAAACAGACATCCTGTGACCTGATGGGGCCAAGGTCAATAATCAGATCGGTCCTAATGGAGCCAACAAGGCATAATCTTTGACTGACTCCAGATTATGATGCTTTGGATATTGCCAACAAGATTGGAATCAGGTAAACGGATTCCAGCTAGTCAATTCTAAATACACATTATTTTCACCATAAAAGTACACAAAATCAATAATCTTCAGCGAAAGGCAAATGAAAATCACAATTAGATATCACCTCAAACTTGTTAAGATGGCTACTATCAAAAAGACAGGAGATAACAAGTGTTTGTGAGTATGTGGGGGAAAAGGAAACATTTCACACTATTCGTGGGAATGTAAATCAGTACAGCCATTATGGAAAACAATATGGAAGTTTCTCAAAGAATTAAAAATAGAATTACCATGTGATTTAGCAGTCACATTTCTGTACAATATTATTTCAGTATTATTTGTGTAATAAAGTGATGAAAATAATCACCACCAGCTGTTGCTGCCTATGAAAATAATTTTATTAATTTTTTAAATTAATCAGACAACATAGTTAATATAGCATAAGTAATTAGTTTTTAGAGTCACATAATTTTAAAAGTGCAATAATTATGGAGGGTAAAATTAAAAATAAAAATATCTCTGTCATGAAAACAAAACAAATAATCAATGTTAAGAAACTTCTTTAATTTGATTTCATCAGACTTTTGACAGGTCTCCTTGCTCACTAGTAAATTCTAGAAGTAGAAAAGGAGTGGTGCAAAAATCATGTTTTCTTTATTTATAGCGAATCTATAATCATGAATTTTTCCCTTCTTGTCTTCATTCCTTCCCATTCTTCCTCTTCCCTTCCTTTCCTTTCCCTCCTATACCCTTCCGTCCAGATTCTTCCCTTTCCTTCCTCCTTTCTTTCCATCTTTCTTTCCTTTTTTTCTTTCTTCTAAATGCCACCCATTATTTTTATCTATTCATTACACACTATTATGTGCTCAATACTATGTTTTATGACAGGTATAAAAATGTGGGTAAGATTGCCTTGTTCTCACAATTTATCATCTAGTGAGGAACAAGAAATAGGTAATAGCAAAATGAAATAACAGGTAATGATGATAAGGCAGTACAAAAATTCTGTAGGACGAATCAATGATTGGGATAGAGTCAAACTAAAAAGCTTCTTCTCAGCAAAAGGAAACAATCAGCAATGTGAAGAGAGAGCCTTCAGAGTGGGAGAAAATCTTTGCCACACACACTTCGGACAGAGCACTAATCTCCAGAATCTACCAAGTACTCAAAAATCTTTACACCACGAACACCAATAACCCAATCAATAAATGGGCCAAGGAAATGAACAGACACTTTACAGAGGAAGAGCTACAAGCAATCAGCAGATTTATGAAAAAATGTTCAACATCACTCGTTATAAGAGAAATGCAAATCAAAACCACCTTAAGATTTCATCTTACCCCAATTAGAATGTCTTTTATCAAGAACACAGGCAACAACAGGTGTTGGCGAGGATGTGGGGAAAAGGGTACACTCATACATTGCTGGTGGGAGTGCAAGTTGGTGCAGCCACTCTGGAAAGCAGTGTGGAGATTCCTTAGAAAACTTGGAATGGATCCACCATTTGACCCTGCTATCCCACTCCTTGGCTTATACCCAAAGGACTTAAAATCAGATTGCCTCAGTGATGCAGCCACATCAATGTTCATAGCTGCTCAATTCACAATAGCTAGATTGTGGAATCAACCTAGATGCCCTTCAGTAGATGAATGGATAAAGAAACTGTGGTGTATATATACACGATAGAATATTACTCAGCCATAAAGAAGAATAAAATTATGACATTTGTAGGTAAATGGATGATGTTGGAAACTGTTATGCTAAGTGAGATCGGCCAATCCCAAAAATCCAAAAGCCGAATGGTCTCTCTGATAAATGAATGATGATGCATAATGTGGGGGGGAAAGATGGCAAGAATGGAGGAAAGATAGCTAGCATAGAGGGAAGGGAGGGGTGGGGGCGGGTGGGGGGTAAAATCAATAACAGAGTGTGTGACAGATATCATTGCCCTGTGTACATGCAAGAAAGCACAGATGGTGTGACTCTACTTTGTGTACAACCCTTGAAACAATAGCTGTACTCCATTTGTGTTCAATGAATCAATAAGTAAATAAAAAAAAAATGTAACATCTAAACTAAAAAAAAAAAAAAGGAATTCTGTAGGGGCAGAGACCTTTTTTCAAGGTTTATGAATAGGGAAGGGTTCTTGGAAAACGTAGACTTTAAAGCTTGCAAGAGAGAATGAAAAGGTGTTAGATAGATAAAGGGTAGATAGGAACTTGGCCAGAGAGTTCCAGCAGCAGAGAAAGGAAATACTGTTGATAAAGGCCTAAGTATTGCTGGAGATAAAGGTGGCAAGAGATGAAGTTAGACATTATGATAAGCAAAGGCAAGCCACTGAAATAGGACTTGATCCTGAAGGTCAGAGATGACATTGAAGGGTTTTTAGCTGGGAATGACAAGAGGAGATTTTCATTTAGAATATTTACTTCATTTACAATTCAAGAAGGAAAGAGAAAACCTAGGTGCATGTATTTTAAGATTATAAAAAAAGCAGAAGACAAGCCCAGAGTTTCCAAACTTCTACAGTTCCTTCTAAAATTGAATTCAGGCACCTAGAACAGTTAAATAGTTGATATTTCTTTTGAGAAATGTATTGGACAATTTGTAGATAAAAGTGGCAGTAATTTCTTCTTTCTTTCTTTCTTTCTTTTTTTTTTTTTTTGGTGCTGAGGATTAAACATAGGGTCTTGCATATGCTGGGCATACCCCTAGCCCAGAAGATTCTATTTAGGGATTAGTTTAAACAAATCAAGGAGGAGGGCAAAGTACAAAAACTTCATAAAAAATCAGTATATGAGCAATTACTCACTTCTTTGCATTTCAACTATTATCGCACTGATAAATGATAGGATTTTAATGTATTTTTATGATTATATACAAATACTTAAGTATAAATCTTATTTGGTGCATTGAAATTCAAATTAATAGTTGTCAAACTAATAAAAGGTAGAATTATAAACATCTCCATATGTATCATTGTTTTACCTGATTAAAGTGCTTAAAATTTTTCATGTAATTATTGTTTTTCATGTAATTCAATATACATTCAGAATAAAATATTTTCAAATAAAAAAACACTTACCTTAAATGTTATGATAGTTCTTGTATAATTAGGCACCATTATGGATTTATTTGTCACATTCCCCACTTCACAGTCAACACTGATGTGTTCTAAGGCCAGTGGTTTTTTTCCAATCCCTTTTATGTCAAAGATGTGCTCCATACCATCTGCTTCATTTTGTAGAATAAGTTTACCCTGTGATGAAACAGTCAAAATCAGCACTATAAGAGTCATAGTTCAATGCCAAGCAACTTCAGCCATCCTATTCATCTTGAGTCTAATTAATGAAATGAGCTTCTGAGAAATGTTAGTTAGTCATTGACTTTTCCAACTCATGTATAAATGCCTCTACCGAACAAATGAACTACTGGTGAAAAGCTCTTTATTTCTCTCTACTGTCTATAAATTACAGAATTTATATAGACCTTCTCATATATAACAATTATTATGTATGCCTACTTCCTTGTCACAAATTGTCTTAAGAAAATATTTTCTGAGTGATCAATTTCCTTTATGACTAAGAACAAAAGGAGTGATGAATTTACATTGCTAATGGTGTTGTCTAAAACTAATCCAGACATAAGTACAGATAATGGCATTGCAACTTTCACATACGTATCCCTCAAATAAAAAATATTTATTAAAGTCTCAAGCAAAAATGATCAAATTTGTGGAAAATACCAACTCTCTGAAAAATGTTCTATTACCAAATAAAGAGTAATATCACACATTTAATTTATTTATATATTAATAATGGGGGAAAGGATCAGTAAGTTCATACCACAATCTCGCATTCCAAAATAGGTTTGAATGTGAGAGGATACTGCACAGTTTCACCTGGTCCAACATATAAAATAGGAGGTCCATAAAACCATTCTCCTTCTATGTTAACTTGACATTTCCATTCGTTCTTTGTCTTATTATTCTAAAACATGAAGAGGTACAAAAAATTAAGAGGGATGATACTGATGAAGTTTAATTATATATTAATTCTTGGTACTTTTAATAAAAGTGTATATTGTATTTTTGTTACATTTCCTAAGAATCACAATTTGAAAATCATATTGTTAAGAATGACTATCAAGGGCTGGGGCTATAGCTCAGTTGGTAGAGTGCTTGCCTTGCAAGTACAAGGCCCTGGGTTCAATCCCCAGCACCACACACACACAAAAAAAGAATGACTATCAAAAATGTGAACAAAACTTACAAGGAGGACTTCATGTTCTTTCTTTGTCACATAGGAACATCGATAGGTCTATCCAAGGATCATTCAATATCTAGAGAAATATTTCTTTGTTGGATTTACTACTGTTAAATTTCAAAATTGTGTTGGAGGACACAATTTATGCCTAATTAAGGAAAATAAATGGTGTTCTAACTGTTAGATTTCTCAGATAACAAAGATTACATATCTCATCCGAACAGATTTTTGTGCTTCAGTCTGACTTTTGTTATGTCTTTAATAATTAAACAACCAAAAACCAATTTATCACTCTGAAAACCCAAAGTTCCTTACAATTACATTATGTACTTTTATGTTGTACTGTCACTTTGACTAATAGATAGCCAAGTTGCAGCCAGTCATTTTTTCTCAGTGTCTATGAACTCATTTAGTCAAATGTTGAAATCACAACAGACTTTGGAGCAAAATGATCTGAGATTCCATAACTCTACTTGGAGAAGCCAGGAGCCATCGTTTTTAGCTAGAGATTTAATGACTGGTTAAGGATATTAGATTTAATTTTTGAAGCAAAAAGTGATTGATTAGGTGATAACATTTGCATTCAGAAAGGAACTCTAGCATCAATGAGGAGAAATAATTGGCAATAGATAATAAAATGAATCTGTAGTAATTCAAGTTGGGAGGCCTGGGGGATGTTCATTGAAGCAGTCATACCTCAATAAAACCTCAAAATATGCTACCCTGAAGGTGGTTTCTTTGGAATATTTCATGATAGGTATTCTGAGAAACTGAAGACAGAATTAACTCTGAAAGACTGCCCTTTTAGAAAATAAATTTACATCTACAAAGAAGATCTACATTAGTAAAACAGTGGAGGCATGCAGAGGCTTTTCTGTTTCCTTGTTTCTTCCTAGGAAAGATCTTTTTATAGGAAATAGAGGTTGGGGGTCTGACACCTGGCTCAGACAGATTAAGACAAGTGGCTGTTACCCGGGAGACTTTATTTACATAATAAGACAACCCTTGTTCCCTGTGCAATGCCCCTTCCCCCAACCTTCTATAGTCAGGAAGTCAGTCTTCCTACAAGCTCAAATTCCAGTCCTTTTGTTTAGCTTCTATATAAACTTCAACTATTTTTTTTTCCTTTGAGTTTTTTACATTGTGTAGCATTCTGTTTTTCCTGCATATTAATAAATTTGTGTTTTTCCATGCTAATCTCTCTCTTGTCAATTTCATAGATTAAAAGTATAAAATCTTCAGAGAACAAAAAGTAAATTTTAAACTACACAGAAATGAAGACAAGTATTTTTTTTAAAAAAGTTTGCACTTACTATTGGAATATTCTGAATAAGGGGTTCAAATGCTGGTGTCTGGAACTCAAATTTGGCCTCCGGATATTCTTCATTTACCACACCTTCAACGCAATAGACACGCACATCATACCTTGATGTCAACAAAATTTTACAAGGGTAGCGGCCAGGACTGAGAGGAGCAAATCGTAAAGGAACTGAAACAGATCCATCGGCAGCTATCAAAATAATTTAAAAATAGTTAAGTCATTTTAAATGGCATTAATCCTAAAATTCATTTTGATAAGCAGTAATAATATTATTGTATTAAACCACATCATATAACTTAGAATAGACTACATTTCACTGAGGAAATACATCACACTCAAGTGTCCAGGGTTTATCATGCAAGTTTAATTGTGAATGAGAGAATATATTTTGCATAAATTGGAGGAAGGTGTGTTCGGTAAGTTCACAGGGCCCCAGGCTCTGAAAGATACCACTATCTTGCTGCTGTATTACCAGGATCAACTTTGCACCTTGGCTGACAGATCAAGGAATCTGCTCAAGGGCTTTTAAGTGCTCAGCCCAAAATACACACTCAAACATGAAGGAAGTTGCAGGAAGGAAGAGAATTGGGTGAGAAAGTAGCCAGGACCCAGCCACCCTGTGTTGTCATTTTCTAGTGTAAAATTCTAAAGAGTCCAAGAATTCTAAGTTCAGAAAACTTGGTCTTCCAGGTTTGTATACAGTTCTATTTGTCAAGGCAAAATAATAAAATGTATTCTATTTAAAAGTGTGTTAGTTTGATTTTTTACTTTAAAAATTTAGACAGGTGGTATGTGGGCTTCCATTTGTATTTTTGAATTGGGTATTGCAGATATTAGGGACAAGCAGGACCTGTCCCTTCCAGCCTTACCCTACTCAGGTGTAGATTATTCGGGCCTTTGCTTTTCATTTCATTTTTCTCCCTTTTTCCACATGGGAAAGGAAGGTGAATAGAGATATAGTATAGAGATATAGATATAGTATAGAGATTTAGTATACTAAATACAAGTAACCAACACTAACTGAGCACCTATTAGCACTTTTCATATATTCCCATTTGATGTCCATGATCGTATTGAAAAGATACATATTACCTATAATACACAAACAGGACACCTGACATTCAGTGAGGTCGAGTGAATTACTCAAGGTTACATAATTTGAAAATATAGTGGGTAGTTGAAGTCATGTTCGTGAAATCTCATAAAATAATGAAGAGTTTTTGTTTTTGTTTCTGTTTTTCAGCAGAGGGTAAAATCCAGGGCCTTGCAAATGCTAGACAACTGTTCTACACTGAACTATAGCCCAAGCCCTTGCTTGCTACCTTTTCTTTATAGGTGATCTTCACAACTGCAGCAGTTGCCAGGATTCTATAATTAAAGATAACCAAATACATTTAATTTACAAGATTATAGTCACTGAAGAAAATAAATGAGCATAAAGAATATCCTGAATGAAAGAATACTTAATTTTATATAACTTCGACTATTGGAAATAATCTGTGTGATCGATAGATCTGCAAATAACCCGTAAAAATGTGCAATGTTCAAGTCCTAGAATTGTTCGTTGTTAATGAAGCCAGAATTGAGGACAGGCAGTTAGTGTAGAAATAGGAAATCGGGTCAAATCAGGGAAATGGAGGCCCAGAAAGTCATCTGCCTCTGGAAGTTGGAGGCTGCCCCAGGGAGACTGGAAGGTCAGTGCCTCCAAAGCCCTTTTGATTACCAAGGTTACCTGCCTAACTGCCCCTCCCAAAAGGCTGCAAGCAGAGAATTGCTAATTAATGCCCTCTGGGCCCCTACCTGCCTGAATCTTCCCTGCCACCACTGCCCCTGCCATCTGCTTTCACTTTTTTTTGCCAAGTCAGGGCAACTCCTGGGCCAAGTCATGTAGGCAGGAAGGAGAGATGGCCAGGGGCACAAAAGAGACCCTAATCTATAAAAGATGTAGGGTGCGCTCACTTCTTGGGACTCTACAACATCAGCCATGGCCCCCTTCTCCCTCCAGGGAGAAGTCTGTATTATTATCTTTAAATAAAACCTGCTTAATATGCTTGCCTTGGCATGCTTCACTAATGTTCAAACTTCAACATTTGAGGAAGCAGAACTTGTCACCAGTAAATGGTGATATCAGGATAATAAGTCAATACTGCAGTTTTGGTTAGCTATCACTGCAGAATTTTGCCCAAAGTTTATGGTTTAAACAACAACATTTCCTTGTGGTTCTTTTGGAGTGAGTTTATATGGGACAACTTTTCTATTCCATGTGGAACTGGCTAGGTATTCTGTCCATGAGCTCTCTAATCTTTTATGAGCTGCATCTAAACTTTTTTCCTTTTCTTTCCACATTTTTATTGGTACATTACAGTTGTACATAATGATGGAATTTATTGTTGCATATTCGTATATGCACACAATATAACAATATAATTTGGTCAATATCACTCCCCAGTACTGACTCCCTCTCCTCCTCCTGCCCTCTGGTGTTTTCTCTCTACTGATCTTCCTTTGATTTTCATGATATAATCCCATCACTTTCTTTTCCTAGCTTCCACATATAACAGAAAACATATGACCCTTGACCTTCTCAGTTTGGCTTATTTCACTTAACATAATGGTCTCAAGTTCCATCCATTTTCCTGAAAATGACAGAAGTTCATTTTTCTTTATGGCCGAATAACACTCCATTGTGTGTATATATGCCACATTTTATTTACCCATTCATCTGTTGATAGACACCTAGGCTGGTTCTATAGTTTGACTGCTGTGAATTGTGCAACTATAAACATGGATATATATGTATCTCTATAGTATGATGACTTTAATTGTTTAGGATAAATACTGAGGAGTGGTATAGCTAGATCGTATGGTGGTTCCATGTCTAGTCTTTTGAGGAAACTCCACACCGATTTCCATAGTGATTGTACTAATTTACAATCCAATCAACAACATAAGTGTTCATTTTTCTCTACATCCTCTTCAGCACTTATTATTGTTTATAATCTTGATGACTACCATTCTGACTGGTGTGAGGTTAAATTTCAGTGTAATTTTGTTTTGCATTTCCTAATTGCTAGTAATGTTGAATTTTTTTTCATATATTTGTTGGTCATTTGTATTTCTTTTGAGAGTGTCTGTTTAGTTCATTTGTCCATCTATTAATTGGGTTATTTGGTCTTTTGTTGTTAAGTTTTTTTAATTCTTTATATATTCTAGACAATAATCCTCTGTCAGAAGAGTAGCTAGCAAAGATTTTCTCCCATTCTATAGGTTCTCTCTTCACATTTCTAATTGTTCCCTTGGCTGTGTAGAAGCTTTCACTTTGATGCTGTCCCATTGATTAACTCTTGACATTATTTCCTGAGCTTTAGGATTTCCTATTGAGGAAGTCATTGCCTATACCTATAATCTGGAGTGTTGACCCTATGTTTTCTCCTAGAAGTTACGTAGTTTCTGGTCAAATTCCTATCTACTACATATGGATGACCAGTTTTCCCAGCACCATTTGTTAAAAAGGCTGTTGTATCTCCAATGTATGTTTTTGGCATCTTTGTCAAGGATCAACGACATTTTCATAGAACTAGAAAAAATAGTCCTAAATTCATTGGAAGAATAAAAGACACAGAACAGCCATTGCAATTCTAAGCCAAAAAAGCATCACGATAACTGATTTCAATAGAACTATGGGGGGAAAAAAGCTATAGAGCTATAGTAACAAAAACTGCATGGTACTGCCACAAAAACAGACATATAGACCAATGGTGCACAACAGAAGACACAGAGACAAATCCAAGCAGATATAGTCATCTTATATTTGACAATGGCAACCATTCTTTTCCAAGTAGTAAAGAACACTTACCAGATGCAAAAGAGGGAGAGCCTTAATGTACAAGTGGTTATTGAATATCTACTTCCTTCATATTCTTAAATGAATGCCAAAGCAAGTCACATAGCCAAATTCAGGATCAGTGAAGGAAGGGAGATACATAAAATACGCAAGCAAGCAAATGTGATCTACTTGGGCTTTTACTATAACAATCTTTCTTAACTGCCAAAGAAAATACAAGTGTGAAACTATCTGGTGATATGAAAATGGTGAAATCAATCTCAGAATTAAACATCTTGTTTTCTAGTTTGGGTTCCTCACTTACATTTTGGTTTTTGTTTTTGAAACGAGGGATTGAATCCAGGGGTGCTTTATCACTGGGTTACATCCCCAGTCCTTTTCACTTTACATTTTGTGACAAGATTTCACTAGGTTGTGGAGGATCTCGATAAATTGCTGAGGATGGCCTTGAATTTGTAATCCTCCTGCCTGGGCTCCCTGTCACTGGGATTATAGGCATGTGCCAAGGCTCCTGGCTCTCACTCACATTTTGTGACCTTGGGCAAAAGAAGTAGTTTTTATAATGGAAGTTCTTAATCAGCTTACATTAATGAGGGGCATTTGATCAATAACCTTCTAACACTATTTTTTAACTTAGAGATACTCTGAACTATATCTTAGACAAAATCTCAAAATGTAAAATAAATGAAGATGGGGTTTATGTGGTTGAAGCAAAATGAGAGTTTGAAGCTCCCATTATCTGAAGTAGTTTCCCAATAGACAAACCAAAGCACTTGAAAAGAATTTGAAGAATACAATTTTATTAACTCATTTCTGATTTTTCCTGTTCTAATTTGCCATGATTGTATGAAAACATATCAAACATGTAGAAGAGATTAAGTAATACAGTAAATCGTTCATTCTCTGCTATAGTTAAATTTTTAGGTATATTATCAGCAAACAATAGTCACAAGCTGTTATTTCAGAGAATGAGGTAACAAGAATGAATAATTCTTGGGCACAGTAATGTACACCTATAATTCCAGTGACTGGGGAGGCTGAGGCAAAAGGATAGCCAAGTTCGAGGCTAGCCTGGGCAAAGTGGTGAGACCCTGTTCCAAATTAAAATATAAAAAGGGCTGGGAATGTAGCTTAGTGGTAGAATGTAGCTGGGAAAAATTGCCCAGTATAACACACACACACACACACACACACACACACACACCACACAGAGTAGTTATATTCATCATATGTTAACTTACATAAAATTTTTAAATATTAATTAAAAATAAATATATGGACAGGCGTGGTGGCGCCCGCCTGTAATCCCAGCACCTGGGAGGCTGAGGCAGGAGGATCTCGTGTTCAAAGCCAGCCTCAGCAACTTAGCGAGGCCCTAAGCAACTCAGTGAGACCCTGTCTCTAAATAAAATACAAAATAGGATGGGGATGTGGCTCAGTGGTGGAGTGCCCCTGGGTTCAATCCCCAGTACCAAAAAAATGAAAAATAAATATATGAATGATTTCATTTTCAGGGAATTTTTTTTTTTTGGCTGATTTACAACTGGAAAGTTTTTTTCTATTATATTAAAAAAATCACATTCATTGCAATTTTCCCGAGTTTATTACTCTATTATGTTCTTAAAGACACATGAGAATCATCTGCCTCAAAAATACTGTAGTAAAGCAAGTGATAGGTTCATTGTATGTTAACAATAGCTCAGTACTGAGTTTCCTCATTTAATAATAAAAGCATGAAATATGATCATATAGACTGTGAAAACAAAGGATCCAACAACTAAAAATTTTATGGTATGCTTGATTTATTTTCTAAAAACTTTTCATTAGTATAAATGTAGTTTAACATCATCCACTGAGGAAAAGCCATTTTGTAAATAAAATAGCAATAATTTAAAATGATAAAAACCTATTCTAATTGTCAACTAATTTAATATTTGAAATGTTAGTTAACATTGACCTTATTACTTTGGTTGGGGGTATTGTTCAGTGATAGATTCCTTGCCTAGCATGCACAAGGCCCTGGGTTCAATCCCTGGCACCACACAAAAAATACTATATGTATACTATATACTAGTTATATACTATTTTCCTTTTCAGAAAAAAAATCTGAACTAATATTTAGGGGTGGCAATACAGAGATGGGAAGAGAGATAAGGGAAGGAGAAAAAAAAGAGAGAAAAAAGAAGGAAAACCAAGTAATTATATTTAAGATATAAAGGCAAGCTAAAAATGACCTCCACTTTTTTTTTTTTTTTTTTTTTTTTGGTACCAGGGATTGAACTCAGGGGTGCTTAACCACAGAGCCACATCCCCAGCCCTTTTGAATATTTTGTTTAGAGACAAGGTTTCACTGAGTTGCCTAGGGCCTTGCTAAATTGCTGAGGCTGGCTTTGAACTCAAGATCTTCCTGCCTCAGCCTCCTGAGCCTCTGGGATTACAGGCATGTGCCACCACACCTGGCAAATGTGACACTTTTTAACTGACAAATCCCCAATGGCAAGAGTACTGGGAATGCTTCCCCATAAAGTTTGTAAGTGTCCACAAGCAGGGGAAACTGGTATGCAGTTCCCTGTTTGACTTTTTTTTTAAATTTAGATTCATCATACACAAATGGGGTATAACTTTCATTTCTCTGGTTGTACATGAAGTAGAGTCACACCGTTTGTGTAATCAAACATGTTCATAGGGTAATGATGTTTGTCTCATTCTTTTTCTTTCCCCCCTCCCCACCCTTCATTTTCCTCTATACAATCCATCCTTTATTCTTGCCTCTCCCCCACTCGCCATTATGTATCATCATCAACTTATCAGAAAAATCATTCAGTCTTTGGTTTTTTGGGATTGGCTTATTTTACTTAGCATGATATTCTCTAACTCCATTCATTTACCTGAAAATGCCATAATTTTCCCTGTTTGATTTTGCTGAAAATTATAACTACACATTCTCCCAGGTATCCTAAAGCCTAAGAAAAAAAAGACACAGAGAAATGTCAAAATGTTGTAGTAAGAAAATGGTAAGGATTGTCAATTATTTTCAGCACAGCCAAGTCAGGCTTAGTAAGTGAAAGATTATGGAAAATAATATTCCTACAAGACAGCCCCCCCCACCCAGGGGCCCGGATGGAGAGAATGCTTTAAGACAATGTAGCTCTGGAGGAGGGAGGGGAAATTAGCCAAACATTAAACCTCTCCCAGTACTAAATCCTTTCCCAGTAGCAATGGGCCCCAAGGGAAAAAGCAAACTTTCATCTCTTCCAGGTTCATCCCCAGCATCACCACCAAAAGCGAATATTCATCCTTTCCCAACCACAGTGGACCCTGAAGGAAGGGGGGAGGGGATACTGAAACCTGGGCCCTGGACTTTTACTTTTTCCCTTTGCTGATGAGTCCTGGAAGGAGAAAAGCAAATAGTGATGGGTCCCAGAGGAAGGAAGATAAGCAATGAACATGAGTTCCCAGTGACAATGAGTTTCTAAGTTTGTTTGTTTTCTTTTTAATGGTACTGGGGATTGAACCCAGGGCCTTGTGCTTGCAAGGCAAGGCAAGCACTCTACCAACTGAGCTATATCCCCAGCCCTTTTTTTTTTTTTTTTTTGTGGAGTTTCAAAGTTTTTACAACTGCCTTCCTGAGTTAAAATTTTAACCTGCACAATTAGGTTCCTGACTGTCTGAACAACATATCCACAGTCTTCAATGATTAATTCACCCTTACTGTAAACTATAAAACTCAGACTACTTCTGTAACCCAAGGGCCATTTCCATACGCAGAAAATGAGCCCTCCCGGGCCTGACTGATTGACTTTGCTGCAGAATAAAGGAAAGCTTGTTGATCTGTTTGAGGTCTGCTTTCATCCTGATTATTTGTGTTTGTTATGGTGTCCAAATCATGTTGGTTATTTGTGCTTACAATAAGTATAGAAAAACCTAATCTAATTAAATTTGTTGTTCAAATCTAGTAGGGCTTTACTAATTTTCTGTCTGTTTGATTTATCAATTGTTGAAAGAAGTATAATAAGTTCTCCCACTGTAATTGAGAATTTCTTAATTTCCTCTTTTACATTTGTTGCTTTATTTTATATATTTTGAGTGTATGTGGTTAGATGGAAATAAGTTCCCAACTGTTTTCTAGGTTGGATTTTCCCTTTTTAATGAAGTAATGTATTTATTTGCCTTAATGTATATTTATTCTAATATTGATGTATCACTTCCAGCTATGTTTTGATTAATAAATGCCTGACATAAGTTTCTGGATATTTTACCAGTTAATTTTGTGAACAGTATAAAGCTCTATTTTATTTTCCATGTGAAAATATTAACTTTTATAGTTTAGTCTGTTTATATTTATTGTGATTAATGATATTGAAGCTCCCTAGTGGGTTAACTTGTCCTTTGCAATTTGTCCTTTGCACACTGACTTTTTTTCTTTTTTCTTTTGTCTTTTTTTTTTTTAACCTTTTCCCCACATTCTAAATTCTAAAGAAAAGCCACACATAAATGAAGGTATTAATTGTTAGAGTCAGTTACAATTGGTGGAAAAAGGAACAGGAGAAACATTGGTGATAAGATGTCATGATCTGTAATCTTTCTTTAGATTTAGTCACCCAGATTATCTGGTGACTTTCAGATATCATCAGAATGTATATGAAAGATATAGAGCACTGCCGGATTAATGATTACCATAGTATCCACCCATCTGTGGCTAAAAGGATACTTCCTTAATTTTCCTACATAAATTCTTTGCTTATGGTTGCTAGCTAAGATGGTCCTTTGGGTGATAGACTGGTGCCCAACCATCTGTGGCTAAAAATATACTTCCTTAACTTTCCTATATAAGCTCTTCTCTTGGGGTTGTTAGTTAACAGGTCCTTAAGGTATAGTCTGGCCATTTTATGATCAGCTAGCTAATCATAAAGTTCCTCCCCTGCCACTGTCTTGCTTTTGGACTAACTGGTTTCCATCATGCAGCGAACAAGCATGTGGAACCTCTTGTGCAGTGACAACACATGTTTATTATAGTATCTCACTGTGTGTCTTTCTTTACCACAACCTCTCTTCACTTCATCTCTGTTCCCATATTTTATTAGATTCATTAAGTTTTTATTTCTTTTTATGCCACCACACATTTAGAAATTATGCATTCTATCTCATAGTTTTTGACTGTCCCAAATATCAACATTCATACTTCATCTAAAAATATTTTTAAATAGTTCAACCCTTGTCGCCACAAATCCAAGAACCTTACATGTCTATAATGACATTAAATCCTTCCTTATAAAGTTGTCTAGTAATTGAGTTTAGTTTGCTTTTGGAACACCTGAATTATTCATTCTTATTATTTTGATAGACAATGCTCATGGGATTTACCCACATTTACTGAGTATTTACAATTTTTTGGTTTCTAATGTTACTGCTGGTAATTCCAGCAACAGAATAATAATTTTTGTTCCTTTCCAAAATGGTCTGTTCTTTTCCTCCCATTACTTCTCAGAATTTCTCTTGTCTTTGCTAGTCTATTATCTCACTATACACCCTCATCTCTATGAACTTAGGTATCACTCTATTGTCTTCTGGCATTATAAAAATATTTCTACCATTTCTTTTCTCTTTTGCTCCTAGAAATAGAGATTTGTCCTTCCTAAATGCTCACCCCTACATGACTTATTCCCGTTTCATTTTGCAGTAATCTCTTAGACCTAAATGTGGAGATAGCTGAATGTACAGCCCTTGGACCAATTTCCTCCATCAAAAAAGTATCCATCTATTAAATGTAGATCAGATACATCCAGTTGCAATTTTCCAATAATTCAGAGGAAAATTTCCATCATAGAAAATCTCTTTATCTTCTGGTTAATTGATGAATTTTATATCTACCAATAACATGCACCATAACTCACTTGGATGCTACTCATCTCTGCCACCACCATCCCTACCAGGTCTACATGTAAGAATTGATACATCCTTTACATAATAGTGGAAAATGTTGCTTTATACTTTCCCCCTTATGGTTGTACTTTTTAAGTCTAGGGGGGTTTGTTTGCTCAGGAGGAACGCAAGAGAGATATGTTCATAGAGTGCCACAGCAATACACAAAACAAGACTGGCCACATTCAAAAGCATTTCACTTTCATTCATTAGAAAAAATTGTTTTAAACACTTACTATGTGCCAGGAGGTATGCAATGAGAAGACAGATTTCTGACTTTCTAGTAGGTGCAAATAATACGTTTCTGAGGAAAAAGATGATCAGGGGGCTAGACTGTTTCCTCTTTATACCTAAATTATGTTTTAATTGGGCTTGAGCTGACAGAGGCCATTAAATGTGTTTTTCAATCTGGCCATATCAGCTTAGTAATTAGGGGGAATTCCTCATAGGATTCATATAAATAGCTGGCTGCTATCTTTCCTTTCCATTGCTGTCTAATTTTTGAATTTCTGTATGTCTTCATGGATCATTTAATGGAAAATTAAGAAAGGGCCTATCAAGGAGCCCTAGCTTGCCAGCATTTTAGCTAAAAAGTTCTTTTTTTTTTTCATATACAATTTTCTAAGAAGACAAAATTTCCAAAAGAAAAGAACTGAAATAAGATTTCACTTTCTAATTAACCCCTCCATGGGGATAGAAGCAAGGAATTGCTGACAGCAAATTAACTTTATGCTTTGCATTTTCATTTCTGAATACCATAAACTTTCTCTAATTGTCTTGTATTAAAAATCAACAGAGTTGATTTTTTGAACAGAGTTGGTTTTTAAGTTCTTACTGATTGATTTACTAAGTGTGCAAATTAGTTTGAATGAGCTGTGAGCAAGCCAATAAACAGCATGTTCTCTAGGACTTAAACTAGGGGAAAAGGCTTATAAAATTTTTGATTAAATGCTTCTCTAAATGTATTATTGCAGAGCATATGTTCACTGTTGAAGACCTAATAGAAAGAAAAACTTTTTTAAAGTTCACAGTTCTTTTACTTGTGGGTTCTGTATCCAGAGACTAAAAATGAAAAACAAAAAAAGTCAAAATGAGTCATTTATCAGACTGAAAATATCTTATAGTAAAACTAAAAGGATAAAAAATATATTCAGCCTTAGAAATAACAATTACGTTGAAATGGTTATATTATTTGTCTTAAAATGTATTAGTTTAATAATATAGGACACAATGTTGTTTTACTGATGGCATGGTATGAAGTAAGAGCCTGGAGTGGGTAGAAAACCCAAATGTTAGAACATGATACAGACTGGCAACTGAATAAACTATAGACTCTGAATGTGAGAGGACAGATGTTGGGGCTCAGAGAATAATACTACCAAAATAGGACCTTTTTTTTTTTTTTTTTTTTTTTTAGCATGTTGAGCATCTTGATCTAAAGAAAATTAAAAGGCCTTAAAAGCACTTTTGCTCCTCTCATCCCATAAGCAGGGAAGGGCTCTCTCTGAAATTCTCATTTGCATTAAGAGAAGACTACAAAGGGAACACAATTTCCCTCCACCCCCCACTGAAATCCCATTATCTGTCTCAGAAAAGAAGACAAATATAACCACACCTGGAGTTGGATGGACTTCCATTACAAGGTAATATCTGTCCCTTAGGCTCATTCAAATTCTAAAGATAATATTTTACAAGCTCATCTCTGTCTTTAGGACTATTCATTTCCCATTCTTCTCTTCCCCAGTAGAAAAAGGGTATAGAAATTTGTGAATAATATTAAGGGAGTGGGTAATCATACTCCTGTGATTTTTTTCCCCATTTGCATGCTAATAAATTTGTATGCTTTTTCTCCTACTTAATCTTTGTCAGTTTATTCCAATGAACCTGGAGAGGGCAAAGGGAAAATTTCCTTTTGTCCCTACCCAGATATGGGAAGGTGACCAAGAGAGATACATATCAATTATCACTAGGATAGTCAAGAGTGGGAAGTAACTTATAATCAGGCAAGTGGAACAGAGAAAAGGAAAAAATAGATCCAGTGATGTCAAGCCAGTTTCATAGTTAAGAAAGACCTAGGATTTCAAAGTGAGGGAAGAGATTCCTGTTTGAGTGGGCTTAAGGTTGGCAGGAATAATAAACCAAAATCTGGGAAGAAGCCTGGCAGGAACAAACCAGGATTTAAGAAATAAAGCAGAAACTTTATTCTGGATGCTGGGAAAAAAAGAGAGAGAGAGAAATGCAATACAAGGATGGAGTCATGCAAAAAAGGGTCAGGGATAACAGATCTAGCATCAGAATGGTACACACTAACCCTCAAGTACGACAGAAGACCGGTCCTAAGCACAGATAGCACTCTAGATTCTACTCTTGAGATGAAAATTGAGTTGGGGATTGGAATGGAATATCTAAATAGGGATGATAGCAGGAAGGGAAAGAAATTGGAAATTTTCTATATTCAATGCTATTGAAAGTGTATCTAGTGGACTTCTTTAAAATAGTAACAATAGGAAAATATTACTGTAAAGGACTGTGAACTGAAGTTCTCTAAAGCAGCCTCATCTATATTAAAATTTCTGCAGACTGAACTTGGCTGACTGGAACATTGTGATTGGAGAGAGATGGAATATTGTAGGTCAGAAGTCAAAATTACCTTGGGCTATCTTACTCCCTTTAATAGCCATTTACTTTCAACCTCTATATCTAAAACTCTTGGAATGTAACACTAAGCATAGCCAACTCTAGCCTCCACCAGTCCTAAAGCTAAGAACGTTAGAACATCTGAAATCTATGGAAAAGATTTCCCTGTCCTCTTGTGTTGCCCACTTATCTAATGTCCCCACCAATGTATTTATGAAATGCATTGATTCATAACATCTTCAGTCTGTGGTTAAAAAGTTCATGTAGCACCTTCTGGAACACTCTTCAAAGCAACTTCAATTTGTGTTTCCAGGCCCAGGTCACTCATATTTGGCTCAGAATATTATGCACTTATTTTCCATTAAAGCATAATCATTATTTTGCATTGACAGGATATATTTTGTTTTCTCAGATTACCTTGATTCAAGCAACCTCAATCACTTGTCCTACTTCCCTGTTCCTCCACCTGAGATAACCTGTATCTTTCATCAGAAGTTACAAAAACAAACCTTGGCTGCTGCTGCTTTACAGTCAGGAAGGTCAGCCCCATATGCAGTTTCAGGCTCCTTCTCTCATGGTAAGGCATGGAACCTGACACTCCATGGGGCCAGGAAGTGCCACCTTGAAGGCTAGAGCAATTTATTAACTCCCCATTGAGTAAAATTTGGCAAATGGGAATAGAAGACAGGATATAAACATGCTGATAAAATTCCTTTCCCCCCTTTCTCATATTGATTGCTCAGAGGTACTTTTCATATAAGCTTTTCTGGAGATGCATCCTGAGTGACCTGTTGCATATATTCATGGAAGTAAGTAATGGACATTATGGTAACAGCTCATGTATCAAGCATTTTTTATTTCCTGTTTTTCCCTTCCTGTTTCTCTTATTTTCTCATTCTCAGTGCCCTGAGTTTGCCCCATCCACGTACAGCATCTTGACCTAATTCTTGCTTCAAGCTTCATTTCTAGGGGACTTAAACTAATTACCAGCTTAAGAATAAATGGCAGTGTGACTTATTATTTTGTATAGCATAGAATAATGAAAATAGCAATAGTTGTCTTACTCAGTAGACTTACTCTAATTACTCAGTAGTCTTGGGTGCTTACTCGGGAGACTTTGGAATTGGGTAAGACCTGAATATACCCCAAAATAAATTTTTTTAAGTAGCAAAATGCTCAAAGTGTCTTTCAGGAAAAGCTTCCAGATCTGCTTAAGGATGGTTTGGAACCTGCTCTACAAGAACTGACATGTGCAACCTGATGAGCCAGCTCATCATGCCTATGACCTTCTGATGGTACAAGCTTTAAATACTCCCAAATAGAACATAATAACTCCCCCTGGAAAGAATCATGAGATGCGGAAGTAGGCTTGATGACCATTTACACCTTTGTAAAAGAACACTAAATCACCCTTTTTTAACCATCAATCAAAAAGCAACCTTTTCCTTCTTTTTCTTCTTCTTCTTTTTTTTTTTTTTTTTTTTTGGTACCAGGGAATGAACCCAGGGGTGCTTAACCAATGAGCCACATCTCTAGCTTTTTTTATTTTTTATTTTGAGATAGGGTCTTGCTAAATTGCTGAGGCTGGCTTTGAACACACAATCCTCTTGCCTCAGCTTTCTGCATGGCTGGAATTATGGCTCCTTCTTTCTTCTTATAAATTTTCCTCCTATCAACTGATTGGGGAGGCAGATTTGAGCTTCTTTTTAGCTCCTGACCTCTTTGCTGGTGGACTATGCAATAATGCCTTAATCTTTTTGCAAAAATCCAGGGCCAGTGTATTAGCTTCTACATGCATGGGCCAGTAATCCTTTGCTCAATGTCAATTTCTGGTAACCCAGATAGGACTCTGAATCCTTCAACTGCCTGCCCTAGACTCTGTGGCCCCTTGATAGGGTGTGGCTATGGCTATGACCTGCAGTGGCCAGCTGGACTGATCCCAGTCCGGAAGCATCAACTGCCTGAATCTGTTTTCCCACTGTGCCACTGTCAGCCCTCAGCACCAACTTCACTTTTGCAAAAAAGAAACTTTTTCAGGAAGAAGATATCTCTAGGTGGATAAGCCTTCTAAACATAACTGTGCTTTGAACTGCCTTTCTGGTTTAGAGGCATAAACTGCACCTCTGGTTTTGACTTTTTGATTTTTTTTTTTTTTGGTACTAGCGATTGATCCCAGGGGCACTTAACCACTGAGCCACATTCCCAGCTCTTTTTACTTTTTATTAGAGACAGTCTTGCTAAGTTGATTAGGGCCTCGCTGAGACTGGTTTTAAACTTGTAATCCTCCTGCCTCAGTCTCCCAAGTCACTGGGATTACAGGCATGTACCACTGTACCCAACTTGATTTTGATTTTTGGGTGTTAGAGTTTAGATCTGGAATGTTCCCCAAAGACTCATGTACTGAAGGCTTGATCCCTAATGCAGAAATGTTCCAAAGTGGGACTTTCTAGAAGTGACTGGATCATGAGGGCTCTAAACTGCATCAGTGGATTAATCCATTGACAGACTGACTCATAATTGTGTGGACTATTGGGATACGGTAGAAACTCTAAGATGTGGGTTCTAGTTGGAGGTAGTAGGCCACTGGGGGCATGCCCTGGAAGGGACTGTCCAGTCCTTGGTCTCTTCCTTTCTCTCTTTCTCCCCTGGCAACCCCCATCCCACTCCCCGCTACCCCCACTTTCTCTTTCCTGGCCACCACCATTAGATGAGAAGATTTGCTATGCCATGCCCTTTCACCAGGACATACTGTCCCACCACAGGTCCAGAAACAACAGAGTCAAGTGGACATGGACTGAAACCTCTGAAACTGTGAGACAAAATAAATGTTTCCTCCTCTGTGCTAATTTTCTTAGGTATTTTGTTAGCAACAAAAAGCTGACTAACACAAAAAATTAGTTCTACAAGTAGGGTGAAATAATGCTTTTGGGAGTCATGGTATAGTTCAATCACCTGGACTGGTCTGGTCTGAAAATGCACTCTGGTTTAATGTAATTGTTCATTGTTTCATGTATCCTTTTTCTTATTAGTGTGTTCGTTATGCTTTGTTTTATTAGTCTGTTTGTGATAACTGATTTGATAGACTAAGGGATTTGGTGGCTGTGGCAACAGTCCATTTGAAATTTTTCTGTATGAAGGTCTTTTGGCCTCCAAAGATAAAAGAAAAATGCTCCCTCTGGCTCAATCTGGGTACCTCTAGGTGAATAAAGTCTTGGCAGATTTCATGGTAACATACCCATGATGTGATGTGATTTTACAGGGAACCACCTCAGAAGAACATACCTGTTTCTGGGTTTGGGGGAACTATAGCAGCTAAACCCAGAGTTACACATAAGAGAGTGAGTGATTCATCAAATTACATCCTGAGCTGCCCCACACCCTTGATGTTTGGGGTTTTGTGAGACACAAAAAAGGGGATCTTTAGTTCATTGGTGAGTCTCTGGGAAGGAATCCCCATAAGCAGCATATAACTGACCCAAAACATTTCCTGAGCACCTATTCTTATTCTGGCCACAAGATAAGCCTCTTACAAAATAGGTTTTAAAGATGGCATTGGGCAGAATTTAGTTCAAACCCATCAAGATAAAACTTCCCCCAGAAGCCTGAGGAATTGTTTTGGTGGAATTTCCTACAGCTGCATCCCTATTCTTGGCAGGGGTTTCTCTTGCACTTTTTTTTTTTTTTTTTTTTTTGGAACCAGGGATTGAACTCAGGGACACTCGCCCCTGAGCCACATCCCCAGCCCTATTTTGTATTTTATTTAGAGACAGGGTCTCACTGAGTTGCTAAGGGCCTCACTAAGTTGCTGAGGCTGGCTTTGAACTCGCGATCCTCCTGACTCAGCCTCCCAAGAAGCTTGGATTACAGGCGTGCGCCACCACGCCCGGCTTGCACTTTTTAACATAAGTAAGCTGTTGGTAATATCTTAAGGCTTTTTCCTGGTGTGTTCACTTTCAGTTCTGCACACCTAGTTTATTATTTTGTTTGATCTGCATGCCTAATTAAAATTTTTCTTATAAATACATTTAAGATTATTCTTAAACAGCAGTTATAGAGTAACATGTAAGGACTTTTAACTTTCATCTATTTTCTGCCTATTTTAAATCTGTTGATCATTCAAGATTACTTGGAAGTTTGTTTTAGCCAGTCCTAGCTAAAATGCAAACATCTAAGTGTTAACTCCTAAACTCATTTGAAACTGAGAAAGGGAAAAGATAGGGACATAAGAGGTTTATTTTAAAAAATAATAATAATAAACAAGGTGTTATGGGAATTGTTTTACCTGAAACAATTTGTCCCTATAAGATTGTCAAGTGAAAAATAATTTAATAAGCTAATCAATCAATAGATGCCTTTGAATCTCTATTTATGAAAATATAAATGTGTTTATGAAATAAAAATAGAGAGTGACTTATACTAGAACCTTCAAGTGTTAGAGAGAAAGAATATCATATAATAATTGTTAATCAGAAATTATGTAGGTAGAAATATCTGACTGAAAATATGAAGACAATTGACAAATATACATATCTAAGATGTCAAAATAGCACTAATCATTTACGAGATAGCATTTCAACTTGAAAACCAGAGGAACAAACCCTTTTTATTGAAATGATATTCCCAAAGTCAAAATTGAGTGAATTCTCATACGGCTAATCAAATTTCTCTATGTATGGTTATTGTCAATAAAATTCATTGGTTATTTACCTAGATGGAGTGAGAATGAACCACATAAGAGTGGGAACCAATACTGAAAATGCCATTCAAAGCACATGACCCAACGACAGTGAACACTGGGAATACCTTTCTTCAACTAAGTTCTCAGAAGGCAAAAGCCTTTCCTACAGTGTTCACTGCTTTATCTCTGGTGCCTAAACATCACCTGTACATGATAAACTCTCAATAAATATTTGTCGAATGAAGTATGCTGTCATCTAATATCTTAGATAAATGTTCGAGATATTTAATCTCTTCGAAACATAGCGGTTGAACTAGATCAATGGCTTTCAATGTATGTTCATTAGAACCCTGGCCCTATGAGAGTCTGCTTTATGAACCACTGCTGAGGATACAACAGGGGATGGAGGGCATCAGTAGATGGAGTCCTAAAGGATTTTCTCTAGTTTTGAACAGATACATTTTACATTTATCTAACTTATAAATGAATATTTCATAATGTTTGAGCTTGCCTCCCAAAATATCAAATGTACATGTCCACACATACTCTCAAATACACCATGAAGTAATTTCTGAGGGTTCATAATGGCCTTATAACCTCCATATTTTGGGATTTCTATGCTTATGACTGTTTTAGTCAGCTTTTTCACTGCTGTGACTAAAAGACCCAACCAGAACAATTGTAGAGGAAGAAAAGTTTATTTGAGGGCTCACAGTTTCAGAGTTCTGAGTCCATATACAGCCAGCTCCATTCTCCAGGGCTCCAGGTGAGGCTGAACATCATGGCAGAAGAGGGAAGCAGTTCACATGATGATCAGGAAGCAGAGGGAGAATCTCCACTCACCAGATACAAAATATATACCCCAAAGCCACATACACCCTCAATGCCCAACTCCTCCAGCCACACCCTACCTTGCAAATGTGTTCTATATCATTCTACAGAAATAACCAAAAATTCTATACACAGCCTCTGAGAGAATGATTGCAGTTATAAAAGATGTGGTAAAAAAGAATAAGAAAGAGTTTCAAGTTCAACATTATAGCATGAAGAGCCCCACAAACCCATCCCCAGTGAAGTGGAGAAAATTATAAAAAATAAAATAAAAACAAGAACACATTTTATGTTTTTGGAAATGATCTTAAAGGAATATAGCTAATGGTCCTTCATTAACTCAAGGAAATCTATGAAAGCTTGATTAAAAAAAGAGTGAATCTGGGTCGCCGGGCGTGGTGGCGCACGCCTGTAATCCAAGCGACTTGGGAGGCTGAGTCAGGAGGATTGCGAGTTCAAAGCCAGCCTCAGCAACTTAGAGAGGCCCTAAGCAACTCAGTGAGACCCTGTCTCTAAATAAAATACAAAATAGGGCTGGAGATGTGGCTCAGTGGCCGAGTGTCCCTGAGTTCAATCCCTGGTTCAGACAAAAAAAATAAAAAGTGAATCTAGGGCTGGGGATGTAGCTTAGTTGGTAGAGTGCTTGCCTCACAAGCACTAAGGCCCTGGGTTCAATCCCCAGCACCACAAAAAAAGAAAAAAAAAAAAGTGAATCTATAGTATTTGTAACAAGAGGTGCCCCCAAACCTCTCTACTCTCAGATTAACATGATGGAAATTATTCCAAATGGGTCCAAGCAAAAACAAATTATAATCTTTATCATTTCACATGGTGGGACATATATCCTTCCTCTTACTTTAAATATACCTGGGCATACTACTTGAAGCTTTTTCTCTTTTATGTGCATGTCTGCAATTCATATTGCATATAGTAGTCCTAATTTTTTGTTATTTACTCATAATAGTTTCTTATCAATGAGTCCTTCAAAGGGAAGAATATGACAATTTTGATCATTTTTCCCAAGGAAATTTATGTTCAATGGTATCATTTGATTAATGGCTGAATAAAAAAATGGTTTAGATTGACAATTTTAGTTGTACTTTAAAATAGTCTCAGATTTACCTACTTCTCTCAAAAGGGCTTTAAAAATTATAAAAATAAGTTACTCATTTAAAATTTTAATGGCACATTGAAAAGTTGTAGTTATTAAAGATAAAAATGTAACATATGGTAAGTGGTCTCAAACTGACTATTAGGAAGCCAAATTTGCCCTTACAGCTGTGTAGCTGACTCAGGATTTTATTTTTATTTTTATTTTTTTAACTTGAAAGTTTAGACAAGGCATCTACCCTCTAGTCCACATAAGATTCATCATTCCTGTTGCCTTAGACCAGACATAACCTTTAAATTATTGTTACCTGGTTGGCTACTTGGTGTTTGCATCTGGGATCTCAGTTCTCCTAGGAAGGTAAAATGAACAGATTATTTTATAATTTACAATTTATAACCACCCTTTCAGACGTAGATATATTTTCTAGTCAGCATAAATGCACAGAAAAATAACAAATAATTTTTTTTGATGCTAGGAATTGAACCTAGGGTCTCCCACAATCCCACATGCTAGGCAAGTGCTCTCCCACTGAACCCCTGGCCCCAGATAAAACTGTAACCAATTTTAGCAAAAACATAACTTGGAACCCATAATGCAGGAGTTATGGCACATTCTAGTATTAGCCCTGGTAAGAAATTACATTCTTATTATTACCTAGCAACTTGAAAGAAACTAAAACGAAAATGAAAGGTAATTTTAAATAGGTAAAAATATTTAGTCTCAGTTTTTACATTTTATCACTTGCAGTGAATGTCATTATATCAATATTCATATTTAATCTTGCTTGTATATTCTTGATCACCAAGCAGAATAAAAGGGCACCAGGAAACAAATAGTAAATACTTAAGTAATAAAGACCATGATTCAGATCGAAGATAAATTACTCATAAATGACACATTGTTCACTTTTCATATGTTCTTGTCATCAACATTCCTGGAACAGTGCTAGATAATCCACTCAAGACATTGTTGATTACCTGTTGTACTTGGAGGTTTAATTCCTTGAGGCTGATTCAATTTAGTTTGAGTTTCTGGAATCTGAGGAATGTAGATTTTCTTGGGCATATCAAAATGTTCTGGAAGGCTCAGTTCTGTTCTATATAAAATGGACTTAGGCTTCTTCAACTTTGACATGTTAAAGAGCATAAGACACTGCAAATAAATGGTCAAGTTGGAATTAAGTCTCTTAACTTTTAACCTCCAAAACACACACAAAAAATAGTATTATGTATTTAGATAATACATTTGGGAAAAACAAACCAAAGGACAGAATTTTTATTTCTTTAGAGATATTATTATGTAATTGATAGAAGGTAGCACTAACACATTTCACAGAACCAGTGTAGTTATTCTTTCTTGAGAGATGGTCAAAGTACCCTGCTCTAATGCTTTTAGTGTTGAGGAATTAACTGCCTGGGGAGGAAACCATTTTAAAAGCGAATAGCAATGAAAAAGTGCTTCCCTCCTTGAATTAGAAACTATGCTCTTTCACGTCTACCCATCAGATATAGTTCTTATTAGCAGTAGAGACTGAGTCCTTCTCCTTCACTACTGATAATTTTGTGATTATGTGAAAACATTTAGGTCCATTCCCTCTAAAGATATGCAAATATCCTTCATATCTAGGTTTGATATTTTTAGTTCCTTCAGTCTTTACTCATATAATGTGGATTACTTCAACTCACTCTTATGCATATAATTCTCTAGACACAGTATTTTCTTTCTTAAAATATAACAGTGAAGATAAACCCAGCTCTCACAATGTAAGTGAAGTAGGTTACAAGTGACACTTTTAATTAAGTTAAAAAACAACAGGATACATATCATGCAGTACATGCCAAAGGATAACCAAAAATACATAAGAAAAGTTCTTTTTATTTCTACGATTTCATTATCTGACAGGAGAAAGAGGAAAAATAAATGCAAATCTAATATGAAGAATAATTTATTAAATGCAATTATAAATATAAAAACTTTGTTGGGTTTTAGGGATAAAGGAAGAAGGAGAAAGATAGAAACTATATTCATGCACACATAATGGAAATGGATGCCATGGTCAAAATCCACCTCCCTAAACGATTTTTTTTTTCAATAAATAGTTTTTGGAAGAATTAATAATGAAAAATAAATTAAAAGATAAAAAGGGAGAAAGACACAGAGCACTGTGATAGGCTGAAAGTTGGAAATGGCCACTCATTAAAAATATTTATCCTGGACTGGGGATATAGCTCAGCTGGTAGAGTGCTTGCCTCACAAGCACAAGGCCCTGGGTTCAATCCCCAGCACTGCCAAAAAAAAAAAAAAAAAAAAAAAATTTATCCTAATAATGTACTGATAACTAAATAAGTCTTCCTAAATTCACTGTTATATAGAAGTAAACATTTTGGTTTAAGCTGAAGAAAATCATCAAAAATTCTCAGAAACATAGTACAGATAGGTTAATCAAGAGAATGCCAAAACCTCAGTCTTTAATACTTCTGAGCCTATCAGACCTTAAAATCCAGGTCATCTTTAAAATATCATCATTAATTATTAGAAATCTGTGGTTAGGTTGCATTGATTCTGGCATTCTGAAAAATAAAAGAAATCATTAATACAATGTCACGTATTCTGTTGTAACATATGTAATTGTAGGCATAAAGCGTAAAGAAGAAGGATGAAAACTACAAAAATGTATATAATGTGTTAAAACAGAATCACTGATTTTAACAGAGACCTGAAGTAATGGAGGGAGGTTGCCCTCTGATGTCTAGGGAAAAGTAACAAAGGAAGTTCAAAAGCTATGGGGAGCATGCCTGGTACATTTGGAGCAATGAGGCCTGTGCTGAGGGAGTGCCCATGGGTCAATGTGCTCCACTGGAGAAGCTGAAATCAGAGAAGGCAGAACTGACCAGGAGGATCATACAGACCATCCTAAGGATGTTGGTTTTTATCTGACAGGAGCTAGAATGTCAGAGAAGAACAATATGAGTGAGTTTGTATTTAGAAGAATCATTTTAGCTTCCCTTTGAGAATAGACTGATTATAACTTATTTCAATTATAAAATAGAATAGATTGTACCATATTTCAAGCTATAAGAATAGAATCTATAGTAATAGTAGTAGTAGTGATAATAATCATAATCATCACAATAGTATTCATAAAGAGAACATTTACTATATACCAGGTAATATACTAAGCATTTCACATATATATGAGTTTTCATAAATTATCAACATCTCTATATTAAAAATATAAAAATGGAGATTTGAGGAGGTTTAAATAACCAGGCCATAGTTACATAGCTGGCAGTGTTAAAATCTGGATTCTTAGCCTGGTAATCCAACATCAAAGATGATCCTCTTTGGATTTGCAGTGTAATATTCTTGGCAACTTGTAGAACACGTCTCCATTCATTCCCTTCTAGAAATTTATATTTAATTGTTCTGGAGGAGGGCTGAAGTGCTGGTGTTATAGTTCTCCAGAGCAGTCTAAGGTCCAGCCAGAATTGACAAATACTTGAATTAAAGACTATAATATATAAAATGATACCTTAGAATGCTTTGTTTCAAATTTATTGTTATTATTATTTTTAATTAATTAATTTTTTTGGAACCAGGGATTGAACTCAGGGGCACTCGGCCACTGAGCCACATCCCCAGCCCTATTTTGTATTTTATTTAGAGACAGGGTCTCACTGAGTTGCTTAGGGCCTCACTATATTGCTGAGGCTGGCTTTGAACTCGCAATCCTCCTGACTCAGCCTCCCAAGTCGCTGCGATTACAGGAGTGTGCCACCATGCCCGGCTTCAAATTGATTATTTAATGAGCTTAAATGCTACTGTGTAAAAATGTTGTCATGCTGAAGTAGTAACAGCGCTGCATATTTTAAGAGTTAGCAACTACCTCAATCTTGGTCAGCCCCAGGAGGGCGACGGCCACACGGATGCTACTGCTCTCCAGAGTGCCTGTGATCAATCTTCGCTCATACTCAATAGTTGACATCTGTTGTTGTGCTGCAAAAGCCAAAGCCCTTTCCTTGGCTTCATTAGTCAGTGGCAATCTAAGGTCCACATCTAGGATTTGACGGAGTTCACATTTCAAATACAGAACCGGATCTTCCCTATTATACTCTAGGGAAAGCAAAAATATTCATGAATGTAATGAACATTTGTGCCTGTGACACTGTTATCCAGGTTGGACTTGGGATGGACTTTTATATTTTAAAAATTAAAAAAATACATATGAAACTGCAGTTATGGTCTTCATTAAACCGAGTTAAAATAATGGGTAACATTTCGATTAGGAATAATTTAGTGCTTCAAGAGAAAGTCTTTGGGAATTAAAGATAGTTTATTGGTCTTCAAGAAGAGTTCTAGTAAATAGTTGTTTCATAAAATCATGAGTATACTCAAAAATTTGATAACATTGTGCTCCTATTGGCACTAAGAAGGTAAGGGAAGCAGAAATAAATGTTACACACACACACACACACATACACACACACACACACCTCGGTACTGACAAGAAAAGTCATTTTCTTTCATTAACAACCTTACATCTACGTCCTTAATTCTTTCAGGGTTAATGATCAAGAGCTAGACAGTAAGGTAGAATTCCAGGTTATATAATAATATGTGGATTTTTGAGAGTACAGTGATTTCCAAATTATTTAAGAAATGGAGAGTCTGTTGAGTAATATTTTGTATGTCAAATTCTAATATTTATCTGAAGACTGAAAAGAATCACCATCGATATTTTTAAATTGGTAAAATGGTGCCCTATTTCATGGATGCTGACATAATAAAGTTAAAAGGAGGCCTTCCAAGATCAAATTACATACCAAAGAAACTTACTATGAGGATGCTTACATGACTGAAGGATGAATACTCCCATTTCAATATTATAAATGAAATCAGACATATGTATACTATACCTTCTTCTGGAGAATTGTTATAGTCAATGGTAGTTGAAAGCTTCATTGGAAGGAAATTGGAAGGCAAGGGGATCAATCCTTTTCCTTCCACAATATATATTAATTCTCCAATCTAAAATACAAGCACACAATAGTACTAAATTTTAAGAGCTCATAAAAATATGATGAATCTTATGCTACAAGGAAAATTTGTATGCTGTAAGAACTTCATGCAGGTTTTCCTAAGCAACATAGGCTCTAAATGGGTAGACAAAGGTAAGGTTTAAATGCAGCCTTATCATATGTGGGGGAAATTTTACATCAGTCAGACAGGAGGATTGATTAAGAAAGTCCCAGATCATCTTTATATCTACACATATCCTTGGGTGGTCAAACAAGCAAGCAAGAAAACTTTTCCTTCATATTTCTTTCAACATATTATTGGAAGGGGTATGTTTTTTTTGCAGAGTGTCTGATTCCCTAAGAGTCTATATTTTAAAGTGTGGGCTTTTGAAATGAGAATGTGAGGGCCTTAAAATATTTTACAGCAATCTTTAGGCAAGAAATAAAAAGGGTTAAACAAAGAAAGCAAAAATAAAAGTGTGAGCAATGCAGGGCAGCAACACGATTCAGTGAGAGATTAGTAGAAGTGGGTATGCCTGATTTTAATTGGTACTGCTGGTTATTAACTATTAAGCCTCAGGCAGGTTTACTAAATCTCTGAGTTCCAGTTTCCTCCTCTATAAAATGGGATGAACAATACCTTTATTTTAGAAGCTTAGAGTTTAAATGGAAAGTATTTGGAAAGAGAAGTCTCAAAAGACATATCCTGCATACAATCACAATAGATGAATTTTATTTAGATCTCGATTCAAACAAAGACACTTAAAATGAAATGGGAGAAAAAAACATAAACAGCCATGAGACATTTAAGGAATTTGAACACTGGATGTTTGGTGGAATTAAGAAAAATACTTAAAATATTTTAGTAGTAGTAATGGCCAAGTCAAAAAAGTGAGTGCTATAGAGACACTTATTGACCTATTTATGAATAAAATGATGTAATGATTGGGATTTACTCCATTACAATAACAAAACATGTTTGGCTAGGTACTATGAAAATAAGTGAAAGGAATAGGGGAGATTTATTATAGCTTTATCTCTACAGTACTATGTGTAGGAAACCAGAATATGACAACCAAAATTATGATTCATTTGCACAGAGATTATTTTGACCTGAAGGCAATTGAGAAGCACTAGATACAAAAAACTCTCAGCCCTCACCCATTTGCATGAAAACAGGATATAAATTTACAAAGGTATTTACAATTTTAAATCCTCATCTGCCTGGAGATGACACTAGATTAATCTACAGAACATTCCCATTCATTTGACTTCCTACAATTTGCCTCCCTTACAGATTCAAAGTCCTTTTCCTTTATTTCATCACTTCTCTAAAAATTTACATTCTTGGGATGGGGTTGTAGTTCAATGGTAGAGCGCTTGTCTAGCATGGGTGAGATACTGGGTTCAATCCTCAGCACCATTAAGCCAATAAATAAATAAATAAATAAATAAATAAACAAACAAAGGTTAAATTCTTAAAAAAATACATTCTTTGTTGAAGATGTTACATATTTGGGATTTTTAAGTCATCCCTTTGAGATTTACTCATTCCCTGGGTATCTGTCATGTATATATGAAATATATATGTTAATAAACCTTTTTGTCTTGTCTTTTGTTATAAGAGTCTGTCCTAGTTAAGAACTGTGAAGGGTAGAGAGAAAATTATTTTTCCTTCCCTCTGAATGTATTTTGTATTTTCCATAATGATTTTTTGATACAATATAGGATTTATTGGTGTGTGTGAGATTAAGAAGGGGACAGCACAGTGGAAGTCCTGATGAATGCAGGGCCTGCCACTTGTGCAGGGGACCACGATTGGGGATATATTTGATCCCATAGCCATCAGGAATGAGCCACTTCTCAGCCACCATGTCTTAAATTCATCAGCATTAAACTTAGTAAAGCCCCACTTTATCTTTGAGATACGAATCTTCTGGCTGCCAGAAACTTGAACTTGGCCCTGTGTACAGCCTCAATCATATTCCTTGCTCTGCAACTTGGTGCGGATGGACATGATGACTTGGCCAATGTGAATGACTCTGGCCACTATGTCCTGGAGTTTCCCAAAGGCACCCTGCATACCTGTCTGGAGCCAGTCAGGCCCAGCACAGGACAACATCTTGCTGATACCAATGGCATGGAAAGGGTGGAGCTGCACTTGGATATGAGAGCCATCTTTGCCACAACTTTTTCCCATGTACTTGTTGGCACAAATATGGGCAGCCTCCAAGGCTTCAGAGGATAGCTGCTCATGTTCATCAGACACCATGTGGCCACAGAGTGGGAACTCATCTACTTTTGCCTTTTTCTGCCCAAGGTCAAAGATGCGGATTTTGGCATCAGGGACACTCCTACAGAAATAAGACAGCTTGTTTTTATAATACCAGTAATAGCGGGCAGGATGGTGGCCCATGGTGACCCCAGGATCTTTGGTGGTGCACCAAAGAGCTATAATAAAATATGTTGAGAAATCTCTATATTGTAGGAAGTAGAATGATAAAAGGTGGTGAGGACTATATGAGGTCACACATATCAGAAACATGGCCCTTAACCTGGTGTTTACCAGGCACTTAAAAGAACACTTTTAAACAGAATACATCCATTCTTTGAGAACAGGGGTTCATAAACTTTTATATACATATAAATCACCTGAAGATGTGAAAATTATGACCTTACTCAAAAGATCAAGGGTGGGGCCAAGACTAGCAAGGATCTATGAAAATGAAGGCTAGCAAATTTAGAGACAATGGAGAATCTTACATTAGAACTGGCTTGTGATAGGCATTCAACTACCTGAAAATCAAAATGAAACAAACCTAGTTTTGAATCTAGGATGATAACTAGTTTACTAGTTATCACAATTTTTTTTTGTGTGTTGGGGGTAACTAGGGATTGAACCCAGAGGTACTTAATCTCTAAGCCATTTTTGCAATCCTTTTTACTTTTCTTCTGAGACAAGGTCTTGCTGAATTGCTTAGGGACTCCCTAAATTGCTGAGGCTGGCTTTGAACTTGCAATCCTCATGCCCCAGCCTAATGAGTTGCTGGGATTATAGGCATGTGTGCCTGATAGTGTTCCACAATCTTAAAACAATATTATCTGTATGACAAAGAAACTATTCTAAAGATGTCTTTAAACAGGCAATATCTATGTAAATTATATAAATTTATCAAGTAATAGAAATACATATTCTAAAATATAAATCATAGATAAGTAAAATGGTAAAAATTGAAAATCTGTAAACAGTATTAAGACTGAAGAATTTCTGATTTTCAGGTCAATTTATATATAACTTTATTATCTCCCCACTTGGATTTATTTATAATTCATTTGTTGGTCTATTTTCATATAATAAAATTCCATAAAATTTCATTAATTAAGATCCACAATTGGGCTTGGGCTGTAGCTCAGTGGTAGAATGCTTGTCTCGCACGTGTGAGGCATTGGGTTCAATCCTCAGCACCACATAAAAATAAATACATTTAAAAAAAAAAGATATTTTGTCCAGTTACAACTGAAAAAATATTAAAAAAAGATCCACAATCATCTAAAGTTCATGCTGAGAAAAGGAATGCGGAAAACTGAATGCTCTAAATCGTTTAGCATATTTCTGATAATGAATATTACTATATAACATGTATGAATATATACTATAAATATTATAGTAATTTTACTTTGCAGCCATGTACTTTGCAAACAAAAATCCAAGCCAACTATTTGAAATGTAATTTCTTTCTTCTCGTGTGTGTATGTTTCACTACAAACGCAACCTGATCAATACCAATAATGTAAAATTTGTAATAATAATTCAAGTAGATGACAAATATGTCAGTCAATCCAGTAGAGACTGCAGAAAAGAAAATATCATTTTGCTTATTTCTACTTTATCTTTTTCATCATTATTTTTATGTAAAACTAAGTTGTTTTACTCAAAATATAGTTTTTATAAGAAATTAAACTCAATGAATAGTTATCATAATTATGTCTGTTTTAATGTGAGCCTGAATGAAACCTGAATTACAGCTTGTCTACCTCTTGAAAATGCATACCAAGCCACAGTAATCAATTCAATTTGCCAGAGTATTTTTCTCAAATATAAACATCTTTCTAGTCATTAAGTAGACAATCGTATATTAACAGGGACTCATTCAATTCCACATTTCTACATCTTATACACACAGTATATCATAATCTCTCAAAACTTATTTTACCTAACTTATTCATTTCCAATATATTCTTTTTATTTAAAAAAATCATCTGATGGAACTGAAAATTATTCCTGTCTTGTCTGTGTCAGAATATTATTCAGAAGAGCTACAATCCATAGTGTTGAGTAATTATTTTTCTTGGAATAAAATTAGACAAGGAAAATAACATAAATGTAATAAGAACTGATTTAAAGTGGCAAAGTCCCTTATGTTCCAAATCTAGAGATTGTGATAAGAGAAATGAAATTATCTGACACTTGTCATTGTGAGCTATTCTAATAGTTACCTATACAAGTTCCATCCTGCTCTTAATTTCATATCTTTCAGTTGGCATGCTTAATTAGAATTATATTTATTTCCCAGAAAGATGCCAAGTCCCATTGACAAGTATAAGAAACCCTCATAGAAGATATTTTGTTCCTTTTCTGTTATCTAGTTACAGTTACATGGAACTTTATAAGAAGACCAGCTCTTAATTACCTGGAAGGGAGGAAAATAAACACTGAAATGTCAGAAAGTTTCAATCCCAGCTTTTCCACTAATCAGCTGGGTAACCTTGGACAAGTCATGGATCCCCTTCAGAGACACATAAACTCAATCTTATAAAAGAAAATAAAATGAGGGCTGGGGGTATAGCTCAGTGGTACAGTGCTTGCCTAGTATTGTGAGGCACTGGGTTCAATCCTCAGCACTGCATAAAAATAAACAAATTTTTAAAAAAGTATTATGTCCATCTACAACTAAAAGTCTTTTAAAAAAAGAAAATGAAAAAAAATATCATTGACCTAGACAGAAAGCCTCCAGATTTTTTCATAGGTCTTAAATTCTATCTGTTCTCTTATCTTGGGTCTAGATCTTTACAGGTTTTTAAATTTAGTTGTTTGAACTGATTGAGCACTACTACATTATTTCAATGGCCAAACAGGCACATGGGACTTCAGCTAAAATTCTAAAATGTTAAACTACATACTCTAGCATGAGACAATTAATCATTATAGGTGACTGACTTTGCCGTAATTATAATGTGAACCTGACCAGTAAGAGTAATCACTGTTGTTTTAAAATAATATTTTACAGAATAATTTATAATAATTAAGTCACAGAGATGAACTAAAACACATTGTGAGCATGAGAATAAGACTGATAAGATTTGTATGCGTGCACTAAAAAATTAACTTTCTTAAAAAACTTTTAACATAATCCTAATAAAATCCCTGAAAATTTCTTCTACAAACATTTTGAGAAGGCAAAAATATATTTAAATGACAAAATATGAATGGATTGTTTAATAGAAATATAAATAGCACATTATAAGACATCATTTCATCTAACACAAGGGAGATGTGCACGGACTTTAGAAATCATTGTGGTAATGAAATCAACAATCACTCTTTTCCTTTAGCATCACATTTTTGTGTGGTGCTGGGGACTGAATCCTAGGCCTCACGTATACTAAGCAAGAGCTCTAACATTGATCTACATCTCCAGCCTCTATCATCACATTTTTCAGAACCATCTCTATTTTAAAGATTGTCACCAATTTCCCTTCAAGTCAATGAAAACTCATTTCCCTTCAAGTGTGAGCATTATCCAAACTATAAATAAGATTGATCTTTAGATATCAGCAAGATGGTGAAACAAGAGGATACCTACTCATACCCTACCACCACCACAAGAATTCTACACCTATCCTTAGACAAAAGTTTCTCTGGGAACATTGAAATTCAGATAAGAGGTTGTGAATCCCTACTGGAGCTCAAGATTTAAGAAGGCCATGTTGAGAGTGTAGACCAAGGTAGTTGACCCATAGATTGTACTCCCAGGTTTAAACTTAGAAGTAGCCCCATTCCTCAAAGGACTTGGCTATAGCCTTGCTTGAACATGAGCCTAGAGGCCAAACCATGGGCCAAGGGGTCCAGAAGGAATCATACCCACTAGTGCCTCAGGAGAAAGGCTCATATGCCTACAGATATGTCCTGATAGTGGGCCTGAAATTTACCCTGTAACTTGACTCCAGCACTGCCCCACACCCCTGCGCAATCTTGTGGTTTTAGCTTATTACTATTCATACAGAGACCCAGAAGGAGACTTGCCCTTCTGTCTAACAGCTTGGGAATTACTCATTTGTCTGAGACTACAGGACATGCTCCTATCCTCTGTACCACAGCAGTGTGAAGTGGCCCTGTCTTAGCCCTGGTCCCTCTATGCACTCAGGGAATGTTCCCCCCTGTACAGAGAACTTCCAAGGGATACAGAACCTCCCAGGTCACCAAAGAGGGCATTTCAGCCTCCTTCTCACTGAAGATCTTAAGAAAGCATAGTCAGCCCAGATCCTCTTGTTGCAGCTGGGAAAAACTGTTCTACTGTGGAGGAAATCGCTACTAAATGTATACATCTGGGCCACTACAACAGGTTCATCAGCCTCTGTCTTACAGCAGATTCAGTGGGGGTCCATTCTCAGCTCTAGCTCCTGTTGCTGAAATTGAGGCACTGTTAGGCCTATGCAGGAAACTTCCAGGAAGCATGCATGTAGGCCAAAAGCAAGGCTTATGAACCTGGGTACCTGTTCAATTCTCCCTAACAAAATGGGAAACATTAATAGATTGAAAAGGAGAGATGGGCTGCATTCCAACAATAGCAGAGGGTTTCAACGCCCACTTTCAGCAAGGGACAGAACATCCAGACAGAAAATCAACAAAGAAACACCAAAGTTAAATTGCACTCTAAAGCAAATGGACCTAAAAGACATTTACAGAACATTTCCACACAAAAGGTGCAGATATATATTCTTCTCAACAACATACGTGACATTTTCCTGGATACACATATGTTAGGCCACAAAAGAAGTCTTAATATAAATTTTTTTAAATCAAAATAACATCAAGCATCTTTGCTGGCCACAATCCAATAAAACTAGAAGCCAATAAGAGGAGGATCTATGAAAATTGTACATATACATAGAACATAAACAAAACAACAAATGGATTGACAAAATGAAAAGAGGAAATTTTAAAAAATTATTAAGACAAATGAAAATGGAGGACTAGAGATATAATTCAATGGTAGAGTGCTTGCCTAGCATGCAGAAGGACCTGGGTTCAACCCCAGGCACAAAGAAAAAAAAAGAAAAGACAATGAAAACGGAAACACAACATACCCAAGCCTATGGGATACAGTAGAATCAGATCTAACATGGGAGGTTATAGCAATAAATGGCTATCTCAAAAAAAATTAGAAAGATCTCAAATAACCTAACATTGCATCTCTAGAAACTAGAGAAACAAAATTAGGAAAGAAATTATACATGTTCATCAGAAATAAGCAAACTAGAGACCACAAAAACAGTACAAAAGATCAATGAAAGAGTTGGTTTCTTACAAAGATTAAAAAAAAAAAATTGACAGGCCATTAGCTAGACAAAGAAAAAAAGAAGTATGGCCAAAATAAATATAAGCAAGAGATTAAAAGAAAGACATTACAAATGATACCAAAGAAATACAAAAGAGAACAGGAGACTATTAGGAACATCTATACAACCAATTGAAGAACCTAGAAGAAATGAATACATTCCTAGACACATACAACCTACCAAGACTGGATCATGAAGAAACAGAAAATCTGAAGAGACCAAAAATAAGTAACAAAATTGAATCAATAATAAAAAGTCTTCCATCAAAACAAAATAAAACAAACAAAAAATAAACAAGCAAAAGCCAGGACCCCATGGCTTCACCGCAGTTTCATAGAAACCAAACATTTAAAGAGCTAATACCTGAAGTGTGTGTGGCAAAGATTTTCTCCCACTCTGAAGGCTCTCTCTTCACATTGTTGATTGTTTCCTTTATTGAGAAAAATCTTTTTAGTTTGAATCTATCCCAAGTATTGATTCTTGCTTTTATTTCTTGTGCTTTGGGGGTCATGTTAAGGAAATCTGGTCCTAAGCTGACATGATGAAGATTTGGACCTACTTTTTCTTCTATTAGGTGTAGGGTCTCTGGTCTAATTCCTAGGTCCTTGATCCATTTTGAGTTGAGTTTTGTGCAGGGTGAGAGATATGGGTTTAGTTTCATTTTGCTGCATATGGATTTCCAGTTTGCCTAGCACCATTTGTTGAAGAGGCTATCTTTTCTCCATTGTATGTTTTTGGCAGCTCTGTCTAGCATGAGATAACTGTATTTTTGTGGGTTTGTCTCTGTGTCCTCTATTCTGTACCATTGGTCTACCTGTCTGTTTTGGTGCCAATATCATGCCATTTTTGTTACTATTGCTCTGTGGTATAGTTGAAGGTCTGGTATTGTGATACCACCTGCTTCACTCTTCCTGCTAAGGATTACACTTCAGATAGAGCACTAATCTCCAGAATCTATAAAGAACTCAAAAAACTTTATACCAAGAACACAAATAATCCACTCAATAAATGGGGTAAGAAAATGAGAAGACACTTCACAGATGATCTACAAGCAATCAACAGATACATGAAAAAATGTTCAACATCTCTAGTAATAAGAGAAATGCAAATCAAAACTGCCCTAAGATTTCATCTTATCCCAATTAGAATGTCTACTATCAAGAATACAAGCAACAATAGGTATTGATTAAGATGTGGGGAAAAAGGTACACTCATACATTGCTGGTGGGGTTGCAAATTGGTGCACCCATTCTGGAAAGCAGTATGGAGATTCCCTAGAAAACTTGGAATGGAACCACTATTTGACCCAGCTATCCACTCCTTGGCCTATACCCAAAGGACTTAAAATCAGCATACTACAGTGATGCAGCCATATCAATGTTTATAGCAATTCAATTCACAATAGCTAGATTGTGGAACCAACTTAGATGTCCTTCAATAGATGAATAGATAAAGAAACTGTGGTATATACACAGAATGGAATATTCTTCAGCCATAAAGAAGAATAAAATTATGACATTTGCAGGTAAATGGATGGAGTTGGAGAAGATAATGCTAAGTGAATAAGCCAATCCCAAAAAAACCAAAGGCCAAATGATTTCTCTGATAAAGGGATGATGATATGTAATGAGGGAGAGGTAAGGGAAGAATGGAAGAAGGATGGACTGTGTAGAGGGAAATGAGGGGGTGGGGAGGGGTGGGGGAAAGGAAAGATAATAGAATGAGACAAACATCACTACCCTATGTATTATGTATGAATATGCAAATCATATGATTCTACTTTGTGTACAACCAGAGACATGACAATTGTACCCATTTGTGTACAATTAATCAAAATAAAAAATAAAAAAATAAAGAGCTAATACCAATGCTCAAACTAATCCCTCAAACTGAAGGAGATGGGATTCTTCCAAACTCAATTCTTTCGGGTCAGCATTATTCTGATATCAAAACCAGAAAAGGACACAACAACAACGGCAACTACATGCCAGTAACCCCAATGAACACAGATGCAAAACTTATCACCAAAATACTAGTAAACCAAACTCAACAGCACTTTGAAAAGATCATACACCATGATAAAGAGATTCATCCCTGGAATGCAAGTTCGGTTCAACACACACAAATCAATAAATGTGATATCTCACATTATCAGAACAAAGGACAAAATCATGAAATTATTTCAATAGAAAAATAAAAAGCATTTGATAAAATTCAACACCCTTTCATCATAAAAACTCTCAAAATAGGTATTAAAGGGAATGTACCTTAACCCAATAAAAACCATATATGACAAACTCATAGGTAATTACACTGAACAGGGAAAAGGGATACCTGCTTTCAGAAATTCTATTCAACATAATACTGGAAACCTTAGCCAATGCAATTAAGACAGGAAAAAGAAATAAATAGCACCCAAATTAGAAACAGGATGTCATGTCAAATTTCCCCTGCTTGCAGATAACATGGTTTTATTTATTTATTTATTTTATTTTTTATTTTTTGGTACTGGGGATTGAACCCGGGGCCCTCTAACACTGAGCCACATCCCCAGCCCTATTTTGTATTTTATTTAGAAACAGGGTCTCACTGAGTTGCTTAGGGCCTCGCTTGTTGCTGAGGCTGGCTTTGAACTCGCGATCCTCCTGCCTCAGCCTCCCAAGTGCTGAGATTATAGGCATGCGCCACCGCGCCCGGCTGATAACATGGTTTTATATAGAGAAAACTCTAATTCCTCCTCCCAAAACAACTAGAACTAATAAACGAGTTTTATAAAGTTGCAGGATAAAAAAATCAACATACAGAGCTAGAGCTAAGTATAGTGCTGTGTACTAGTATTCCCAGTTTCTCAGGAGGCTGAGGCATGTGGATGATGAGTCTGAGGTCAGTCTTGGCAATTTAGCAAGATCCCATTTCAAAAGAAAAAAAAATCAACATAGAAATCAGTAGTGTTTCTATGTGGTAACAGTGAACTATTATTTGGAAAAGAAACTAAGAAAACAATCCCTTTTATAATAGGTATAAAAGAAAAACACCTAGAATTAAATGTATCCCAAGGAGGTGAAAGATCTCTACAGTGAAAACTATAAAATACTGATGAAAAAAATTGAAGAAAACACAAATGAAAGAAGTCACATGTTGATTGATTGGAAGAACTAATAGTTAAAATATCTATACAACCAAAAGCAATCAGTGCAATCCCTGTGAAAATACCAATGACATTCTTCACAGAAATAGAAAAATAAAATTCTCAAATTGATATGGAACCATAAAAAAACACTTGAAAAACCTAAGCAATCTTGAGAGAAAGGAACAAAGCTAGACAGATGATCACCTTAGCTAACTTCAAAATATATTACAAAGATACACACACACACACACACACACACAGACTAGTGAAACAGAATAGAGAACCAGAAATCAACCCACACGTCTATAGTTAAGTGCTTTTCAACTAAGGTGCCAATAACACACACTGGGGAAAGGACAGTCTCTTCAATAAATAGTGCTGGGGAAACTGGATAACCATATGCTGAAGAATAAAGGTAGAGTCCTATTTCTCACTATACATAATAATCAAATATAAATACATTAAAGACTTAAAAGTAAGAACCAAAACTATGCAACTACTAGAAGAAAACATTGGTGAAACACTTCATAACATTGGTATGAATAACAATTATTTTGGAGAAGACTCATAAGTTTAGAAAGTAAAAACAAACAAACAAACAAAAAACCAAAACCAATAACAAAAACAAAAATGATGAATGGAATTACATTAAACTAAAAAGCCCCTGCACAGTTAAGGAAACAATACAGTGAAGAGACAACTTAGAGATTGGGGGAGAAAATATTTTTGAACTGCATTTGACAAGAAATTACTACCTGGAATATAGAAGGAACATAAACAACAACAGAAAAGGAAAGGAAGGGAGGGAGAGAGAAAGAGAAAAGAAAAAAATCAAATTAAAAAAACTGGGCTAATGACCTGAACAGATATTTCTCAACACAAAACATATAAATGGTCAATAGGTATATGACAAAATGGTCAATATCACTATTTACCAGGACAATGCAAATCAAGACCACAAAGATGTATCACCTCAGCCCAGTTCCAATACCAATTATCAAAAAGACAAAACATAAGTGGTAAAGATGTGGGGAAAAGAAACTATAGCACTATTGGTGGGAGTATAAATTACTACAGCCATTGTGGATAATAGTATGGAAATTCCTCAAAAAGTTAATAATAGAACTACTATGTGGTCCAGATATCCCTACTAGATATATGTCCAAAGGAAATCAAATCAGTATTTTAAAGATATATCTGAATTCTGTTGTTTAATTGCAGCATAATTCCCAACAGCCAAGATATGGAATCAACTCAAGTATCCATCAATAGATGGATGGACTTAAAAAACATGGTAGATATTTACAGTGGGATAATATTTCAGCCTTAGAAGAGAAGGAAATCCTGTCTAAATCCTGCCACAACATGAATGAACCTGAATGACATTATGTTAAGTGCAATAAGCCAGGCACAGAAATTCCATCTCACTCATGTGGAATGTTAAAAGAGTTGAGCTCATAGAAGTATACAGTAGAATAGTTATTGTGAGAGGCTAGGGAGGACAGGAGGATGGGAGAATGAAGAGAAGTTGGTCAAAAGATATGAAGTTACGCCAGGCGCGGTGGCACACGCCTGTAATCCCAGCACTTGGGAGGCTGAGGCAGGAGGATCTCGAGTTCAAAGCCAGTCTCAGCAATTTAGTGGGGCCCTAAGCAACTCAGTGAGACCCTGTCTCTAAATAAAATACAAAATAGGGCTGGGGATATGGCTCAGAAGTGGAGTGCCCCTGGGTTCAATCCCCAGTACCACTAAAAAAAAAAAAAAAAAAAGAAAAAAGATATGAAGTTACAGTTAGAAAGGAAGGATAAATTTTATTGCTCTATGGTGCAGTAGAGTGAATATAGTTAATAATTGTTGATTTCAAAATAGCATGAAGGAAGGATTTTGAATGTTTTTACCACAAAGAAAAGATAAATGTTTGATGTGATGGATATGCTAATTACCCTGACTTGATCATTACACAAAATATACATATGTTGAAATAACACACTCTACCCATATATGTGTACCATTACTGTGTATTAATTTAAATAAACACAAATTTTAAAAAGATTGATACTTATATCAGTAGAATCTTTATAGTTCTTTCTTGTCCCCCACTTCCTTTTTCCTTTTTCTTCCCCTAGTATAGTTTCTTCTCTCAACTTTGAGTCCCACATTCCTCTGTTTCTCTACTGCTAGTGATCAAACTGTGGTCCTTGTCATCTTATATCAGATTTACAGAGCAGAAAAACAGAGGACAATATAGAACACTGGTGTGTGGACTCATATAATGGATTGCAAGAATCTCTCAGCCAATCTCCCTGCTTCTAGCTTCTGTCTCCAAGTCTTAATCTATTCTCTGTCTTGCCACCAGAAATGTTTCCTGAAACAAAGATGAAATCAGGACCCATCTATGTTTCCATTTGGTACTTGCTTCCAATAATAATAATAATAATAATAATAATAATAATAATAACTACTAAGTTATTGAACTTAAAACTCATTCCTCTCCTTAATATCAGTCTGATCTACCCAGTTAAATAATTTTCTGCCATTTACAACAAACCAATCTCACAATTCATATTTTAAGCATCCATAAAATTTCATTTTGCCTCATGTTCTTAGAAGTCTTTTCCAGAACACACTTCTCCCTGTCCAACTTTACTTTTTAACTAAAAAGTTTCTACTCATCCATCTTGAACAAACTCCTCTATAAGCCAATTATCCCTGTCTCTACAATCATATCCCGTCACTGGGATTACAGGCATGTACCATCACACCCAGCTACTTCTTCTCTTTTTTATGGGAAAGGGTAACCTACACTCTTCCCCATAAAGCACACCCCTAAATTCCTCGAGGGTTGGTGGGAGAGAGTTGGTATATCACAGCAAGTAGCTGCACTGGAAGCCACTCTTAATTCAGCTCCCAAGAGAAGGATCTCTGCTTGATTCCCCCGTCTCCCCTGAACAGCTGAGTTTAGCAATGCCAGTGATTTCTTACTTTGGAGAGCAGATGTTCATATGCTGGGCACCACAGTGAAAACCAAGAAATGTGTCAATATACTGCTGTGTGCTTTATAGTGTTTGTGTGCTTTGTAAAGTGGTCTGTTGACCTCTCTTCCCCAGAGATATAATTCCTAAGGGACTGAGTCTGGATTCTGCTTAGTTTCCTCCACTTAATCAGCCAATTCCACATCACAGCAGAAATTAGCTTGGATTTCTGCCATATAATAACATAAATTTTTAGGGCTTTCATAGGTTTTCCCCTAAGCTAAGAATTTTTGTGAGCATTGATAGAAGTTTTATAAAACTTTTTCTACTTTCAAACAGTTGTTAAATACATAAATCACTTCACTTCTTTGAAAGTTCAAATGGAACAGCCAAAATGAAACAAATAGCCTTTCCATCAAGTACTTAGTACTATTGTAAACATGGAAAGCCTAAGTATTTTATAGTTTTCAACAGATGAGTCTCAATGACAAAGGAGTTATAACACACTTAATGAGATACAGGAGCTAACTAGGTGGGCTTGGATATTTGATTATCTAGTTAAGCATGTAATTACATTTTTCTATGTAATTAGCAATATAATTGAATGTGTAAATTAATAGATGTGTTTCCCCATATAAGTCATTATAATTGAATACAATCCTTTAAATTGGGGCATTGTTTCTCAATAGATAGCAATATATTTCCAAGATTATTATTTTTTTCTTATTGTTTCTCTGACAAGGACAAAATCTAGGTAATCAAAATCATGTTTCAATAAATTGAAATATCAAATTAAGTGTAATTATACTTTAATTTAGATTAGATTTGTGTAAACAATCTAATCGTATAATCTATTAGTCTATTTCAAAGAAAATGATCAACCTCATTACTAGGCTATTGAGAATTAATCCTAGTATTTTCTAAGGTTATGTAATAAATTAATTGAAAAAGGGATTTTAAAACACCTGATCAAACTACTGGCTGCTATTATTTTTCACAAATTTTATACAGGGAAGAATGTGATCAAATTCCGCACTCTTTTTTTTTGTTGTTGTTTTTTGTGGTGCTGGAGATGGAAACCACTGAGTTACACCCCTAGCCCCTAAACTTCTTTAAAGAAAATAAAGCCAAGTTTTAGCATTGTTATAAAAAGGGATTTTTTTTAAAGTGGCAATTTATGTGTAAAATTGAAATGTATTTTACATGTTTAATAAGCTGTATGAGTTTTCATCTGTAAATAATTCTATAGATACCTGAAAAGTACAATACCTCTTTTCAATTACCAAATGGTATTTTTCATTGCATATGTACTCAACGTAGGGTATGTATAATGGATACATTTGGGGCTATATCATGGGGATTATAAATTTTGTCCTCTGGTTAGCACATAGCAGTGCTTTCTGAAAGAGGGTCACTTTATAATAACTTAGGTACAGATGGAGCCACAGCAAGGTTAGGCACGCACCACTCTGCTCCCATGATATTTCCCTGTGTGTCTACCATAAAATTTACCCACAACTAGTAGAACTCTGAATATTTTGGGGGATAAGCTCCCTGCCTAGCAAACTGGATACTGAAATTATCTACACTTCTATAGTATCCAGCTGCCTTTAAGTGGCCTGTACGAGTGACCTCATTACAGTGGCAGGCCATGATAGAAGCATAAACCAGTTGTGTTCTCACCTCTTTGTTTTGCAAGATGATGGCACAGTAGCGTATGTGGATGTCAAACGGAAGATAGTAGAGCTCCAGGCTTGAAGATCCTCTTCCTTCCAGGGAAAGATTGTGTACAGAGCAGAAGAACTCTCTCATGAAATTGGATTTAATTGCTACCAAAACATGACACAGAGCTAATTGATACATAGTAAGTGCTATTCAAATAAAGGAGCTGCTTAAATTAGTACACATTTGGGGATCTATAAGTTTATAGCATTAGAACACAGAATTAGAAGATGATACATTATATTTTAAAATGAAAGTATGGGTGACCCCCAGGTCAAACTAGTTATAACAAAATGTGAGTTATAATGATGACTGCCTATGATAAAAATTTATTTGCAAAGGGAACTTCACTACTATTTAAAATTAACCTGGATACACATAGTAAAAGAGTCATTTATGAATCTCCAATTTTTTTGTGGATTGTGGAATAGTTTATATTACAAAGTATAATGAACAATTTGAATGGGAAATGAAGGAGTACCTTATATACTCAAATATACACACTCTTCTGGTTTTAGTATTTTTAAAACAGGTCCATGTATTCTTTTTTATCATTTTCTTTATTCTTTATTTTTTATTATTTTAAATTTTTATTTATTTTATTTTTTATTTTTTATTTTACTTGTTCTAATTAGTTGCTCTTGACAGTAGAATGCATTTATACATTTATGGGGATATGGTGCACCAGCCTTAGTGACGTCATCCCAATAAACAGTATGCTAAAATGTGGCAGTACTGAAGCAATGGAATATCTGAAACTAGAACAGATAATATAACACAATTTCTGCCTATTTCTCTCTCTTTCTTGGATCAATTACCTTTAGAACCCAGTTGCCATTCTGTGAAGAAGCCTGGGCCACAGGGAGAAGACACCTGTAAGTGTCCAGGCAAAAGGCCCCAGTTGAGGTCCAGGACCAAAGGCAGCATTAACCATCAGATATATGAATGACAAAGCCTTTGAGATGAGTCAAGTCCCAGTCTCCATCTGATGGCACAGATTGAGAGACTTGAGCTAGAATCATCCAGCTGAGCCCAGTCACTCCCAAAATATGAGAGATAATCACTATAATTGTTTTATTGTTTCATACCATTACATTTGGGGTAGTCTGTTCTGCAGCTAGGGATAACCAGAACTTTCCTATATTGACCTTCCTGTCCATCATTTCTAGACCTACAGTTTTTTCATAAAACAAAGTAATTCTGTGCTATCCTTACAATTCTAAACATAGTAATATTTGTCAGTTGAGTGGGTTTAAACAGTTCAAAATAATCCAAAAGAAAAGCCACATATCTAAACACATTTCTTGTGCAGTAGAGGGAACTGAGACTTAGTGGGAAAAGGAGAGATGTGGGCAGAATCTTTTAAAGGGTTAACAGCAGAAAAGGCAGAAAATCAACACTTCAGCCTCTAATCCTACCTGAGATCCCCAGGGTTTACCATTCTGACTATAGTTGCAAACACCTCTTGACGAATATTTCATTTCATATTATGCTTTGTGCATAAAAGTCAGACATGAAAACACATAAAAACTTATTTAAGATACTCACAGGTTTTTAAGCCACTTTTGATATGGGAAGAGCCCTGAGCGTCATCACATTCATTCCTAATCACACCATCACCATCACAAGAAAACAGGAAAACAACATCAACAGCAAACACACAAAAAAATTAAAAACAATTATCTATCTTAATTAAATCTTATGAAATCCTAAAAATTACAAGTACGTACAATATGACATGCAAAGACCACAGACATATTTAACATATAATTGTTTGAGAAAGTAAAAACAGTGAAATAAAAAAATAAGGAAAACACCAATTAACCATATTTTTAACACTCATTAAAAAATTGATAAATGATATCCTTTTACCCTTGTAGAAAAGTACAAATTTGATAATAATAACCCTAATCCAAAGACTCAATGAGAAGATGATATCAGTTAAATAGATAAATAAATAAATACACTCTCCAAATGGTTCTATAGCTTGATTACTTGAAAAAAAATGATCTTTTCTAAGTTTATTATTTCCACATTTGGCTTGGGAGGCTAGGGCAGGAGGATCATGAGTTCAAAGCCAGCCTCAGCAACTTAACAAGGCCCTAAGCAATTAAGAAAGACTGCTTCAGAAAACAAAAAATGAAAAGCACTAAGGATGTAGTTAAGTGGTTCAATACCTGGTACCAAAAAATATATACATACATAATGTGTATATATATGTGTGTGTGTGTGTGTGTGTATATAATTTGCTTCTTTTTAATAATTGGCTGCATTTCTACAAATGAAGTAGCAAATTGCAGCCTGAAGCAACTGCCTTGTTTGACAGGTTCCACGTCTTCTAAAACCCTTCAATTTCCCCCATTTTACTTCTTTAGTTATTAAGACCACTTTACTCAACAAGCTGTCAATTCATATTTGGGGTGAAACACATTAATTGCCTTATTATTTTTCTGAGAATACACAAATTTCATAATTACTCATTTTGCCATTTGCTTTCAGCTGAGTCAGATGCTTTAAAAATATATAGACTTTTCAAGTAATGTTACCCTAAATACTTCCATTGCTTTTTTCTCATTTTTAAAAAAAAATTTTTAGATGTTTATGGACCTTTATTTTATTCATTTATTTATATGTGGTGCTGTGAATTGAACCCAGTGCCTCACACATACTAGGCAAGCACTCTACCACTGAGCCACAACCCCAGTCCCACTTTTTTCTCATTTTAATTTATTTCTCATTTAATGAATAACACTATCTTTTCACTATATTATACTCTTAGTGATGTTATTTACCACTTCTAATTGTTCAGTGCTTTTTTTCCTATTCATAGGCATTCTGGCTAGCAGCTTAAGTACTGTAATGCCTTTTTTAAAAAAGTAAAATGCTTTTAATATTTTATGTAATTTGAGCATTTGATAGACACTTTAATTTAAGGCTGCCATAGACTTAATAATAATAGATGGACATTTCACATTCATAATGAAGACCATACACAGAGTGGAAAGAATAACAAAGAGTGCTTATTATTTCTCCATATATGGCTCCATTGTCATCTCTTTGATAATGGAGCTCCGGGTAGAACGCCTGATTAAAATCCACATTTAGTTCAATACTTGTAATTTCTAGACCTTCAATCATTTTTATCATAGTGTACAGAAAAGCACACCAATCTGGGATTCATATCCTTTTTCTTTTCCTTGCCTATTTTGTCAGAAAGAAGTAATGAAAGTGCCTTTGAAGAAGTCAAGAATTGCCTCATTTCAAAGAAATGTCTTAAACTCAGATAAATTAAGATACCTATATTCTTTGTGATAAAGAAAGACAGAAAACTTCGGGGATTTAGAAATTTGTCCTGGTTTTTTAATGAAACAAATGATTATCATGATTGTTAAAGACATCAGAAAATAATTTTATTAAAATTACTAGCTTGTGAAAAGTCTATTATACTTGATTAATGTTCCTGAGTCTAGAAATTCAATGATATACCTAATTTATTTATCAAACCAATATCTTGGATGTCCTACAAACAAAATGGAAAACAACTCCTTTACCTTTTTGTTACTCCCGACACATAGGTCTATGCAAAAATTTTTCTATATATTCATAGATTATGGTTGAAACTATAGTAGAGGGAACATGTTTAAATTCTTTCTGGTTTTAGGGAAAAATAGCATCAAAAGAGGCTAAAATTATATAAAATACTGTGATCAAACAATGGACTATTTCCTGGTAATTCAGGGAGTAAGAGTCAGGGAGTAGAAGCTATTTTTGAGATGCAGAGGGGTGACATTTCTTTTTCCTATGCAACAGTGGTATGTAGCTCTTTTCAAGCCAAAATAATTAAAATGTCATTGGGTTGGTTAGCTTCTGGGCATGAATAAATAGCCTTAAAGGTAACTTTCTACTTAAGTCTTTACCAAAATGGAAGCTCTTTATTGTAGCCTTCACAAAATTACCACAGGGGATTACATTGGGATTGTATCTAAACCAAAGAGCAAGATATCTGGATCAAGTCTAGTTTTCATATATCCCGGAAGGATATGAGAAAATCAAGTTTTAGATTCATTCTATCCTCCATGTGATCTAGTAGCTCCTCAAAAAAGCTCCTCCTCAGTGGCCCTGTAGAGAACAGTAACAATGGTATGTTTGCTGTTTGTTGTACTATTTTGGCCTCTAGACAGTTGAAAAATGTCTAAAGAAGGAGCTCTAACCTGAGGCCTAAGGGTACAGTGGATCTGGGAATTTGTATGGTGAAAAAATCCATCTTGATTTCTACTAACTTATAACCAAAGCCAGCCTCAGCAACTTAGTGAGAGACCCTAAGCATTCAGTGAGATCCTGTCTCAAAAAAAAAAAAAAAAAAGGCCTGGGATGTGTCTCAGTGGTTGAGTGCCCCTGGGTTCAAATCCTGGTACCAAAAAAATTAAATTAAACTAAATTAATTTTGATTTTAAAAAGATAAGAAACTATAAAAAAGAAAGTTTCTTGTAACTTCAGAGTCCATGGTTTCAACAATTCTAGAACTTTGGATACAATAAAAACCATTACAGAATGTTATATAAAGTAAGCATGCTAAAATTTGAGGTGCAGAATTCCTATTGTGTATTGCAAATCATGAAAGTAAACTCAATTTTGCTATTCATTACACTGATTTGATTTTGAGTTATTTATGCTCACAGATTGCTATGACATTGATTTGGGATCTAACTCTAATTTAATATATGATACAATAAATTTTTCATAAGTAATGTGAATAAATTATTTCAAGGGCATTCAGGCAAAATCTATGATAATGAAACAGCCACTTAATCAAGAAGAAGCAAGAGACTAAAAAGATAAAAAATATGTAGGAGAACTGTTAACTGAAGTGTTTTCAGCAATATTAGTATTTCATATCTACAAAGAAATTAAAATAAAATACCTTAATCCTCTTACTCCTACGGTATCTCTAGCGCTGCCTTACAGATCAATGCATTAATTCATATTTCATTGTTCACTAAAGCAAAATGTGTAAGCAAAACTTTGAATGTCCTACTTAAGCATGAAATTAGCATTCAATAAAAAATGCAATGAGACAAAAATCATTTTCTTCTTTAACAACTTTTCTCATAGAATAGCCATTAAAAAATCAAATAACTATAATAGATAAAACTCTTATGCTCTCTACAAGTATTGATTCAATATATTTAAATATAATTCACCATTGGAAAATAAACTATACTCTCTTTAATCTTATTAAGATTTGCAAAAGCACTTTAACAGTTTCTGATGACTTTAACACTGGGAGTTCTTATTTTGTCAAAACTGCCAAATTCTTGCCTCCTGATACTTTTTTGCATCTTAAAAATAGCATTGATACTGTCAAGGACTACACAGAGATGAACAAAGGTATAAAATACACTAACATCATAATATTAATGGTCAACATATGCATGCATTTCATTAGTAGAAAACTACATTTTCTTTCTGCCATTCTTTAAGTAACATTGTTTTTAAACATACTTCACTTTTAACAGCTATTCTGTAGCTTAAAATAGGTGAGAAATAAAAAATATCTTACTTTTAAAAAATTATGCTTCTCTATTCAGGACTGAAAGTTCCTTTTTAACCTACATACAGACCTCATGATGTAGGCAGAATAAATTTAAACACAGTTGATCGTAATTATACATGAATTGCTTCCAAATTTATTTGTAATCCTAAAATCAACACTCATGGTATTTTCACAGTGTTCAAGGACATGTGCAGAGTTCTAATCAGTGATTGCTCCAATTCCCAATTAAGGCCAAATTCTAGGGCCAGGTGGACAGGGTTTGAATCATTTCTGTGGCACCTATTAGTTGGGCAGGCATCAGTTAAGTCATTTGTAAAATAAGGAAAACAGAATCTACATTATGGGTTATTTCTAAGAGTTAAGATTATAATCTATAGAACTCTTTCTTCCAGGAGCAATTGTTCAGTATTCACATTGAGTATTTTGACAAATTTGTAGAACCTAACTCCCATGAATAATGAAAATTCACTGTATTTAATCAGGTGTATACTTACACAATTTTCTTGCACATGATCCTAGTAACACCTAACATATATTTAAATAACAGTGCAAATAATGTCAAATAAACATTTTGAATAAATGAAAACTCTGATATAATTTTATATATAACAAGTTTCCTTGAGTGCTAATTTCTCAGAACTTTTCCTCAGATACTTTTGAGTATAAAATATATAGACTTTACTCAGGGCTCCCGTGTTGTCCAGATTCAGTTAATTGTGATGGCAAATGGACAAATGTTGTGGATTCCACCAAAACGACACTGAAAAAAATAAACAATTATTTTCAAATGTATTGCAAAAAAAATGTAGATGACCAAAAAACATTCTTATATTTTCTCCACCATTCATAAAACAATTAGGATCAGAAGAAACCATAGCTACAAATGTTCATGTTTTCTTGTTCTGCAACTGAAAGCATATGTGTTAGAAAGAAGGTAAAGATCTAGAATGGAAATATGTGAAATATTATTTTATATGGAAAATAAATATAATATTTTCTTATATGGAAAGGCAACACTGAATTTTCATAGCAAGGAAATTCAGAACATAAATCACTGCCCAAATTATATTCCAGAAATAAGCCAGAAATCACGAACAGTTCTTAAGGCATACCCAGAACTATATACATTTCATAATTCCTAATCTTATTTCTAAAAAAAGAGAAATACATATTTTAGAAATCGACATGATATGGGTAGCTAATTAAACACTACATTATCAAGATGTAGCTCACTGGTAGAGCTCTTGCCTAGCATGCACAAGGCCCTGAGTTCCATGCCCAACACTACAAAAAATAAGAATGAAAAAAAAGTAAGAATATTATTGATTATACCATCTTTTGAAATCACATAGCAATGCAGCCATTTTGGTATGACTGTTATAGTTTGAATATGAGGTGTCCCTCCCAACTCCTATGTTAATGCAGAAATGTTAGAAGGTGAAATGATTGGACTATAAGAGCTGTAAGCTAATCAGTCATTCTTGTTTGAAGAACTAACTGGGAGGTTAGGCAGGTTAGGCAGGTATGGCATGGCTGAAGGGGATGAGTCACTGGGGGCATGCCCTGGAAGGGCACATCTTCCCTGTGGCCCCTTCCCCACTGTTCTCTCTCTGTTTCCTGGCTGCCATGAAGTGAGCAGTTTTCCTCCACCACCTGCTTTGACCATGATGTTCTGCCTCCCCTTGGGCCAAGAGCAATGGAGTCAGCTGTCTGTGGACACAGACCTCTGAAAACATGAACCCCAAATAAACTTTTCCTCTTCTAAGCTGTTCTTGTTGAGTATTTTGGTCTCAGTGATGCAAAGCTGACTAACATAACACTAATACTCATTTCCTCAAGAAAGTTAAAGATACTTCTTTTATGTATTAGGTGTTAGTGTAAGACAGAGCGCTGGAAAACACACAGTACGTTGTCCTCCCTTCCTTAGGCTGCCCACATTGTAGGGAAGGAAGGACATCATTAAAAAAATATTATAGCATTAGGTGAAATATGTCATTAAAAATCATGTTGGGATTATACTTTTAGTGTGCTGGACTAAAAAGACTGTCAATAAAGAATTACATAAAGCAAAACTATCCTTCAAAAGTGAAAGAGAAATTAAGACATTTCCAATAAGCAAACACTAAAAGAATTCACTGATAACAGAAATGTCATATATGAAGTACTAACAGGACTCCTTCAACTTGAAAGAAAAGGACACTAGAAGTTGAATAAAAACCACATGAATAAATAAAATCCACCAGCAAAGGTAATTACATAGGTAAATACATAAAACAATATAAATGTATTTTTTACAACTCTTTTTATTGTGCTTTCCCATTTAAAAGAGACTGGAGTAAGACAATAAATATAAAACTGTTTTATGGATTTATAATACATAAAGATGTAATTGTTATAACAACATTAAAGAGGAGTTAGGAAAAAAGATGTATTACAGCACAATTTCTGAAATGTATTGAAATTAAATTGGTATTCATTTGTGTTAGATTGTTTTAAGTTAGGATGCTAATTATAATATTCAGAATAAGTACTAAGAAAATAACTTGAAAAACAAAGTAAAAGAAACAAATGGAATAAAATTGGCACACTTAATTTTTTAAACAAAATCAGGTAGTAATGGAGAAATAAAAGTAAACAAAAATATAAGACATAAAGAAAACAAATGTAAAAGTGGCGAATTCTACTATATCGGAGATTCTATTAAATATAAATGGATAAAACTAATCAAAAGGCAGAAATTGACAAAACAGATAAAAGAAAATAGACAAAGACTGAATTCAAAGATACAAAGTATAAAAAGGATAAAAATTCATATCATGAAAGAGTAACAAAAATGGAACTAGAGTCGCTATGCTAATGATAGACAAATAGAATTTAAAACATTGCATTATAGTAGGTACCATGAGAACTCCATGAACCCATACCCAGAGCAGTGGGTGATAACTATAAAGAACAACTGTTTAAACTCTCTGGAAAGGATTTCAAGGGCATACAACTAATGGAGAAAAGACTATTCAACAATATCTACTAAAATTCAGTAAGAAAACTTAAACCTCTGGTAGTCTCTGGTATTTGAATCAAGAAAACCTTCTCCCTCCTTCCCAGTTTGGTAAGATCACTACTGCCAAAAACACAGGGTTCCCTCCTCCCCAGTCTTCTATCTTTCTGGCAGGGGTAAGACTTCAAATTTTCTTATACTTCCCCCATGATGTGTTGCTGAAACCAGGTTCTGGGCAAGTGCAGCTGAGAGGAGATAAGGCTCTCCCATTTTACACTCAGCCTCCACTCATGAAACAGAGGCTTTACAACAGATGTGACACTGCTCATAATAAGAACCCCGAAAACTGCCCTTACGTCAGCTTGTAAAGTGCTAGTTCCATGCTAGGATCAGATATTTTACCTCAGGAGAGAAGCAAGTTTTAAAGCAGATAACTCCTAATCTATTCCCCAAGGAGTTAATTTCATTTTCAAGAAAATGAGTAGAAGTTCAAACCTAAGCATGCTTTTAAGACAGCGTGTGTTATAGTGAAAGGCAATGGGGATAAGATAGACTCAATAAAAATATCAGCTTAATTGTAGGCCTGTAGGAGAACACTATGGAAAGAAAGAGCTAGGAGGAGCCCTCTTGGAGTTATAATAAACTCATACACTGAGAGAATGATTAATTCAAAAGAGCATGAATTTGATTGGATTAGTCTGAAGAGCAATTTATGTTCCCCTTGGGCATTGGAATTAATGGAGTTTAACAGTTTGGGCAGGAAGAGAAAAGCATCACTAAAATCAGCCAGTCAGTAAAAATTTAGAAGAATAAATATGAACAAGCCTTAGGGAGATAGATCCAGTACCCAAATTTGATACAATATATTTTCTAAAAGGCCCAGATTCCTTCATAGAAAATAGGAAATATGCAAAGAAACAGAAAAAGAAGCAACAGAAACTGCTGTCAGATTGAGAAAGATAAAAGATTTCACAGAAAACAAATTTAAAATAGTCATTACAAATATCTTCAAAGGACTAAATGAAACTATGATAAAAGAAGTAAAGGAAGATGTGATTACAATGTAGCACCCAATAGAAAAAAAACAATAAAGATTGACACTATCGAAAAGCACAAAATAGAAATTCTGGAGTTAGAAACCACAATAATTGATATGGTAAATTCACTGGCAGGCTCAACAGTAGATTTGAACTGGCAGAAAAAATAATTAACAAACATAAAGATTGATCAATTATAAAATCTGAAGAACAAAGACAAAAAAATGAAGAAAATCAATAGAATCTGACACATAGATTGGAGATATACCATTAATCACAACATGTGGGGTAATGGAATTTCATAAAAGAAAGGCAAGAGAAAGGAAGAAAAAAAAATGTTCAAAAAGTAACATGGTTTAAGAGTAAGGATGGATCAGGCTATGGAAATTACTCCAGATGGTAGCACAAATCCATAGGAACAAATATAAAAAAAACCAGAAATGATAAATAAGCTAATATAATTTAAAACTATAAATACATGAATGCTGTCAGTTATGAGCTTAATTGTATCTCCCCAAACTTCACATATTGAAGCCCTAACTCCCACTCTTAGAATCTTAATGTATTTAGAAATAGAGCCTTTATACAGGTGATTAATTCAAAATGAGGCTAAGGTGGATGCTGATCCGATTTGACTAGTGTCCTTATAAGAAGAGGAAATTTGGACACACAGAGAGATACCATGAGAATTGAGTTAGTATTTATTGAAAGCTGATTATGATATGTTAAGAAATCTATGGTAATACCTACAGTAATCACTAGGGAAATGAGTCTACAGTATATTTAATAGATTATTAAAAAGTTAAAATACAGCATTAGAAAATATTCACTAATGTATAAGAAAGAATTTACGGCATAATGGAGTAAAAAAGAAAGACAAAATATATAGAAAACCAAATGAAAACTGGCAAAAGTAAATCCAACTACATCAATAGTAGCAAAAATGTGAATGAATTAAGCAACACAAACAAGAAAATGATTAATGTGGTACACACATACAATGGATTATTATTCAGACTTTTAAAAACTTTTGCCATTTTCACCAACACCGATGAATCTGGAGAACATTAGGCTAAAAGTAATAAGCTAGTAGGAAAATCACAAATAATGCATGATTCCACAAATATGAAGTATATACAATAGTTGAACTCAGAAAAGCAGAGATACTACAGTAGTTGTCAGGGGTAGGGATTTGGGGAAATGGGGAGTCATTGTTGAATGGGTATAAAGTTTCAGTTATATAGATGAACCAGGTTTTAGAATCTACTATGCAACATTGTTCCTATAGTTAACAGTATGATATTGTACACCTCAAAACTTATTAGAAAGGTAGATATCATGTTAAGTGTTTTTACTGTACAAAATGCAAGCAAGCAAACAAAGCAAAGAGTTATGAGGAAATTTTTGGAAATATTGGTTATCTTTACTATTTTGACTATGGTGATAGTGTCATGGGTACTTGCATATATCCAAACTCATCAAATTGTACATCAAATATGTGAAATCTTTGTATATAAATTATACTTTAATAAATCTATTTAAACAAACAAAAAAAACCCCAAGAACCATCTGTATGCTGGTTATAGGAGACATACTTAGATTCAAAGATACAAATACATTGAAAGTAGTAAGGATAGAAAAATATACACCACACATACAATTATAAAAAAAGCTAGAGTATTTATACTAATATAAAACATGATAAAATTTAAAACAAAATGTAATTATATATGAAGTGAGACCATTTGTAATGTCAAAAGTGTCAATCATGAAGACAAAACAATTATAAATATATACGTACCTAATTACAGAATACTGCAATACAGAAAGCAAAAACTGACATAAATGGAGAAATAGTTCAATGATAATGGTTATTTAAATATCCCACTTTCAACAATGAAGGAAATATTTGGGCAGAAAGTCTACAAGGAAATACAGATCTTAGAAAATACTATAAACCAACTAATCAGAATTAACAGACACTAGTAGAGTATTACTCAAAAACAGCAGAAAACACAATGCTTTTGTGAACATTCCATAGTACAGACCTAATGCTAGGCCATGAGATGATCCTTGATCAAGCTGAAATGACTGAAGAAATACAAAATATGTTCTCTGACTAAAATGGAATCAAATTAAAAATCAATATCAGAAAGAAATTTCAAAATTCACAAATATGGGAAAATTAAAGAACTCACTCTCAAAAATTAGTAATAAGAATAAATCAAAAGTGAAATTAGAAAGCACCTTGATATTAGTAAACAAATAAACAAAAATACATAAAAAATGAGATGGGATCTAAGCAGTGCCCAAAGAGAAATATACAGATATAAATGCACACATGAATAAAGAAGAAAGATTTAAAAATAGTAAAGCTAACTTTTTACATTAAGAAGCTAGGAAAGGGAAAAAAAGGCTAAACCCAAATCAGACAGAAGAAGGTAAGTAATAACAGAAAAAAATAAATGTTAGTGAGAAACGAGATAGGAAATAGAAAAATAATAATCAACACCAAGGAAATCAGGGGTTTCTTTGAAAAGATCAATAAGATAACAAATTTGTATTTACCTAGATTGATCAAGAAAGAAAGAAGAATCAAATTAGTAAAATGAATGGTGGAAGTAGGGAAACCACATTTATTTGACAAATAATAAAAAGAATACTATGAAAACCTCTATGCCAACAAATGATCTAACTTAAAGAAATACATAAATTTCTAAAATGAAACAAAGTACAAAAACTTATTCAAGAAGAAACAGGAATTCTGAATGGGCCTATAAGAAAGAGAAGAAATTAGTAATGAAATAAACTTTCCACAAAGCAGAGCTCAGAACCAAATGGCTTCACTTGTAAATTCTACCAAACATTAAAACAAAACCAATCTTCACAAACTCTTCCAAAAAATAGAATAGGAACATTTCCCAATTCATTCTCTAAGGATAGTATTAATCATGTGAAAAACAAAGACATCACAAGGAAAGGGAAAATCACTGCTAAATTTTATAATATGAAGACAAAATCCTCAACAAAACACTGGCAAAATGAATCTTAATCATGTTTTTAAAGTATTATAGAGCATTAAATAGTGGTGTTTAGTGAAAGAAAAATTTAAAAACCTCCAATCTTGTAGACAGTCATGGAGTCAACAGCCTGACTGACTAACCCTCTCTGTTAAATCTATGGTAGACTGCATCAAAGGTTAAAAATAATGATAGTGTACAATGAAAATTGATCAAATTTGGTCATTGTACTGACTATAGTTTTGGGGAATGCATACAGAGATATGTATTTCGTTTTAAAGTATGTTAAATGTGAGATTTTAATAACCAATTTTGATCATTTTTTAAGTATAACATGAAAAAGTAGGTCACTTGCTATAACTCTAAAATAGTCTCTATATGAATTAATTGGCATTAAATTTCTTTCCTATTCATTCTATTTAATTATTTTTAAATTTTGCACATAATAGATGCCTATTATAAAGCGTTGATTTTACAAATTTTTTATTGTTTTTAAATGTTTCAGTTTATTTCACAGTTTTCTAAGTTTGAGGGTTATATTCATCCAAGGAAGGATGGAGTAAAAATAAAATGAGTTGTTCTGCTCCCTACCAAACCACACACCTCTCACAGCCATTTTAATTGAACCAGAGAGAAACCATGAAAACATATTAAAACATCACCATCAGTTTTTTGTGAATTATATTTCTAATATTTTTCTAGTTCCTGGAACATTCAGATTGAACACTAGAATGAAAGATGAAATATGCTTTATCCTGTTTTTTTCTGAAGGACTATGGCCATTTGGTTCAATAAAGGGCATATTTTAATTCTGGATTAATACCACATATTCACTTTTTATGTTCTTTACACTCCAATATAATACTTTAATAAAATTACAGTCTATAATATTCTCCCTTAGATGCATATGAAAACCATAAATACATAGTAACTGTTTCCACATAATAAATTTTGTTTTGTCAACAATAATTGATATTATTAACAAGAAAGTACCAAAAGGCTTGACAAACAGTAATTAAAGGAACTGAAAATTATCAAATATTAAATATACATATGACTTCTAGTCTTCATTGTGATGATCTGGACTTTTAAACCTAGAAGAAAGGGTCCCTAATTAATCAGTACATGAGGTGTATCATTTTTCATATACTTCTACAACATGTGAACTTTTAGGTAGCAATTTTTTAATATCCTTTTTTAATTGCAGATGGACACAATACCTGTATTTTATTTATTTATTTTTATGTGATGCTGAGGATCGAACCCAGCACCTCACATATGTGAGACAAGTGCTCTACCACTAAGCCACAACCCCAGCCCAAGAAGTAATGTTTATTGTGTCTTTAAATAATAGTAAATAATTTTCTTTTCTTTTCATTGCAAATTTTTGTTTTCATTAAAACTCAAGATGGACACATGCACACTGAATGTACAGCATAAATTAATCATGATGCTACAAGCAAAAATGTATTTTCTAATTGAATCAGTATTACAGTTTTGGATATTAGCAGATGGAATAGAATAAGATATAAAGTCTGTTGGGCTGGGGTTATGGCTCAGAGGTAGAGAGCTTGCCTAGCATGTGTGAGGCACTGGGTTTGATTCTCAGTACTGCATACAAATAAATAAATAAAATAAAGGTCCATCAACAACTAAAAAATATATACTAAAAAAGTCTATTCATTCAAAATTTTTTAAAAATCGAAAGAACACCGAATCTGAATAGACAGAAAGCTTATAGGGAAAAATTTTTAAATTTGATATGATCAAGTACCAGTTCAAGAAAAAAATTACTTTCATTATTTGTTCCATTTTATCTGATGATGCTTTTAAGTTTACAGGAATATAAACACATTTAATTTTTCCTCAAAATGGTTCATGTTGAAGAGGTAAAGAAAACTACATAATTCTTTTTTTTTTTAATTTACTTATTGATTCATTGAACACAAATGGAGTACAGCTATTGTTTAACTGGTTGTACACAAAGTAGAGTCACACCATCTGTGCGTTCATACATGTACACAGGGCAATGGTATCTGTCACACATTCTGTTATTATTTTTACATAATTCTTTAAAGAGGGGAAATAGCTAATTGCAATGAACTTACACCAACCAATAACTTACCTAAAGTCTCCAGCAGTTGGGAATGGGTTTTTCACATTTACAGTAACTTCCTTCCATTGATAACATGGGGTTTTGCATTTTATAATTTCCTAAATTAAAAAAAAAGGAAGAAAGAAAACATACTATATGATAATAACAAAAAGAATATCCTTAATTATATAATACAAATTATATAATACAAGCTTAAAAAATATAAATTGTCCATTTAAATATTATACTGACATTAATGTATCTAATTCTCCTTATCACATAAATATTATACTGCTAAAATCTGGGTAGGAAAGGATAAAAATATATTTAATCTCAATATTGATTCATAGTACTATGCTAATAATTAAACCATTTGTCAAAACAGTGTTTCTCAAATTGATCTCTCTAAAATTAGCTTGTTAATGACTGGACATGGTATCTATTTTCAAATAATCAGTTATATATATATATACACACATATATATATATAAAACATATATATATATATATACATATAGATATATATATGTCCATAAGGCAGAGATAGGTGTGTTGTATGTGTGCATGTGTGTATAAATATCTGTGTATAAGACTGTGCCATGTCAGCATGAGTAATGTAGTGGCTACACTGACATTCATATTATAATAAAAGCACAAATATAAAATAAAAACTTCAAATTATCCAAGGGAATTCCATGGAGTAGAATTTTCTAGAAATCTCACATTTTTAAACTGATTATGTTCTTGATCTATTTTATTTCTCCATTATTATATTATTTACTTTTTAGTTTTCTAAGACCATAAGTGAACAGATGGGGAAGTAACCAGAGTTTCATGACCTTCAAGTGTGAGCTTTTCTCCCCTGTGGTCACATTAATGACAGGCTAAAACTAGCCATGTCTTTTAACTACATATGGCAAAGCATTATGTTGTTTCAGAGAATTTATGTAAGAGAGTTGGGAAATGTTAAGCATTCATTATTTAAAAGGAAATCAGAAGGCAAGAACATATATCTTGGTGACAAATGCCTACTTCCTGTTCTGGGCATCACTGTCTAAGGAGTCTGTCCATGTGAGCATCCTCTTGTTCTCCACACACAACTTGCAACTAATTGAGCCTCCTAGAGTAAGTGTCTTTTTCCCAATCTTATTTTGTATCCCCTAAATTCTTTATAATCCATATGGCAATCTGGCAATAATTAATTTGCTTGTTCTTTACCATATATCCATGGTAGAAAACAACATTTAGAGGAGATAATGGCTATAAAAGGCAATCATAACAATATTACAGCCATTTTATGAAGATTCAAAAATCATTTTCCCCCATCCTTTGAGATATAAATACTTTGAACTCTGTTAAGAACATCATTGCCTTTCAATAAATGCCAGCAATAACATTAACTTTTATAATGGATTTGTTGCACAAGACACTCTAGATAAATTGATATTGTTCCTGTCCAACAAAAGAAAAATCTTTTATTGAAGCATAAACTCTCAACCCTTAGTCCAAACAAAAACATAAACAGAGGACCAGGCTGTTTTCACTTAAATCACAAGTCTTCAGAGCAAAAGGATGATCTCAAGGATCAAGAACTGCGTAGAAATAAAACATGGAAGAACATCCAATGGTCATGACATGCCAGGGTTGAGTAATAGAAGCAAAGACATAAAAAATAAGTAAAATTTACTTACAAGTGCTTTAAAATCAAGGACTTCACCTTTTAGAGCAAAAGTCATTGTAATACCTCCTATTCCACAGTTGGGTTTAGAAATTAAGAGCAGTGAAGCTTCAGCAGGATGGAGGAAACGACTGGTAAATTTCAGAGTGATATTAATTTGGTTTCTATTTAATAAAAGATAAAAGAGAAAATCATTTATTGAAAAAGACAACAAGTATTTTATTCAGTGTAGAACATGTGCCTACACCCCTAGATTCTGAAATATATTTACTTTTACAAAAAATATAAAGACTGTTGAAGTCTTGATCCAGTCTCTAAAATGTAAATTTACCTCCCAAATGTATGTATGATGTGCCAAATACTGGATTTTCTAACAGTGAGGCACAGAAAATCATATATGCATTTTTGTACAAAATTCATAGTATATTGTTGGCTAGTGTTTAGGCAAATTCAGTCATGTCATTTGGTTTTGGTCACATGGAGGAAAAAAATAATAATTTTAAAAAATACCTAAACCATGGTTGAAAATAAAATTTGAAGTTCAAATTCACATGATGGTAGATAAATAGTAATATCTTTTTTATTTGAGAGAAATATTAGATTTAAAGAAAGAAGAAAGAAAATATACCAATTCCCCTTAATCTTTGCCTTTGTAGTATAAAATATGGCATAATGCAGAGTCTACAGATTTGGAAACGATTCCATTTATCATTTTGTAGGAAAATTATTATACCATGGCACTCTACCAAACTTGCACAACTCCACATTAGACACATGTGTGGCCTAACTGCAGCTGACAGAAGACTTGGGAGAAAGCCCCATGAATTTAGTACAACATAATAGTGTGGAGGCTCATGAAGAGATGTTGTCAGAACATTTCTCAACTGCCTCCTAACTCCCCAAAGAAACTGTCACCAGTCAGTTTCTCCTTGCCTCCTGGATTCTGAGGCTTGCTGCATCACTCCCTTTACAGTAGAGTTACAGGCTACAAAACTACTTAGTGGCACCATGAAATTAGGTTCTCAGGAACAGGGTGCCCTACCATCTATGATGTAAATCATCAGACTACTTTTGTCTGGGTGTTACTCTGCACAGGAAATATGAAAGATTGGGCATCTTTGAACAGTCTTGCATTACTATTTAAGTAAACAATGAATTCCCTGAATCAAGAATAAGCTCACTGTTTCTGTATTGGCTTAGTCTTTCAGGCTGGCTTCACCTTGACACAGCTGTGGATGATAAATCTTGGGGAAATTTTACCATTGATTTTACTGTGGCTTTTAGCATGGTTAGCATTATACATCATATGATGTTCATTCCTTTTACAAACTACTGCCTCTTATCTTCTCTTACAGTATACTTATTGTAGAATGGAGTGGGGAATAGACTCCTTTAGTGTCAAACCTTGTACTAACTTCTCTAGAACCTTTGTACAATTGCTATTGAATGGGTGAGATTGGGGAGCAGGAAAGAGTATGGTTTTTTTTGAAAGAAAAACTTTCAAAATCAATAGAAATGCTTTAAAATTTATTTTGTAGGGGTGGGGGATATAGCTCAGTTGGTAGAGTGCTTGTCTTGCAAGCACAAGACCCTGGGTTCAATCCCCAGCAATGCCCAAATTTATTTTGTAGGGAGAATTACAACTCACATCTAGCAATACAAAGGGGGATTTTTATTCAGATATGCATCCTCACCAATCTCCTTACTTTTGTGCAAAAGGACTATTATAAAAGGCTCATGGGCTTGAACGTAATTGAGAACAAAGAACATCTAATGTTTAAAATCTTTTTCTGGGTGTGTGCAGGCTCAAATTTCATGTTAGGATTCCTATGAGTGATTTAGGAATTTCTAGATATTTTAAAAATCATCATTAGATAAAGTTCAATAATTGACTCACTTGACTGACAACTATAGATAATTTAATGTTCCAGGCATTGTTTTAGGTTTTATGGGATACAGTATTTAGAAAAAAATATATTATTCCTGATTTCCTGGATCATACATTCTAGAGTACATGGTTGACATTGCAATATCACAAAATAAATTTGAAAGCTACAAATTACATATGTGCCACAAAGTAGAATGACAGTATGCAATGGGGAGTGAGATACAGTCTGCAGCATCAGAAGAGGTGATACGTAAGGTGGGATAAGAAGAATGAGATTGAATTAGCTATATTGAAGAGAGGAGGGAAAAAAAAGCAGAATTATAATGTATTTGAGGAACTAATCAAAGACCAGTAGTGCTAAAGCATAAAGAACAAGGAGATTAGTGATAAAAGTTGTAGCCAAGAGCAAGCCATAAAAACCATAAAATTTCATAAAAATGAAAGTATTCCCAACTACTTGGGAAGCTAAGACAGAATGATCCCAAATTCAAGGATAGCTTAGAGAACTTAATGAGACCCTTTCTCAAAAAAACTTTTTTAAAAGGGCTAGGGATGTAGCTCAGTGGTAGAATACTTGCCTAGCATTCAAGAGGCCCTGGGTTCCAATCTTCAGAACCACAAAAAAGTGAAAGTATTCCTTGGATCTATTGATATATTAGGTCTATTTTAAGCAAGGAGTATCATGAATAAATTTACATTAAAATATCTGCCATTCAAATATACAGAATGGTTTGCAGAGAAGCCATTTAGGAGTCTGTCATGGCAGTCTAGCATTAAAATGGTGTTATTTTAAATTAGGGTGGAAGATATATAGAAGAAGAAAAGATACTAATTTTAAAATAAAATTGGTAAACCCAGTAGGATCTGGTAATGGATTGGGTCCTCACAGAAGTTTATTTTTTAAAAATTATCATCATCTAAATAACATGGACATGAATGATCTTATGGACATACACTTAAGTTCAATCAAACATATTTCATAATAGAGTACTCCTTTAATGGGGTAAATGACTTGTTTCAGGACCAGGGAAATTTGAGGTTCTCTTGAATACATGTAATGCTTTTTAAAATTTTTTGGTCATGCAGAAGAATGTAAATGATCAAGATTCCTTTCTGAATTTGTTAGAGATGTCAAAATCAAATACATAGTTAACTTTAAGTAAGGGTTCCAGGTCTCTAGTCAGTGTATCATAATTGTAGACTTCATCTTAATTTTCATATTGTTTATTTTCCTTTTGCTCTAACTGCCTCTCCTCATTAAAAAAAAAAAACTCCTTAATATTACATGTTTCTTGTAAGCTACTTCAAATTGACTTTTGGGAGAGATGGAAAATAAATATATAACATATCAATGTCAGTGTGCATATGGCTCAATGAAAATAATGAGGAAAAAAAGAAACAGAATGGTTTTCTAAAATTGTACTTTCACTTTTATTTATAGTCCCTCTGTGGCTATAGCTACACCTAGTCATCAAATTATATGCAGAAATAAATATGTTTGTTTATATTATGGTATAGCTTTTAACCTTTTGTATATAAATTATATCTCTGGGAATTTCCATCCATAGCTGGCAGAAAGAGCTGTTATTTGATTGCGACAGAATCTAAGACAAGATGTGGTACAGATAATTATATAATCTCTTGTAATTACAGAGCTATGCATTTTTGTTTAAGAAAACAATATTTTCTGAGTCTTACTTATAAAATCCAAATACTATGAAATTTAGTCTGGCTAAAAATAAACTTTAAAAACCACCAAATAACAGTATTCAAGCCTAAAAAATAAAATGCAGTTTGAAAAATGAATAATTGCTTTCCATATGTATTCAGAATCGAGCATTACCTCTTCTGGGAACCATTCTTTGGTTTCCCTATGAGTACTCATTTGCCTTGTTCTCCTTTTTTTCTATAGGTCTATACACACATCACAAATAAAACAACTATCAAATCACGCCTTCATTGTATATTTGCTTATCTGACATTCTGCTAGATTGTAAATGCCTGTAACATTGATCTATTTTCAACTGAGTCACCAGTACTTTTAATTGGGGAAGAGGTGAAATTTATAGGTTGCTTCCTATTATAGTGCCAGGGTGTTTTCCTTACATTATTATGTTTATTACTGACAACACTGTAGGTAAATATTCTGATCCACATTTTCCAAATGAGGCTGAATCACAGAGCCTGTAAATGTCAGGACTGAAACCCAGCATTTAATTTTTAAATGACATGGGAGAAGTTCTAAATCACAATAATGTTTGAAACCCAGATTCATAATCTCTTTTCCTAAAAGAAATCTCATGAAAATTAGAATAAAGGAATTTAAAAAGACATCTAGTTAGAAGAAACCATCATTGTATAAGGGGCATGATGGGGTTCAGGCAACCTCAATCTCTCCAGTGCCATTATAGAATGCAAACAATTGAGCATAAAAACAGAATATTTTTTAACCCTAAAATGAAGCCTACCAATTGACAAACCCAAGAAAACCATGTTTTTACATATGAATGGATAACCAAGTCTTATCAGACATTAGAATAAATCCTTTAACATGAAAAATTGAGACCAATGTAAAAAAAATGCAAATGATCTCAGAGAAAATAAGAGATAATTCAGGTAATAGACAAGAATTTAAAAGTCAGAGATATTTAAGAAGATATTTATACCGTACTCCCAATTTAAGAATACAATACTATAAATTAAAGATATACAAAGAATAGAAAAGAAAATATATGTACATATAGAATATATATTTATGAAAATAAATGGGAAAAGAAGGCTTGCTGGTAAGAAGAGGAGAAAGCAATGAGATTAAAAGTTCTAGTGATAATATAGGTCTATAGAGGATCCAAGTATCAGGTTCAATACAAGACAAATAAAGGTTGCAAAATCTCAGGAGAGAAGGTTATCACGTAAATAATTTAAGAGAATATTCCAGGGTTTATGAAAACAACTTCACAATTAAAGCACTCATTGCTTATCCAGCACAGTGAATAAAAGAAACCCTACATTCTAGAATAATACCAGGTTATGATGGAAGATTGTAAAAACTTCCAGAGTAGGGAGGAACAGATGTATAGTAGAATTTCTCATTACAAATAATGAATGCTGCAGGGCAGTGGAGCTTTATTTTGAGTTATGAGGAAAAATAATTACAACTTAGAATAATATCCTCAGCAAAATATAAGTCAAGTGTAGGAGTAATATAAAGACATGCTCAGAAGTGAAAAATCTTGGGAAATTTACCCATCTATATTTTTTCTTGAAAGTTTTCATAAAGGTGAGTTCATAAGGATGAAGAGAGTCAATTAATAAAGAAAAATATGTTATTTTCCATCCAAAAAGAAATAAAGTTTAAGATTGACATCACTGCAGTAGGTCCAAAAACAATCAGTTCAAGTAAGAGAAAAAAGCAAAGTGCTCTAAAAGTATGCTATACTGGAAGAAAAAGTACTTCAAAGATTTTATGCACTTCTTTAGAAGTTACTAATTTTTTCAGCTTAAAATGATGGTGTCAAAATACACTGTGTATATATTTATAGCATAAGAAATAAGGAGGCTGTGGATGTAGCTTAGTAGTAGAGAATATATTTAGCATGTGTGAAACCCTGGGTTCAATGCCCAGCACCAAGGGAAAAAAAGAAATAGGAATAAAATATATTTTTATTGTAGGAAAAGTAATGAATAAAAGATAAAATCAGAGGAGATCCAAGATGGTGGGCTAGAGGAAGGCTGCATTCCTACTTGCTCCGTGGATTCCTACTTGCTCGGGATTCAAACAGCAGGAATATGACTCTCAACGAGATTTTATATTCAAAGCACATATAAGGGGTCCCCAGGTGCCG
>JAJEJO010002654.1:0-23962 GCA_020662805.1 Glaucomys volans
TGCTTGGTGCTCCTTCCTTATATCAATTCCTTTCCTGTAGAGGTAATCAGAAATGGGTTCCACTGACACAACATCAGTGCATCATGCCAAATACGATGTTCTGTCCAACCAATTTTCATTTTTCTCCAGTGATAAAGAGGTGGACATTCTTCTTGGATTGCAGCATCTGTGCTGCCCGCTCCACACCAACCACAGCAGCTAACCTCTGGGCATCGTATTTGGAATAAAGGACAGTGCAAGTCCATGTGGCTTCTTCTCCTCTGCTGGTGGCTCTCAGCATATTACAGATTTCACTGTAGAAGTGAGGATATGTTGGCAGTTCATAGAATATCAGGTTCCTGATGCCTTTTATTGTATACCTGTAAGAATGGAAAAGAGAAGCTCTGTCTACCAAGAAACAATTCACAGGAAAGCTACCTCAGTGCTTTACAGGGGCAGAGTTCATTCCTGTTGATTCATGCTAGCAGAGGGAGACAATAGTGCAACAGACAGAGCAAAGGATATTTTGTTTGGCTAAAGAGAATGACATAAATTTGCATTTCATGAGTCTCATCTGCACAGGTTGAGGTGGGGTGGAGAAGACAGTAGATTGGGATTAAAAATCTGTCATAGAACTGGGTCTGGTGACACACCTATAATCCCAATGGCTCGGGAGGCTGAGTCAGGAGAATCGAAAGCTCAAAGCCAGCTTCTGCAACTTACCAAGGCCCTGAGTAACTCAGTGACACCCTGTCTCAAAATAAAAAGTAAAACAGGCTGGGATGTGGCTCAGTGATTAAGTGCCACTGGGTTCAATCCCCACCCCCCAAAAATATATATATATATATATCCATCACATAAAATTAAACATTTACAATTGAATATTATCCTTCTTATAATCAGGCAAAATATGATGTGCTTTAATGGAGATGAGGTCAGACCTAGTACAGAAACTGCACAAATTGTAAATGCATTCCCATTAGTTTTTTCCTGTCATCCTGTAGACATGTTAACTCCATGGCAGATGTCCCAACTTCATCCACTTACAGGATCCTGCCTGAGGACCTATTAGGCATCATGAGAAAGCAATTAGTTTCAACAGCTTACGCATTTCTACCTCTTTCCCTGCTGCGTGGTGGTGGTGGGGGGTACAGACCTTAGAGACTCACCGTATGGTTCGAGTCAAGGTCAAATGTTCCCTCTGGGACTCCATAACAAAAGAGTTTATACACTGACAAAATTCTGATTTTTCCTGCTAACACTGTCTCACACATTGATGTTATATTACCTTGAAAATATTATTTTATTCATAAGTTTTCCTAATCTTTTTATCTCACAGCTCATTCTAATCTCTGGAGATTCTCTTCCCAATTATAATTATGATCTATCACATGGTTCACCTTTCAACATTGCCTTTCCATAAAGAATTTTTTTTTTCTTTTTCCCAGTATTGGGGGAGAAACCAGATACTCCTTTCCACCATCTCACAGATACAAGATAGTGTGGAGATCTGTTTTACCCTGAGAATGCCCTGTCTAGGAAGTCTGGAATGGACATGACATGCTAAATCTGAGCAGCACCAGGAGAACCAGCATCGCTGCTTTATGTCTTACAGGGAGTGAAAGTTGGAGCCTGGGTAAAAGGTAAGAGTACAAAGACAGGTCCTCCTCTGGCACAGGAGTATAGGGTGTGATGACAGCTGCAAGATCAAGATACTGATAGAAACCCTCCAGTACTCCAGACCCCAAATTAAGCCGTTTGTCTGCTGGAGGAATCTGAAGACTGAGGTACACAGAAAGTCACCATGGTAACCATCAAATCCAGACTACACTGGCAACACCCACCTATACCGGTAAACCACACTTTTCAGTATTATTACCTCAGGCTCCATAGTCAATTGAAAATTACAGAAAACATGGAAGAGCAAGAAAAGTGAACTACAATAAAAACTACAATAAAAACTGAACTACAATAAAAAAAGTAAAACAATGAAGTTTTACTTTTGACTATCAAGTCACTGGTAATTCTATGGGGTTTTACAACAGGTCAATAGAGTACAAATTATTTTGTGTGTGAATTTATTTTTTGGTGGGGGGAGAAGATGGAGGAAAGATGGGAAGTTGCAAATAAATAGCAATGTACACCAAATTTTTACTTGTTTACTGCCTTTGTACTAAGACATTTTCCTTTCAAAATCTACCCTAAGGAAATAACTAGATAAGTATACCATCAAAATATATGCATATAGATGTTCTTGGCATTTTGGTATATGAAGTCATCCTGAGGTATCTGCACAAGATTGGTTTCAGGTCCCTGCTCAGATACCAAAATCCACAGATGCTCAAGTCTCTTATATAAAAGTGGCGTAGTATTTGCATATAATCTATGTCTCCTGTGTACTTTAAATAATCTCTAGATTACGCGTACTACCTAACATAATGTAAATGCTATGTAAGAAGCTCTTACACTATAGTGTTTAGGGAATAATGCCAAGAAAAAGTCTGTATGAGTTCAGCACAGACACAATTTTTTTCTTGGAATATTTCCAACATGCAGTTGGAATGGCAGTGACATTATGTGCCTCTTTCACGATGAGGTAAGAAGTACACAATATCTCCTTTGTAGAATTCTTACCCAAAAAAGTTTGAGCTAAAAACAGCGATCCCTAAATTGATACACACTGAAATCACTTGGTGTTTTAGTTTTCAGATTTATGTTTGGCACCCATCCCCAGACACTGTGATTTAATCAGTAATGGGATGTGACTTGAGAACTGTAATATACAGCAAAGTTTGGGAAACACTGATGTAATACAAAAGAAACAATTAGATGAGTTCAGATTATGGGATATTCTATAGGAAACTGGATTGGACTCTTCAAAACATGTCAGTGTTATGAAAAATAAATACAGTAAGACAATTATTCTGTCAGAGTTTCTCAACTTCACTACTGACATTCTGAACTACAAATTGTGGCAGAGGTTGTCCTGTGCACTGTAGGATGTTTAGGCAGCATCCTGGTCTCAGCTAAACATCCAAGTCTAACATTTGAAAAAGTTCTCCAGATGCTGATCCTGGGGAGTGAGACTGCCCCTAGTTCGACTAGGGTAGATAAAGAAGCAAGTTGAACAAAATGCATGATATTTAACTGGATCCTGGACTGTGTGTGTAGGGAGGACCACATTTACAATGGTCATTCTGGAGACAACTAGAAAAGTTGAATACAGAGGATGCATTAGATGATACAGTAGTAACATTAAATGGTGTGATAATGATATTGTGGTTAGATGAAACAATCTTCTTATTTTTAGGAGCAACATGCTAAAATATTTAGGGGAGAAGTGTCAAGAAGCCTCCTACAACATACTCTTTGTTTTTGCCACAGTGTCCTGCTATTTCCTCAGCCTGTGCCCTGTACCCATCTTACAATTTACTTTCAAATACTTCAGAAAGAAAAAGTAAGAGGTAAGTGGAGAAAAAGAATATGTGCGAGTGGTAAAATGATAACAGCTAGTGAGTTCTCAGTGAAAGGGTTTATAGATGCTTATTTTATTTTTACAAAATGAAATCTTTCTCAACAAAAAGTTGGGGGAAAGAAAGATATGTGATAAAGTTATATGTATTAACTTAAAAATACATACACAATCTGCAGATATATATCCCAAAATATTAAAATACTTGAAATTTTTAATAAGCACATAAAACATAAAATAAAGGAAATGAATTCCTATGTATACAGTATGATTGAAATTTTGGTATTTTAAAAATAAACCTGTAAATGTATATGTGTGCCCGCATACTTTGCATATTAAAAACAAACAAACAAAAAAGCAGGAAAAATTTTACCAAAAACCAGTATGTATACCAGAAAAGTGAGGTTGTAGGGGATCACATTTTCCTTTTGTAACCTAGATTTTCCAAGTTTTTACAATAACTGTGCAATACCCTTGTAACTGGGAAAAAGAAAACCACTAAGTGTTATATTAAACACACACAAACACAACCAAGAAAGCAATCCCATATGACCAAGAAAATCTCTTAGTCCCAATTTGCCTACAATAGAGACTAAATATCTCAGGGGCCTTTTCAGAAAGGCAGTTAGTGCTGATTTTCCACTTCCTTCCTCCTGCCTCACATATGCTTTGAATCTTCAGTGACCTCTACAAATACGCCTAACCTGACAGGACCTAAAACCAAGGGCTCCCAGACATCTACTTTACCTGCCAATTATTAATGAGGCAAGTAGTTAACCTGAAAGGTTGGTCCCTTTGTATGGCCTAGAAAGACCAAGTCTATTACTTCTAAGAACCTGGGATTCTTATAAAGGAGCAGGAACTACTCCAGTAGCCTTTTCAAACTCTGTAAATCACACTTTCAGAGTTTCCAACTTCCCCTGGTTGAGAATCTTTCCTGCTGGGGTAATCTCCTGTTAATACACAGGAAAAGAGCTGTGAATATGTTTGGCAGGGCAATCATAACCAAATGCTCAACCAATTTGGGGTTTCAGCTGCCCCCAAAAATAAATCTTCAGGATAAAAATGAATTCTCATCTTCCTGTCAATTGTCAGAGAGAATATAAAACAATTTCAGAGTTGGAATTTCACAGTTTTACATGTACTTCAAGGGCTGGGGATGTAGCTCAGTGGTAGAGCACTTGATAGCATTTTGTAAGGCCCTAGGTTCAAACCCTAGCAACACACACACACACACACACACACACACACACACACACTTTTTCTAAAATCAAATACAAAACCAAATCACAAAGGCATTGTAGAGCAAAACACCCATCATCGGTTTGGTGATCTCTCAAGCAAAAAATAGTTGGAAACCCTGAAATAATTAGCTGTGCAAAACTCTGAAACATATTACTGTGTTTCATTCATTTTCTGCATAAGAAACACCCACTAAGTCAGGTCATAGCGAAGTGCAAATAGCACATGCTCAGATTTGACTTAATGGTGACTTTGCAGGCAACAAGGCTTGTAAACAAATTAAAAGACAAAGAACTGTCCTGTCTACAAAGGGCTTCTCTAACACCATTCCCTCTCCTTGAAAGCAGTTAAGATATTTGAGATTAGTCCTCATTGTATATAGCATTTGCTATATACAATGATGCTGGGAAGATTTCCAATCCACCCACTTCACTTAAAGGGCTAGCTTTCTTTTTTTAAACAATAGAGAGCTAAAGGCTTCTAAGACCCACTGAGTACATCTTGCCCAAAATACCTTCCAGCATGAATGGAAACCACAACTTACTAGAACAAAGCAAATAATGATACCAACAAGCAGGCATTTATTAACACTCTTTGGCCAAGCGGTATTATCTGCCAAGAATGGAGCTAAGTAAACACCAATTTAGTTAATTTTCAACTCTCCATTTAGATGAACTAGTGAGCAAACTACCTGAAGAGGTCATGTCAGGCCAGCCCTGCTGCACTCAAGCAGGCAGCTGGGATTCCTCCCTCACCGTCCTGGAAAAGGGAACATTGGCCGAGAGCACCATTTTAATATCAGCACAAACTGAAAGTCATGCAGTGCCAAGGTGCACCATCTACTGTGACCCAAAGTCAAAGCCTGGAAGACTTCTGGCTCATCTGGGAGTCTCTGAGAAAATGCATCATTAGATCAGACCTTAAATTCACTGGATGTTCCTGTGAAATCAGGAAAAAAGAAGTAATTTCTCTGTTAGTAGAAATTTTAAAAGAGCCTTTGCTATTTGTCAGCAAAGAGGTTTAGCAAAACAATAAAATACCAATAAAATGTGGTTTTGAGGCCACAAAGAGATTCAACTATCCTGAAGAGTCTCAGAAGGCTGTAATTATCCCTCTAATTAAAATTTAAAAAATAGTAACAACATAAAAGGCCAAGCAACATTTTTCCCCACACCTGATGGGGAATCTAAGCAAACACTGAAACCCTTAATAATATTCAACTCTTTTTTTTGCCTCCTGCCAATATCAGGGAGCCTAGAGTTCTGGAAGGCAAAGAAGTTACCATGTCCACATCTCCTCAGGATCACTACAACTTTATGAACACTGACACAGTGCTCAGCCTCTATCTCCCCTGACCACAAAGCCTTCAAAAATTCTTTGTTTCAGTGACAGGTCCCTGCCTTGCCTGTATTCATCTGAGTTGTTCCTGAAGAGTGCAACCAGAGATGCATTCCAGATCTATATACAGGATATGCTCTTGTCCCTACAACCTTTCCAACAATGCCCACTTGGGGGAGGAAACCAAGCAAGCAACTAACTCACCAAAAAGAGTCTGTCCAGCCCCCAAACCCTTTGGCTTCTCTGTAAGAATGCAAAGCCTACCATGTGCCTGGAAGCACTCCATGATCTGCACTGCATCTCTTCTTCAGAAAGGAGGTGAAACTGGGCACTACTTTACCTTTTGTAGAAATGAAAGCGTTCTGTGAGGAGCAGAAACTGTTTCTCTCCTTGAAGGAAGTAGTGTCTGGCCCTGGAGACTCCAGATTTTTGGGTGTACTCGCAGATGTGGGTGAAGTTCAGTTCCTCCTTCTTGAAGTAATTTCGAAGACGCACAAAGTCAAAGTAGGAGGGGATATAGATGAGTGTATGGGACATGACTGCATCACGGTACTGAGGCAAAATCTTGTTTACAAAAAAGTTAAACCTGATTTGGAAAGGCAAAGGGCAAAGTTAATGATTGAAAGTTGATCCTCTAGTATCCACTAACTGTGTGACCACAAGCAAATCAGTTTCACGTTAAGAGATTAGTTCCTTAGAGGTCAGTATGACTTACCTCCTCTCAAAGAGATTATGTAAGAATATAATCATTGATATACACATTTTTAAAAGTATTACCATGGAGCTGGGGATATAGCTCAGTTGGTAGAGTGCCTGCCTCACAAGCACAAGGCCCTAGGTTCAATCCCCAGTACCGCGAGGAAAAAAAAAAAAAAGTATTACCATTATTTATCATAAAAAACATATGCACTGTCATTATACCCCAGAGAATTATTCTAGGAAATATATACCAAACCATTCATTCGTTCAGTCAACAAATAATCACTAACATCTCCCATATGCTAAACACCATTCTGGGAACTAAATACAATAAGGAAAAAGAGGAAAAATTCCTATAAAATTAGAAAAACAGTTCTAGCTCCAAAGGGCTGACAATTAAATTGCTGACACTGGAAAACTTGCAGCACAAAGCAGTGTCATATGTTTTTAAAACGCCTGTCAAGGGGGAAGGAGCACTGATAGTACCAATCCCACCACTAACTAGCTAGGAGACCATTTCTTTCTGGGCTTCAGTTTCCTCCTCTGTCAAACAGCATGATTGAGTTTAACTGTACCATTGAATTTGGTAGACAGTAATCAGTAAAAGCAATATGGAATCCAATTCTAAGTTTTTATGTCAAAGTCAAATATATGTGGCCCCAAGGGGCCCAATAAGAGGAGTGGGTTACCTGGCATCAATCACTGAAGCTAGGTTTTCAGCTTCCATCCTCTGGAAGACATGTGGGAGCTGTACCAGCACATGGCTAATGGAGCCTGTCAGTGGGACATTCCTCACAGCCACCTGTCATCAGTTAACGAAAACTTTAGGAGGTGAGGCATACTGTGTTGACCAAATCATATTATTCTGTTATATGAGCCAATAATAAGCAGTGTTTCATGAAGATCCAGAGGAAACAGAGGGAACCTACCTGTCCCTGTAAATTGATACAGTACTTGTTGAACACTGAATTGATCTGGGCATCCTGCAGGGCTCCAAACAGCAGTGTCTGGCGATAGTACTTGGACCAATTATTGAGGCTCCACATTCGCACTCGAGAAAAATCGACCCCATGAGAGTCCAAAGGTAGTAAGTTCATGTGGTTCATCAAATGCTTTGAGCAAAAATAATACTACCATTAATGTCTACTGAGCATTTATGTGTTGGGCAGAGCTTAGCATTTTACAGGTCTATTATCTCTCTTAATCTCATGGAGGATGTACTATTATCTCCCAAATTATAGCAAGAAAACTTTGGCACATAAGGATGAGTGACCTACCCATCATCAGACAAATACCCCCAATATTAAGTTGAAACTGGCCACCTCCTAGACTTTTAAAAATAAAAGATCAAATGGTATCTATTTCTTTAATAATAGGAACATTCTGTTAAAAGGAACTTCTGAAATGCCACCCTAGTTACTACTCTCGGGACCCCTCACTTCTCATGAGCTTCAAGTCCTGGAATTACAGGAAAAGTGAGTTCCCATGTGCCTTAAAGAACCAAACCTATAGTTCTGTAATAAGGATATCCCAAAGCACAGTTTTTCAACCCTAAAACAACAACACTGCAGAGTATGGGAAGAGGAGCAAAAAATTATAGCATAAACAGAGTAGGGGGACAAAGACTTCCTATAAAACCGGGTCCCACATTAAGAAATCTTAGGAAACGTTTTCCTATCTCCACTGAAATCCAAACAAGACAATGAGCATAAACTGAATGAGGAATTATTAGGTAAAGATGTTCCTAGTGAGCATTTTCATCTACTTATTTATGCATCACACATGCATACATTCATTCATCTGCAGAAAGAGACCTTTAAGAGGAAGAAATCTTTTCCATAGATTTGATAATATTGACAAAAATATTTTCCCTCCAGATAGTTTAATTGGTAACTCACCTCTGAGTAAAAGAAGGGAAAAAAAGACTTTTTCAAACTGGAAATTGTTTAAGGAATATTTTAAGACTTAAACCACTGAACTTCTTGTCTCTCTAAATAAGAATGTCATCCTTCTATGTGAATGACCAGCATTACCAGGACATGCTCCCAGTTCTGCATCAGGTAAATGTCAGCTTGATCGATGATGAGAAGCTCAATAGAAGACAGAAAGTCAAAGTCTCTCTTCTTTTCTCCTTCTCCACCAATGATGGTCCTCAAGCCCAGAGGGGAAGCAATGAGGATGTCCGAAGAGTAAAAGGGGGCATAGAGTCGGATGCTCCTCTGAAGTATTGCCACTCCTACACAAAACACCAAGTACATATTGGCTCATGAGTCGCCAACAAGCCAGTACCTTCCACCCTCTTAAAACATCCTCCTCTCTTACACCTTCCACATTTCTGTTTCTCTCATCATATATTTATGCTCAAAGTGCTTTTTTCTTTTGCACTACTGGGGATTAAATTCAGGGTGTTCTACCTCTGAATTATGTCCCCAGACTTCCTTATTTTTCATTTTTGAAACAGGGTCTTGCCAAGTTGCCCAAGCTGACCTGACACTTGTGATCCTCCTGCCTCAGCCTCCTGATTCTAGGCATGCACCACCATGAACAACTCAAAATGCTGTAATTATTAAAAAATAAGGATAATGGTAATCCCTCCTGTGTGTACGATACCCTCAGAAAGCTCCCACTTTCATTTTCTTTCCCTATTGTCAAACTTTTCCAGAGTGTTTTCTCTTCATTTGAACTTCCCATTTACTTCTCAATCCACTGGCATCTGGCTGCTGATTCTCAGGACTCCACGGAAACGACTCCTGCTGAGGTCCCCAACCAATTCAAGGGATAATCTTTAGAGTTTCTTGTCAAGAATATACAAGTGTGTGCTAAACATCCTCCCTAAAACAGTACTTTCCTTTCTAATAGTTTCCATGACTTCAACACTTCATTCTGATTATCATTAACCTGATCTTTTTTCCATATCCAAATGCTTCTTCTTCCACAGACCCTTGGCTGGATTTGCCTGTCAGTTCTAATTGAATAAAGCTTTTGATAAATATGTTCAATAACCATGACTCTAACCGCACCTGCACACAAATTATATTTCCAGCCCACATCTCTTCCCTTCATATCAATATGCCAACTGCCTGCTAGACTTCTGTGCATCTCAAATGAAAGAACAACTCTTATTTCCTTGCACTTTACATTGCATATACACCAAAGCCTGTGTGAATCCTAGGCTGTTTCAGGCTTTGTCACCCAAATACCTCTACACAGGCAGTTTCCTGTCTGAAACATTATTCTCCATTCCAACTGCTACATCCATTCCCTGACCCTGCAACTGGCCAAATCTCACTCAGTTTTCAACCTAGTAGAGACAGCAGCAATGCCAAGATGGCTTCCCTAACCACCCCAGCCCCATCTTGGGTAAGGGGTGGCTTTAAATGGTCCCAGAATAACCATTGCATACTTCTCATCTTATATTGTCTGTTTTCTCTCTAGGCTGGCCTTCTTTGGCAGCAGGAAACGTAACTTTTATTTCCATATCCTCAGTGCCTGGCATGCTATAGTCAATAAATGTTTGTGAATACACCTATGACTAATGCATGTTTTCCCAAGAACTTTACTCTATCAAGATATAACCAACCAACTAAATGAGAGCTGGATGAAAAAAAAGCAAAATGTTGGGTGTGGTGGTACATGCCTGTAATCCCAGTGGTTCAGGAAGCTGAGGCAGGAGGATTACAAGTTCAATACCAGCCTCAGCAATATATCAAGGCCCTAAGCAACTTCATAAGGCCCTCTCTCAAAGTAAGGCTGGGGATATGGCTCAATGGTAAAGTGCCCCTGGGTTCAATTCCTTTAAAAAAAATAAAGCAAAAATGTGAAAAGTTGCATGGGAGTTACATGTGGAGATTATTGGGGGCAGGTGATAGACACTCTACATAGCAGACAGGATGGATATCATCCTTCTGCACTGATGCTCAAATCTATCCACCTTTCAGGTGACCATAACCAGAGCCTGTCATTTCCAAGTTCCCTAAGAAGCCTTTATAGCCCCTGACTATGTGCTACCAGCGACAGGTAGACTGAATCATTTGTTATCAATGTGCATGTGCTTTCTACACATCACTTCAGAGACTCCATTCTCCACATTAGCCAAGGCAACACTCTCTGCCCTAGCAAACAACACCTCTCCAATGCACAATGGTTCTGTTAGAGACTGAGTCAGTGACCCACTGGGAGAGCACTAATTACCAATTTTCTAGCCTCTAGCTGGAGCTTAGGCTTGACAAGGAGAAATTACCAATCCTGAAGTGGTCATCGATGTTGCCCATAAACACAGCTTCATAATCTTCAGGCCTCTTCAGGTTAGGGGGTCTCTCCTCAGGATCTGACCCATACTCTCCCTGAAACCTCTTTTTGTTGCTCACAATGATTTTCTTCTTGCTATCACCCTCGAGGAGGCTGATGAAGAGCTGCACTACCCGCAAAGCAGCTTCCCGGAATGGCACCACTATCAGTACCTGTGTGCGGGAAGGGCAATGAAAGTAGTGGTGGAGACAAAAGGAATGAACAATAGCTCAGATGAACTTGCTGGGGAAGTGGAGTTCAAAAGCCTGTGCAAAGGGCGTGGGGTTGTAGCTCGGTGGTAGAGCACTTGCCTAGCACATGTGAGGCACTGGGTTCAATCCTCAGCCCCACATAAAAATAAACGAAATAAAGGAAGGTACTGTTTCCATCTACAATTAAAAAAAAAAGCAAAAAAAAATGCCTATGCACAGCAGTGGTCCCTGACTATATCTAATGACCCACTTTGCATAGGGCATGGCATGGTACTAGAAGCATCTTTTGTAGCCATAGCACAGAACATTGGTCCAACAGGTCCATGGAACACATTTCTCAAACAGAATTTAGCATAAGGCAATGCCGATAACAGGTGTGTTGACTAGCAAAAACTTAAGAACATAAATACACAATGACTTTGAGGACAAGTATTATTATACATTTCTTTACTTTTACTTTTCTTTTTTTTTTTTTTCTTGGCGCTGTCAGGTTATTATTATACATTTCTGACTCCCAGAACTTAGTATAGTATTTTTATCCATGAGATCCACTCAATAAGTAAATGCTGAATAAATACATGGAATAAGTAGAGAAGAAATAAAGAAGATAAAGGATTAACACATTATTACTTCTTGAGTATATTCCTAGTATATTTTTCTTGATAAAACATTTCTGAAATAAGACTATAATCCAATTGAAAAAAACAGGAGTTGGTTTTCTAAACTTTCAAAAAAATGCTTAAAGTTACTGTTGAGAACAAAAAAGATGCTTATTAAATGGTTAATTTCTAACTATCCTTTTATAAATAATTAATGAATGCAAGCCTAGTCAAACCAGGCAATTCACCGAACTATGAATATGCTTCATGGGTAATCTGGCTCTTATTCTTTTATGCAATGCTATATGTAAACAGATAACCTTAGAATCCTGAGATTCAAGAATCTAAGGCAGGCGATTTCCCGGCACACCGCTTTTAGGTGTAAGGGCAATCGTCCCTGGCCAGCTAAAATAAAGGCTTCTTTTGGCTTTATGTGAAAAGAAAAAAAAAAAAAAAAAGAATCTAAGGCAGTTTCCCAGAACAGGAACCAACTAGGTAAAAAGAGTGCAGTGATTCAGAACAGAAATGGTGAATCAGGATTTAAGAGGGCTGAGTTATTGTCCCAGCTGGGACACTGGAAGTTGCTTGGATTTGGTTTCCCCAACTAGCAAACAAGGGAGTTTGACTAAGAAATCTCTAGAAGCCACATCAGTATCAATATCCTAGAACCCAATTAAGCTCAGTGCAAAATCTAAGAAGATAAGCCTTCTTCAGTATGGAGAAATAGGATAAGGAGCCGGGGCAACAAAGCCTAGCTCCATTAACATGAAAAGTGTAGACAGAATTAAGAAGTGCCTTTCCTTCAAATCCACTAGAATTTAGACTTATAAGCACAAATAAATGTAGTCATGACTTTAAGCAGCACTAACTTTACAGAAGTGAAAGGAGATTTTTATTGCCAATTCATGTGGCTTAGTGAAAAGAATACTCAATTCCAGTCCTATCTCTGCTACTCTTTCCCTGGTTCTCTTTAATAAGTTCCTCTATAAATCTAGGTCTCTGACCTTAGCTATGTTATATAAGGATTGGGCAAAAGATTCATTAAGGTCCCATCCAGCTCTAGAACCCACAAGGAAGAGATTTATAATGTTGTGTTCTTTGTGTATGTTCTGGGTTTGTCTGTCAGAAGAATATCCTGAAGTATATCCTTTTTATAGTTTCCATTGTCAGAAATAGTCCACTGAGCTATCAGCATTGTTCTGATATTACCTGGCCAACTTAATATGCTCATTTTTGGGTTCATTCATTATTCTAGTCAATTATTAAAACACTCAAGTACAAGCTAAGTGCTACATATCTACATGACAGTACCTGAAGCTTTCTTTAAGGGCAAAATTTCCTATTGTCACTCACCTTGGGCCTTGTTAGCCCTTGGTCCCTGAAGTCATCATCATCGCCCACCCCAAGTTTCTGGTTTCGGCGTCTGCTATTGTTGCCAAGCACTTGGGCATTGGCTTTGAGGACATGATTTATCACATGTAGGCAGTATACATGGCGGATTTCTTCCCCATTCTTCAGGGCAGTCCTTTCTGGGTAGAACAGGTCATGGTAGGAATTCATAACTAAGAAGAGCTCTTTCTGGAGGGGAGTGAAGGGACTATTTGATTTTGGGGGTCCAGATAGGAACTGGCTGTTGGTTTTGGTCCAGGTGGATTCCAGAGGCTTCTGGAGATGAAGTGACTTTAAGTCAATATCCTTTGGAGGTTTAAATGTTTCCAACTTCTGAAACTTGGATGAAAAGACAATCTGACCCAGGATGGGCCACTAGGGAAAAGATAGATCAAGAGCTAAGTTAGAAATGCAGAATAACACTTGGCATTCACCAAGTACTTTATTAATTTAAGTACCAAGAATCTTCATGATTTATAGATCACCTCATTCGGTCCTCACACAACCCCACAGAGGAGATGCAATGATACTCATATTACAGTGCAAGAAATATTGAGGCTCACACAGAGGTAGTAGGATCCAGACAAAGTTTACCCAAGAGGGAATGGAGCAGAGGGCTAGTGCTCAAGGCTTCTGACTTCAAATCTGAGCTCTTTACTCTATCAGTGTTTCCTACACTGTTCTGTGGAATACATTCTGGGAAGAGTCAAAATTCATTCTAGCCAAAAGGGGCTCTGTGGTCAAATAACTTTGGTAAAAATCACAAAATCTAAACCCCCTTAAATGCACAATGTACACTAGATCCTAAAGGTTATGAAAAATCTTAAAACAAGAACTCTTTCCACTTTGTTTAACCCAGAGTCTTCCAATTTTATTTAGGAATGAAACACAATTTTTTCTCCTTTTCTTCTTCTATTTGAGATATACCTATTAGAATCCTAAGGAATACCATTTTGTGGGATATAAGCTTAGGAACATTGGAGCAAAATTGCTGGTCTAAAAATAGATGTTCTTGGCAGTAAAAAGAAATGAACTACAGTATGATTCCTGTTATGGTTTGGATGTGAGGTGTCTCCCAAAAGTTTAAATGTGAGACAATGCAAGAAGGTTCAGAAGAAAAAATGATTGGGTTGTGAGAGTCTTAACCTAATCAGTAAATTGATCCCTGATGGGATTCACTGGTAATTGAAGTGGTAGGGTATGGCTGGAGGAGGTAGGAATTGGGGCATGGCTTTGGGGTATATATTTGTATCAGGACAGTGGAGTCTCTCTCTGCATCCTGATCACCATGTGAGCTGTTTCCCTCTGCCACACTCTCCCACCATGATGCTCAGTCTTACCTTGAACCTCAAGGAATGGAGACAGCCTTCTATGGACTAAGATCTCTGAAACCATGAGCCCACAAATAAACTTTTCCTCCTCTGTAATTGTACTGGTCAGGTCTCTTAGTCACCATAGTGGAAACGCTGACAAAGACAATTCCACTTAACATTTTTGAAATAACAAAATTATAGAAATGGAGACCATATTAGCAGATACCAGTGGTTAGGAATGCAGAGTGCAGAGGGAGGTAGATGTGGTTATAAGAGGGCCACAGAGACCCACCCACAATGCTAGGAATGTTCTGTATTTTGACCGTGATGGTCAATACAGGATCCCACAATGATAAAACTGTACAGATCTAAACAGACAGAGCTGAATAGGAGTATAAGTGGAGAAATCTGAATAAGATACATAGATGGCATCAATGTCAATTTCCCTGTTGTGATATTGGAGCTCTGCTAGATGTTAACACTGGGGGAAGCTGAGTAAAGGGCACAACAGGTGTCTCTGTATGACTTCTTATATCTGCATGTGTAGCTGTAATTAAAACCACAATAAAAATTTTAAAAAGATGACCAACTTTCATGAACAATATCAGTGGTGAAAACAAAGTAAACACCGCCCAATATCTAAATAATTTACTTGTGAACTACCTCAGATACCTCAAACAAAGGAACAATAGGGTTATAAGATGAGCATCTCTACTCCAAAAATCTGAAATGCTTCAAAACCTAACTCTTTAAAAGTTTCAAATTTTGGAACATTTTGGACTTTGGATTTTCACATTAGAGATGTTCAATTGATAATGTAAATGCAAACATTCCCAAATCTGAAAAATTCCAAAACCTGAAATACTTCTTGTCCCAAGCATTTCAGATAAAGGGTATTCAGCTTGTATCTACTGTTTTAGTCAGTAAGCGAAATTTCTTCATTTTTAAGTGGCATTACTGTTTCCCTCTAATATGAGAACAGTGAAGAACAAAGAGGAAGATTAAGTTGTCACAGGTTATGTGACAACCCCTTGCAGATTCAGGTCTAAATCCTGGAGCACCTGTCTCCAAAGCATCTCTTTCACATCACTGTATTATGCAGCACTCCTGCTCCCACCTCCCAGCACCTTTTCTAGCTACACTTGTGCCCTCTATGCTACTCCAGCCATCCAATGTCCTGCTTCCTTATCAAACCATGTACTACTGGTATATACCACATATTCTGGGAGCCCTCTCAATCCAAGCCCTCTGTTTTGTTTGGAGCTTTCTCCATTCATGACTGGGATTAACAAACAACACTTACTTTTAGCTGATGGGTAGTTCTGGGATTTGTGGCAACAGCCTGAATTTCTTTTTCTTTCAGTTCTTTGTTTACATGTTGCACAAATGGATCTAATTCTGAAAAAAGAATATTGATACATTTAGTGCAAATGGCAGGGGTTTTCTGGTGTTCCCCTATGAACAACATGCCAATTTTCATGGTGTCCATTCATTCCTTTTTCCACCTGCTTTACCCATCCTCTAGCCCTGTCAAGAGTTTAAGAGTTTCTGACAGGTTCATCTTCTTAAAGTAGTTCTTTAAACACATTATATCCATCTGAAGAAACTTCCTGGCCCCAAATTTAGAGCACTATAGGCTGCACCTTCAATCTGCTTCTTCAGTGTAATTTTTACGTGGCCCTAAAATTCTTTCATCTCTATGCTTTTTCTTCCTTTAACTAAGAATTCTAGCCTCTCCTTCACCTTATTTTTGCACATTCAAAAAGTATCAGTGAAATATTACCCTGACTCAAATAAATAAAAACATGATTCAAAATAAGTATTTCTCGGGCTGGGGATATAGCTCAGTTGGCAGAGTGCCTACCTCACAAGCACAAGGCCCTGGGTTCAATCCCCAGCACTGTAAAAAAAAAAAAAAAAAAATTCTCAAGGGCATAACATATCAGGCACAGTATTGGCTCCACTAAGTGGCTGTCTCAGGTTCACTACTGACAGTCATCCCTCTCTCTGATCAAGTTCCCTACCCCACCCCTCACTTCTAAATAACACATATATGTGCATTTAATAAAGAGGGCAAGATCCATGAAGGCAGGTTCCATCTCAGATTGGTCTTAAATTGAAATACACATAAAAACTCTGAATACTGAACTGAGCAAATGATCTAAATGACAGTACTACATTCTGAATAATCTTTAGTGCTTTAAAGTGCTGGCCACCCAACCTTCTCTCCCAGTCTGCTCATTAAGAAATGAAACATTTAAAAATAAATAAATAAAAAAAAAGAAATGAAACATTTAGCCAGGTGCAGTGGCACATGACTATAATCCCAGCAACTGGGAGGCTGAGGCAGGAGGATCAAAGTTTGAAGCTAGGCTCAGAAACTTAGTGAGGCCCTGAGAAACTTAGCGAGACACTGTCTCAAAATAAAAAATGAAAAGGGTTGAGGATATGGCTCAGTGTTTAAGCACCTGTGGATTCAATTCCTGGACCCCCAACCCCCAAAAAAGGAACATTAAAAGTTAAATGACTTAGCCGGGTGTGGTGGCGCACGCCTGTAATCCAAGTGACGCAGGAGGCTGAGTCAGGAGGATTGCGAGTTCAAAGCCAGCCTCAGCAACTTAGCATGGCCCTAAGCAACTCAGTGAGACCCTGTCTATAAATAAAATACAAAATAGGGCTGGGGATGTGGTTCAGTGGCCAAGTGTCCCTGAGTTCAATCCCCGGTTCCAAAAAAAAAAAAAGTTAAATGACTCATTTAAGGATTGAAATGGGAAAACTTCAAATAAAATGCAACTTGTATCAAATGCTTAAGGAAAGAGTGAGCAATACTACATAAGAACTCTATATGCTAATATATTTAAACAGGTGAAAGTATCCAGAGAAATTTTAGGACAGTTAAGTTTCTTAATGTTTCCTCCAGGATTCCTAATTTTGCTGGCTTAGAATGGGGTTTGTGGGCTGGGATTGTGGCTCAGTGGTAGAGTGCTTGCCTAGCACATGTGAGGCCATGGGTTCAATCCTCAGCACCACATAAAAATAAATTAATAAAAGGTATTGTGTTCATCTACAACAACAACAAAAGAACGGGGTGCTAAAATTCTACCTGTTGTTTTTCCTTCTCCTGCTTAATAGCAAACACAACTAAATGAGCCAAATGAGGGGTAAAATTTCAGTTTCATTAATGGGAAAGTTACACTGAGGAAGGGCAAAGGAAGTAGGAAAGGCAGTCCGGACACAGAATGACACTAACCTGACTTGGTTAGTGAACAACACTAACCTGACCCAAGCACAGACTGAAAAAGGACCATGTTGAGAGAGACCTGCTTAAGCCTGCCATAGAACATCTTGTTCAACTGAATGTCAATTGGTCAAAGGAACAATCAAGAGACTAAGGAAGATAAGTGAGAGAGAGGAGCTTAAGCTTTGGAGGTTCTCCTTGGTAAAAAGGACCACTCACATTGGCTACTCCTGGGTCTCACAAATCTGAAAATTCAGAGCTATAAGAAGGAATAAGTAAGGTATAGAAAGAAAAGTAGGAAGTATTTTCTCATTTTATTTTTTTTCCTTTTCCTGCTTGGAAGGAAATCAGTAGTCTTCCTCTAACCTCAAATCTAGAAATGTGAGGCCCTGGGAATTGGCCTTCCCCACTATCATTCTTAAGCTGTTCATTCTCCTAAATATCCCTATGCCCCAATACCAACTACTAAAAAACACAAAATATCTTTGAGAAGTAATTTTTCCCAGCTCTATATCTAGCCACTAATATCTGTTTTTATTGTTGCTAGTTCCAGTATCAGGAGACAAAGTAGGAATTAGTGTCTAACCCCACCAAACACCTGTGAAGTCCGACAATTCATGCTATGTCCTGACCTTGTGATACTTTCAGGGAACAGTTATCTCCACTTTCCTCTTCCAGAAAATTGGTTTCCAGGCTGAACAGTGACTCATGTTTGGCATCTGTGAACTCCTCAGGGGATTTGTCTGATGTGCCAGGTGGCTCTTCCCCATCGTGTCCTTCAGGGTCAGCAGATAAGGTCACATCTGTAATTTTGAGAAATATTTTATAATATTATTTACTAATAATTGTAACAATATTTTGGTTGAAAAAATACAATTTTTTTAGCTTATACTAACATTGACATTCACTGCTGTTATGTACTTTTAAATAATAAATAATTCAAGTGGAAGACATAGATTTCAAGATTAAGTCTGACTGTTGACCTAGTAAGATCTTTAATTTTATCAGCTAGGTTGGGCCTCAATGCTTAGATATTTGGGATATCTTACATTATTTGGGATATTTCTGTAAAGGTGTTTTTAGATGAAATTTACACTTAAATTGGTACACTTTGGGTAAAGAAGATTACTCTCCAAAATGTGAGTGGGCCTCATCCAAATTGCTGAAGGAAGGCCTGAACAGAACAAAAGAAAAGGTTGATCTTCTATAACCAAGAGGGAAACTTTCTAGTAAACTACCTTTGAATTTTAACTCTAACAAAGGCTCCTCCTGAATCTCCTGACTGCCTCGGGAACTGAACTGCAACTTTCTCTTGAGTCTCAAGCCTGTCAGCATTCTCCATCAGATATTCTGCATTTGCCAAGCTTTCACGACCACATGAGCCAAACTCCTTAAAATACATCTCTTTCCAAATATACACATCCGATTAGTTCTGTTTCTCTGAAGCACTGATTAATGTATCCAGTTCCAGTTCTAGGAAATTACTCTAAAATGGTACACCAAGAAGTACATGAAAGAATTTTCAAAGCAGCACTAATGATAAGAAATAATTAGGAAAAAAATGAAATGTCTATAAATGGAATATTAAATAAATTACCACTGAGTACTACATAGTTAACAAGTTAATGTGAATCCAGTTATACAACAGACATAGAAAAAGGTCCATGGCATATTATTTAAAAAAAATAAGTTACAAATAAGTATGAGATTATTATACATATACTTGCAAATATAAGTACATACTTGCACTGACATACATCTCAATAAAAACATGGTCTGAAAAGTTATAGATACAATTTGTTTGTTTGTTTATTTGTGGTGCTGGGGATTAACCCAGGGTCTTGTGCTTGCGAAGGCTGGCACTCTACCAACTGAACTATATCCCCAGCCCACAATATTTTTTTCTGGGTGGTAAAGATACCAGTTAAAACTCTACTCTACCCTCTTAAAATTTCATAGTAGATGAAAGTAGATGAAGTACTATCATTAAAAGAAAAAAAAAAAACCTTTTATTAAAAATAACAACAAAAACCCCAAACTAAAAATCCGTAAGTCCTAAATCTCAGGTAATGAATTTTTATCCCAGTAAAGCTGATCAGTTAAAATACTAAGAATGATATGTGATAAATTATAGAGAAAAAGGAGGCAGAAAGAAAAACTGTCATTAAGATATTAAGATGTAAAGTCACCCAGACATATTCAACAAATGGAATACTTCTCTAGAAACAAAAAGGAATGAACAAGTAAGGTCTAAATATGGATGCAAACCGGGTGCGGTGGCGCACGCCCGTAATCCCAGCACTTGGGAGACTGAGGCAGGAGGATCGCGAGTTCAAAGACAGCCTCAGCAACTCAGCGAGGCCCTAAGAAACTCAGTGAGACCCTACCTCTAAATAAAATACAAAATAGGGCTGGGGATGTGGCTCAGTGGTGGAGTGCCCCTGGGTTCAATCCCCAGTAGCAAATAAATAAATAAATAAATAAATAAATAAATAAATAAAATAAATAAAATAAGGATGCAACGCAGTAACATGAGAAGCAAAAGATGGACAGGAAAGGGTTCAGATCACAAGATCTCATTTATACAAATTTCTAAAACAGACAAAAATAATCTATAGTGACAGAAATCAGATCACTGACTACCTTATGTCAAAGGTGGGAAACTGATGGCAAAAAGACAAGATGGAATCTTTTGGAGGTAAGGAAAATATTCTGTATCTTGATTTGTGGCAGTGATATTTATTCATTTGTCAAAACTCATCAAATTGTACATTTAAATTTGGCATATTTTATTGTATGTAAAACATAACCCCAATGAAATTGATTTCAAAGTTAAAGAAAAAAGTCACTGAGAAGTCTGATTGAGGTTGGGTATAGTGGTACACACCTATAATCCCAGTAACTGTGGAAGCTGAGGCAGGAAGATGGCAAGGTTGAAGCCAGGCTGGACAAATCCTGGCTGGATTTTCACTAAATCCTTAGTGAAATCCTGTCTCAAAAAAACAAACAAACAAAAAGGACTGCAGATGTAGGTCAGTAGCTCAGTGGTAAAGCACTCCTGGGTTCAACTCCCAGTATCAAAGAAAAAAAAAGTCTGAGTGAGATAGGAGTCCTTTTGGGATTTCAATTCCAAGCCTTCCCTGAAGTCTTTCCTAATTCACCCTGGTAGTAATACAACCATACAACCACTTTGTAACTCTTCAACATCTTATCTCCAGTTGTTCCATGCAAATGCAAATCAACTGCTTGAAAATTTTTGGGTTTTTTTTGTTTGTTTGTTTGTTTTTTGTGGTGCTGGGGATTAAACCCAGGGCCTTGTGCTTGCGAGGGGAGCACTCTACCAACTGAGCTATATCCCCAGCCCCTTGTGTATTTTTTATGTCTATCTTTTATTAAAATTGATCTCCTTAAGGAAGGAACAATCACCTCCTCAACAAATTGAGAGGTCACAATAACAAGTATGCTCTTCCTCAATGTCACAGAATGTTTTAATTGGACTGACAAAGTCCCTGCAATAGTAAGCAAAATGATATTTCTGCGTTTTTCTGGTGAGGGAATCCTGGGTTTCTATCAGATTCTCGATATATAGCCAAACCCAACAACATTAAATCTCTGCGCAAGCCCAACTTATACCATACAGGGAACCGTACCCAATCTGCACCTTTGGCAAAGATAATGAGCCAACACCAAAATACTTACTCTCCTGCATCTTAGCAGACGCTGCTGCAGTTTCTTCTTCCACAATGACATCATCATCAGCACCTTCACTGTTCACTTCTGCATCATCTACAACACTGTCTTCTTCCTCCTCTTCTTCCTCATCTTCCTCTTCTTCCTCAGAAACATTCTTTAATGAAGCAAGTAGTTTGTGGTACCCAGAAACTTGTTCTGGTTCACTTTCTGATTCACTTTCTGAATTTGAAGTATCTGAGCTCTCTGACTAAAAGGGAAATGGGAACTTTAAGAACAAAATCTATATTTTTTTCATGGGCACTTTAAGACTATCATCAAGCCAACAAGGTTCGGACTTTCTTAAATAAAAATGAACTTTGCTACATATACCCAATCTCATCTATTCAACCAAGCTCAGTGCCAAATTTACTTAAGACAGGAAATCTAGCTTGGATTCTAGAAACTCTTATATTCTCTGAACACTAATGTCCCAGATGGTTAGAAAATTGACTTTTAAAATGTATAACTTAGGCATGGTGTCACAAACCTGTAATCCCAGCTCCTCAGGAGACTGAGGGAGGAGATCACACGTTTGAAGACAGCTTGAGCAACTTAGGCAGACGCTGTGTCAAATATAAAATAAAAAGGACTGGGTATAGTCAGTGGTAGAGTGCTTGCCTAGCATGCATATGACTCTGGGTTCAATCCCCAGTAAGATAAACAAACCCCCCACAGAACTTTAGTTTACAAAGAGATTGAACTTATGTTCCAGACATCAGTCTATATGTTAAAAGGACCAACAGGAAAATTATAAAACAACAAAAAAATGTAGAATCTTTGAGTTTGTTATAATGTGCCAGGAACATTGTTCATTTGCAATCTATTTGTGGCTCCTTTTATGCTAAGTGAATAAAGATACTCCTGGGATGCACTAAAAGACCCTCTGGTAAACTTCTTTAACAGGATCTAACCAGCTAGTATCAAGGGACAGTCTCAAATTCTGCCTGCTGTACAAATTATCCCAATAGAATTTTTACAGACATTTACATTAAAAACTTAAACTAAGCAATATTACTAAAATAATCACTTACATTTGAAACTGAAAGGAACAGAAATGTAATCAAACTTTAGTTTTATATATAATCTTAAAGGTATAAATTCAGAACCAAGGATTATAAGGAAAGTATAAGGCATTACCAGTTGACAAATCTGTGGTTTGGCTTCCTTTCCAGAAATCCTGGGAAGAAACAGGTAATGTTAAACTCAACTAGTATATAATAATTATGAAAATGTCTAATGATATAATATTAAATGAAAAGGGTAGAACACCATCAAAAGTACATTATAACCTGGTGTGGTAGCTCATGCTTGTAATCCAGTCATTTAGGAGATTTAGGCAGGAGGATCACAAGTACGAGGACTGCCTCAGCAATTTAGTGAGGCCCTGAGCAACTTAGTGAAACTCTGCCTCAAAATATTTAAAAGAGCCTGAGGATACAGCTCAGTGGTAAAAGTGTCCACGATTAAAAAAAAGAAAAAAAAAAGGTACATTTTAACTACAGTCACGTAAAAACTACCTACTCACTTGGACAGGGATTATAAAACTGACAAACCCGTAACTGGCAAATGAGAAGTTTGATGAGATTACATGTGAAAAACGAGTCACATAGTAACTGGCTCTTATCCAAAAGGATACAATTTAGCAAATAAGATGCCTCGAGGTTTACCTTTTCCAAGCAAGTTTGTTAATTAGAATGTACCTCTAACTACAGATAAAGCAGTTCAACGTGGTGGATAAGCACTAAGACAACTGATCCGGACATTTCCTGAGGACCCACAATCACCAATACATTGCTCCCCTGCCGTAAATGGATATGAGTAATGTCGAAAATCCCCAATTATTTAAGCACACACGAACAAAACAAAACAAAACAACAAAAAAACCCCCAACCTTAGAAGAGCTATGTCCATACGAAAACCTGCCCACACAATCAGCGTGTCCTTTAGCCTAGTTCCGGACTCAATACAAGCTAGAAGACCCGTGAAGAACCCTGTCTCCCAGCGTGATGCCTCCAGAATCCTCCCCAGCCCAGCACTGTGGGAGCCGGGGAAACGTGGGAACAGGAGGGAGCCGCCCTATCTCTATTCCTGAGACCCGAGGACCAAATCTGGGAAACGCCGCTCACACCGAGAACAGACGCCCGCACCGCGGGTCCCAGGCAAGCTCCTCCAGACCTGTCATAAAAGGGATGCTCCTCGCCGAAATCCCGCAGGTGCTTCTTCTGTTTTTTCGTCAAGGTATTGAGCAGCTGGCTCTGGCTTCTGCTCCCGCGTTTGCCCATTTCGCCCACCTCAGTCAAGTTTTTGACCAGGAAGTTGTCACATCAACATTCGCACGTGGGCTCGCCCAGGGTGCTTTACGGCGGAAGCAGGGTGCCGTAAAGCAGATCCGCTTTACGTCGCGCTTGTACGACAGGCGCCAGAACTTCCGGGTCCAGATCCTCCCCCTGTCGAGTCCCTGT
>JAJEJO010002654.1:24062-37320 GCA_020662805.1 Glaucomys volans
GGGAATTTGCTTTGTGCTTCTGTTTTGGTTGTGGGAATCAGCCAGCGTAAATGTGTAGTAGCAGAAAGGATTGAATACATTAACTTTGTATATTAAAAACTACCAGCGTTTAAGGGTGCTGTTATATCTCACTTCGTCGTCACAGCCGTATACAAATTCGTCTTGTTAATAAGCCTGATGTGCCGATGAAGAAATTGATGCTTAGAAAGGTTACCCACTAGCAGGAGATGAGATAGAAAAGCTAACTTCGTTTAATGCAGACGTGGGCTTTTACATGAAGAACCCAGCTTCAGAGGTGAGGTTTCCGCCCTCACTGACCCCTGCATTTTTTGAGAGTTTTAGCAGAGCCCCCTGGAAACAATCTTTCCTAACATTCTTCTTTTGACAAAAGCAGAAACACATCCAGAGAGGTAAAGTGACTTTACTAAAAATCACCCTGAGAGTCGCTGTTAGAGAAGACTGTAGCTAAATCTAGCGTCTCAAACCTGACCTCAGGCAATCGGGGATGAAAAGCTTCTTAAGGTGAAGGAACCATTCTGTCTCAACTATGGTGGTGCTTATATTTTGTACGTAATTACCAAAAAAGAATCAAAATGTACACTTAAAAGGGATGGATTTTATTGTGTCTAAATAACAACCTAGATAGGAGCTGGGAGTGTAGCTCAGTGTTAGAGTGCATGCAGGAGGCCCCAGGTTCAATCCCCAGCACTGCAAAATGCCTAAATAAATAAAGATGGAAAGGCAAACCAGGTGTGGTTGTGCACAACCAGTGTAATCAGTGGCTAGTGTAATCCTAGCCACTTGGGAGGCTGAGACAGGAGGATTGCATGTTCAAAGCCAGCCTCAGCAACTTAGCCCCTGTCTCAAAAAAAGAAAAGGACTGGGGTTTTGGCTCCGTGGTTAAATGCCCATGGGTTCAATCCCTGGTATGGAAAAAAACAAAAACAAGAAAGTGGAACAGGATTCAGATATGTAACAGTGTACAGGGCTGTTTCAGACCACAGGATAAGCAGAGTGAAATCTTTTTTCCTCTATGTGTTGAGTTTTGCTGAACACCATGCCACACTGTAGGTGTTACATAAAACTACTAGAATGCTATTCTTGTCCATCTAGTGGCCATTAACTACTTCTAATTGGAGTCCAAGAGGCTGGGGTGGGGAAGAGAGGATAGGGGAAAAAAATACCAAGACAATGTGCAAACAGAGCTGGTGGTGCCAAGCAGCTGGCCCAGCCACGGAACCCATAAATAGACATCTGTCTTCTGTCTAGATTCAAGATAAAAGGTAGAGTCAAGTCAACAAAAGATTGTTTGCAAAATGTCATCATATGTTTTAAGGTGCTGATCCAGTATAACATGGTCATAAGAATAAAGAGCAGTACTTTTTTCCTCCTTTCATCATATTGCAAGCACCCTGGCTTCCCTCCCCAGAGGCACCCAATTTTTTAATATTCTTTGAGAGATCTTTGAAAAACTATATTATTGAGAACTTGAGGTGATACCTACTGTCTCCTAGTTTCCACATCCTTGTGGTCCAGTGTAGAGAGGTCTAGGCTATTCTGAGGTTCAGTAAAAAAGGCACCCTGGCCCCACCTAGCCTATCTCATAATTGGCTTACTGAGTAATGGAAAACAAGCCCTTTTCCTCCCCAAACTGTTTATAGTAGCTTTTGACAACATAAAGGGGATCCTTTGTGAAAAATAAACCTGATAACCAGAATTTAACCTTTTTCGTCACGCCCCTAGTGGAAGTTCTCTTAGTACAGTTCACCCAAAGATGTACATGCTAACAAATGAAAGGCTCAGGATGTTGAAATGAAGACAAAATTTGTTCTTTCCCTTTCTTCTTCCCTCTCAGCCCTTCCTTTTCTCTCTCCTTAGGTTTTCTTTTCTATCTACTCACAGGCATTCAGTATTTTCAGGGTTAAAAGTAGTCCAGGAGATAATCTTCCATATTAGTTTACGAAGAGATGTTAAGAGATTATTAATAAGTTACTCGTACTGGTGTATGTGCAATTTCCAGAAGACTCCTTCAGATAATGATCTTAAGAGTTGGGAAAAGGATGACTACCCATTAGGACAGGAATATCAGAATATTCTGAAAGCTGTTAATAATTTTAAAAACATTTTATGGAAAATTTCAAGTACAATAAATGCAAAACTAGAAAAACTGGTATGATGAACTCTACTTACCCATTATTCAACAATTAACAACTCAGAGTTATCTTGTTCTGCATATTTGTGCACCCACTGCCCCTGCATATGTTCTGTATTGTTTTTGAAGGAAATCCCAGAAATTATATTATTTCATCTATAAATATTTTAGTATCCATTTCTAAAAGATCAGTTTTCTTTTTTTAAACATAGCCATAAGAGCTTTATTTCACCTAAAAAGTATCAGCTATCTAATAGCTTCATATATCCAGTCAGTGTTCTAATTTCTGTTTACACTTTGTTGGTTTAATATGTTCTGCTGTTTTACAAATTGGTTGTTGGACCTAGAATTTTGATTAAATTTTTTAGAGTTGCGATCTTATCCCTCTATCATAAGGCATATGATGTCAAATTACCTTTCTTTTTGTGATGTTGACAAACATGATACACAAGATGTAAATTCATTAATGTATTTTAATTCTATTTTAGGGGGCAATATTTTAATTCTATCTTTTCTTCTTTACTTACTGATAGATTTCTCCTCACCTAACTTTTGATCTCCCAGTAGCACAGCTTATATAGGAAGAATAAAAGCTTAATTATTTTCCTTATCAATTTTCAACATAAACAGTCACTAAGTCTTCTAAAGGATGATGATTGAGTTTGTGATTTTGTTTCTAGTATTATTATGATCTCATGGAGTTATCCTTAACCTATGACATACATGGTTTGAATGAGCTTATAAGCTTATAAGATATATAGTTATCTTATTCAAAGCAACAGATAAAAACACTTTCTTGGGCTGGGGTTGTGGCTCAGTGGCAGAGCACTTGCATAGCACATGCAAGGCACTGGGTTCGATTCTCTGCCCCGCATATAAATTAAAAAGAAAAGGTCCATTGCCAACATACGTGTACATATATATGGCATACACACACGTATATACACTTTCTAACATAAACTAAAGAAAGGAAGCAGAGTTCTAACTGATATTCTCAATAGAGACAGGGGAGCACAGTTTGAGGGAGCATCTCAGAAACTGGGGATTTTTGAGATTTGAAACAACTTCTGTGATTAAAAAAAAAAAAGCCACTTCTGATTGGGTATGGTGGCTCACACCTATAATCCCAGTGACTCCGGAGGCTGAGGCAGGAGGTCACAAGTTCACGGCCAGCCTCAGCAACTTAATGAGACCCTAAGTAACTTAGATCCCCATTTCAAAATAAAGAATAAAAAGAACTGGAGATGTAGCTCAGTGGTAAAGCCCCTGGGCTCAATCCCCAGTAACCCTCATCAAAGTCACATCTGAAAGGGAGCCATCCATAATCCAAAGGTATAACTTCATTGATGCAAATTCAGTCATTTCAGCTTCTGGTTTGAGAAGATTCTGAGGAAGGGGTGTGTGTGTGTGTGTGTGTGTGTATGTGCCTCCATGTGCACATGGTATGTATCTTTTTAGTGGTTCTAAATCAGAAATTTTCCCTTCTGCAAGACCAGCCCTTCCACCACACATATACACATGACTCTACACACTCAAATCAGTTGAGCCTCTTCCTGAGATTGCTGGCAGAATTTAGTCTCTTACTACCTTCAAGAAATTCTGAAATTAACTTAGTTGATCATTCAAAAAATATTTACTGAACACTTGCCATGTGCCAGGTGCTACTCTAGCTAGAAAAAAGAATAAGATCCATGTCAACTTCCTCAAGGAGTTGACAGTCTTGTCTGAGTATAGATAAGTACATAGACAATTACAATACCCTGATAAATGATGAGCTGATCAGTGCTGGATTCTAAGGAAGCAGCCAGGACAGTGTTTACCCAGGCTGGGAGAATTTGCTTAGGCTGAGCCTTTGTCAATCAGGTATATATACTGAAAACTCGTATTGAACTCAAAATTGTCTAACTAGTCTAAATTTTAGGCCATATGAGTTGTTTCTGTTGATCAGATGAACAATGTGTGTGTGGTTCAAGGCAGGATATGAGGGTTATAAGGCAACTAGAAATTAGAAAGTTGCAAAGACATTGGATTCCACAACATTTATTGTATACAGAGAAAAAGGTTTCTAGGTGGAGCAGATTTTAGAAAATGAGACTATGCCTGAAAAAAGTTTTGTATTGCATTCTTCATAATATAGAAATGTAAAATATTATTATATATGGTTGCCACTCTTCCTGTTCATCTGTACTCAAAGCAAGTATCCATTGTTAAACCCAGAGTCTGGAATGCACTGACTTTTGATAAATATGTTTCCTTAGGATTGACTATCAGGGACTGATTTACATTAGGTCTAGTCTACAACTAAACATGTTTTTTTTCAGTTTATATTGATCTATTTTAAAACAAACCTAAAATTCTGTGTTAGATGGGACAAATTTTTATATCACTGTTGGAATATTGGTATAACTGCACTCTGTTTTTTATATTTTCTGGCAATGCACACTTTCATGCATTTACCAAACAATAAACTGTTACAGTATTCCAGACATGACACTAGGCACCATGGATATAAAACTCTCAAACCTGCCCAGTGCAATGACTCATGCCTATAAACCCAGCAACTTGGAAGACTAAGACAGGAGAATCTCAAGTTCAAGGCCAACCTTGACAACTTAGTGAGACCCTGTTTTAAAATAAAAAATAAAAAGGACTGGGGACATAGTTTAGTGATAAAGTGTCCTTGGGTTCAAACCCCAGTGTTTAAATAAATAAATAAAAAGCTAGAACCTCAGACTTTTCCTTGAAGATCTCATAATCTACTTGGAAGACAAAGCAATTAACAAATAATTATATTGGATGGGATTAAAGATGTACAAAGGGTTATAGGAACCCAGAGGGTAAAGAACTTGGTTCTGTAAGAAGGGGACGGGGGTGGGTGGAGTCAGTTTCCTGGGTAAACAGTAGGGAAAGAACATTCCAGGCAGAGAGAATAGGATGGGTGAAGGTGTGATATGTGTTTGGAGAACTTCCAAGTATACGTGGTACTCAGGCAGATGGGGAAGTGGTAGTGAGGGGTATTGAAAAGACGAGGAGGTGAGGGGCCAGTCCATGAAAGTCCTGTGTCCCCTGATGAAGGGCTTAGGTCCAATCCCATAAAAGATGAGGAGCTGTTAAAGCATTTCAAACAAAAGGGTTATGTGATAAGATCTGGACTTTAGAGAATTTATAGAGATGTCTGGTGTGGGTGGCACAGTTATTAGCTCTTTCTTTCCAATGACTTCCCCAAGCAATTACTTTGCTATTGATGCTGCTCACTAAGACTTTGGAGTCTTTTTCACATTATAACCAAATGATTCCTCCCACTTCTCAACATTTCTTGAAACCAGGATCTCAAGTCTCTCCTGAAATAAGCATCATAATCTCAGACTGGAGTGAGTTCAGCTTATTGATAGATATTAATGAATGATTTCTATGTCATCCTGTTTGGTTACTGTGTAGATGTGGTTACACATGATGGGATAACATGGGTCACCTGAAGGTCTCACATTCCACAGCTTTTAAAGTCTCTGTCTTTATTCCTGGGGCTCAGAGACCCTGCATCCAATCTGCCCATCTCATGTCCAGATAATTCAATTCATATGTTAAGTTTGAGATCCTATCAGATGTTCAAGTGGAAAGTTTCATGAGGTACACACATCTGTGTGTATATCTGGAGTTTAGGGGAGAGATGCAAGATGCCCATGCATATCTGGTAATGGTCAGCATATAAAGGGGACTGCTATGGCTTGAATATGATCTGTCCCCTCCAAAACTCATGTTTTGTATATCAATGAATGGTATTGAGAGGAACTCTAAGAGGTGTTTGGCTTTGAGGGCTCTGCCCTCATGAAGGAATTAAATGCCACACTCACAGACTGGGTTTATTCTCGAGGAAGTTAACGAGTTCTAGTTCTCAAGCAACTGCAGGTTATTATAAAGGGAAGCCACGGCTTGTATTTTACCTCTTCTGCACAAGTCTGCTTGCCCTTCTGCTTTTTGGCCATGAGATGAAGTGGCATAAGGCCCTTGCCAGATGCCAGCACCATGCCCTTGAACTTCCAGCCTCTGGAACTGTGAGTTAAATAAATGTCTTTCTTTACAAATTATCCAGTCTCAGACCTATTAGAGCAACAGAAAAATGAACGAAGCACCTGGGGTGGTGGAACACACCTATAATCCCAGCAACTCAGGAGACTGAGGCAGCAGAATCTCAAGTTCAAGACTAGCCTTGGCAACTTAGTGAAACCCTGTCTCAAAATAAAATTGAAAAGGGATTGGGGATGTATCTCAGTGGCAAAGCACCTCTGAGTTCAATCCCTAGCACCATAAAAAAGAGACCAAGCCAGTGATCAGATGAGATCACTTATATAAATACCAAGAAGTTTAAGAACTGAACCCTGGGGCCCTGTAGATTTAAGAGGCTGGGGAGATGAGGAATAAACCAGCAAAGTGACAAAGAAGGAGCAGCCACTGGAAGAGGAGGAAAGTTGATATTGTCCCACATTTACTGACAGATTCTTTACAATGGGATGAAGATGGAGGGTGCTGGACTCAGATGGATCCTGATACAAATATTAGTCATACATTTGATGTTAAATGACTTTTAAACTTCATATTTGCCACTAGGTCTAATAACAAATACTGAAGTGTATTTGTTTGCTGAGTAATTGTTGACTATGTATCACTGCATTGTGGGCAGAGAGCCCACAATCAGAAGTGAGGAACAGTCATAGAAGATGTCTCAGCTTTCCATTACTATAAAAAAAAACCTGATCTAAATCAATTTAGAGAAAATGGTTATTTTGAGTCACAGTTTTGGAAGTTTCAATTCACGATTGGCAGAACCCTTTGCTTTAGGTCCTGTGGTGAGGCCAGACTTCATGGTGGGGGTGTTTGGCAAAGCAAAACCATTCACCTCATGGTCAGCAAGTAAAAAAGTGAGGAGGTGTCCCTTTCAAGGGCACGCCACCAATGACCTGAAGTCCTCTCCCTAGGCTCCGCCTCTTAAAGATGAGTATGATTCTTTTATTTTTCCTTGTCCATCTTTAACACATCTGGCCTAAGAAAATTACGACTTTTCTGAACACCATCAATCAATCTATGTGATGATTTATGAGAATTTTTTTTAGATACAAGGAGAAAAAATTCCTCAGAGTATATACACATTGTGGTCCTACTTTATTTTTTGCAGAGGGGCATACTCAGCGCCTTGTTATGCTAGGAAAATGCTCTACTTCTATGCTACATCCTCTGTGGTCCTACTTGTAAAAATTAAGAATTACAATCTTAAATGAAATTGAGTCTATAATTGCCAATTAGTCTAAATCCGTGGTCTCCCACTTTGACAGTTACCAAATGACTCATCAGTGCTGCCTGAAATCCCAGCCCCAGCTACTATGCCTATTACACCTAGTGTGGTAGGTGTCAGAGGTCTTAATCATTTTCCCTTGAGCAATAATTTACCTTTCATTTTGGGAACAACTTTTCTTCTTCAAATAGTAAAGCCCCTGAAATATCAGATTTTCTCATTTTTACTTCAACCACTATAATTTTTCAATTCTAATAGATAAGATTTTCTGCTGGGCGAGGTGGTGCATGCCTGTAATCCCAGTGGTTCAGAAGGCTGAGGCAGGAGGATAGCAAGGTTAAAGCAACTTAGAAAGATCTTGTCCCTAAATAAAATACAAAATGAGGGCTGAGGATGTGGCTCAATTGTTAAGTGCCCCCCTGGGTTCAATCCTCAGTACCCAAAAACAAAAAACAACAACAAAAAAAGATTTTACATCATTTTCTTGTGCATTTTTATTTCTCCTTGATTTCTTCTCCATGCATTAATTTTGGTTAGAACTAGACATTCAGAAATGAAATTTAACTGAAAACTTCCTTTCACTAGCTTATTATAAATTTTTGCATTGAAAATTCCACAAAGGCAGATCGCAAACCTGTTTGTAATTCAATGGTGGATGCTGTAGAGTATTTTCCTTATTCTTCAAACTTTTAGCTCCTCTAGCTGTGTCTGAAGACACAACTAGGGATTTTGGAGCCAGGCTGTGTTTGGATAATTTTGTCCTCTAGTTCTAAAGTAACTGTAACCATGATTCTTTCAAGGACTTAGGTGGATGATGGTGAGTATATTTGGGACAGGGCAGGTTCTAGTGTAAAGAGAGATGGGGGTCAGGGCTGAGGATTGTCAGTTGGGATCCAAGGGAAAAAAAAATTCCAGCCACACTGGAACTAGTGCTGGCTCTTCAAAAAACAACAAAGACCTTGAAAAAAGATCATTAAAAGAAGTCCAGAGAATTGGGCTTTCCTGATTAAAAAAATGAAAATGCTAGCCTTTTCTCTAAGAAAAGATAGTTAAGGTTTATTTCCTAAACCAGGCATATTATTTTAAGAACAATCACTTTGAAAGTTGTCTCTGCTTGAAAGGACTGAGTTTGCTTTTTAATATATAATTCCAGTTCTGCCCAGCATATGCACGATTATATTAGCTGCAAGTCCTCTCTTCCACTGGTGTGACAAAGTCCTTGAAAGGTGCTGACTCCATTCATCCTGAGTAGTCACTGCTGACATCTGGTTTACTCCTCTCTTCTTCCTCCGCCACCCACCCTTCCCCCTCCTCCACAACTAGTTATGCTCCGTCGCAGGTGTTCCATGCCAGGACCAGCAATCATGCAGGTCTATCAGATCGAAGGTCTTCAATTCACTTATGCATGGCCATTTTCCTAGGCCACCCGGGGTGTCAAGGAAGACCTGTTAGAAGGAGATTTCTGTTTCAGCCTCCTGCTGTCCTCAGAGCCAGCCCTCCTCTCAGACATCCTCTAGGCTCTGTCCCCAGAGGAGAAGTCTGGGTCTCCCCTCTTGTGGAGAAGTTCATTGCTTGATAGCATCTGTCTGTCATTAGACCTCTGCAGGCACCCCTAATTCATCTGATATGTTCGGGTGACTTGCAATCTCAAAAATAGCAGATCAGTGGTGCAGAGAATGGGCTGGCACTATGTTGTTGAGCTGTATTTGCTGCTGAGGCACTAGTTCCTATTAAGTTAAACTCAGTGAAATAGAAAGGTTTGGGAAGAATTGGCTCTGCTGCTCCCAGATAAGTGTGTGCATGCATATGGATGCTGGTGTGTGTGTGTGTATCATGGAGAGAGAAGCAGTGTGGAAAGACCAGGTTCTGAGAACACATACATCTGAGTTCCAAGATTCTTTCTTATTTTTTGAAGAGAATCTAAAACAGGACCAACATAAAGATATTAAAAAATAGGGCTAGGGATATAGCTCAGTTAGTAGAGTGCTTGCCTTACAAGCACAAGGCCCTAAGTTCAATCTCCAGCACTGCAAAAAAAAAAGATATTAAAAATAGATTCTAGATAATTTATAATCTCTTGCGCATTTGTCATCATTAGTCTACAATCTAAAATTCTTGAGCTTCTGGTCAGTTCTGGACAGAGACCTTGCATTACCAACAAAAGCCACATAGAACATTTCTATAATTTTTGACAATCACATTATAGGACAGACACTAATCATAGTGTAGGTATGACAGGAAGCCCTAGAGCTGTCTGCTAGAGGCCCTGGGAATATATATAGAGAGAGAGAGACAGACAGACAAAGATGCTTTTTTAGCCTATTATGAATAAGTTAATTCAGTACAACCCAATTAGTAACACTGAACATGTTCTCTATGCTAGACCTTTAGGGAATGAAATGCTGCAACTCCTCCTGTGGCAAATTTATGGCTTCCTTGAGGAAAGCAGAGGATGCTCATCCTAGAAACAATTAAGACAATAGGCTTCATCTGGGGCCTCTGGGCATGGTCTCTAGCTGCCATGGATACCATTGTGTGACCAGCTACCTTAGGAGAGAAGTGTTTACATATTCTCCTGCATGGTCACTCTGCACAGCAATAACCTGGCTGTTGGAATCAAGGGAGAGTTTGCTCCTAGCAGGCAGGGCATTGTGTGTCCCTGGCATCCCTTCCATTCAGGTCTAGGACTAGGGTTGAAATGAGAGTTCTAGGATTTGCTATTCACCAGGTGGTTCCAACCTAGGAAAGTACATGCAGACATGTCCCAGGAGAGGGTGAGGACTGTACCTGGCAGCCTTCTCCTGCCAAGGAATCATCTGGAAAGGAAAAATAAAAACAAATCGAGTCTAAGTCAGGATGGGGTGGGAACAGAGACCAGCGCTGGGGTTGTAGTTTTCTATGGGACTATGAGAAAAATTGCTTTTAATTACGTTAATTACAACAACAGAGCATTTCACTTCTCAGGAGAGCTTTTCATCTTCAAAGGGGCTCCAGGATGGGGCATTAACGGTTGACATGAAAGTCTCTGGAGTTTGAGAACTAAAGTCGGAGGAGCCTAGCTGTGTGGGCTGGGGCCCCAGGCGGTGGCCTGGAAAGCCAATGGCCAAGGAATTCTTCTGCTTCCGGGTGAGAAAAGGGGCAAGGCGGGAATCTGTGTCTTTCAGCTGGACCTCACCTCACTGGGATTGGAAAGTGGTGGAATGGAGTATCATCCAAGGTCCAGTTTTTCTAAGCTCTGACCCTTATATTGAGATCACCAGATAAAATCAAGGAGATCCAGTTAAATTCTAATTTTAGATGAACAGCAAATATTTGCTTAGTGTATTCTTGCATTTGTTGTTTATCTGAAATTTAAATTTAACTGTGTCTCCTGTAAAATAATTTGCTAAATCTGGCAGCCCTGCCCTAGGTACTCCCCCAGCCCCACACACACCCTATCAGAGCCTGGTTCCTACCAAACAGACACAGACTTGAGAGGTCAGCAAGTCAGGGCGTGTTCCCCCAGGGGCACAGGGAACAGGGACCTGCCCAGGCCCAGTCTCTTTCCCACCCTCATCTGGGAATGTGAGAACTCTCCTTTCAGTTCTGGGGATAGCAACTCAAGGTCTGGACAGCTGGACCTAGAGTCCATCCTTCCCATTTCCCAACTTCCTTTTTCCACTTGGAATTTGGGGATAAAGCAGCCTCAGGCGTGGAATCTCTAAAGCTTGTCCACCCTTCCCTGACATCTTTCCTTCTCTATACCCTTACCTCTGCCAACCACTCTATAGCTTAATTGAGAAACCTACAGCAACCCGCCCCCATCACCCCAAACTGCTGGAGTGGAAATTCCTCTGTGACAAAAACCAGAGAGAAATGGTCACTGGGCTGAGATCAGCTTCCTGCCTAGGCAATGGAATCTGGGCTGCCAGGACAGGTCTGGGCCTGAAGTAGAAATGCTGCAGGTTTCCCTGGCAGGGTGGGGAAGGGAGGACAAGCTGATACTTGCCATAGCACAGAATAGTAACTGGGAGGTTGCGTTGTCTGATCTGAGCCAGAGCGAAACTCTTGGGGCCTCCAGACATTGACACTTGTAGAAAGTTCCCAGGCCCTTGAATCTCCAGACCCAGCCCCTGGGCTCAGCCAGGGTCAAGGACAGAACACGTTGCTTTCTTCACACCCCCAGGACAGACAGATGGTCACACACATTCACATCCTGGGATATTACTTTGGGCCTCTGGGCAAGATTAACATTCCAAAACTCCAACCCTCATGACCTAATGGAAAGTCTTGGAGTCAGACAGAGCAGGTGGGGCCAGCTTCCTCTTCACCACTCACCAGCTCTGGGACCTTGGAGAAAGTTCTTTTAAAAATTTAATGTTAAAAAGTCCCCTGATATACTTGAAAATAAAACCACTGAAGAAAGGGAAAGTGTCTAGGAAGAACCTGGTTGACTGGCTGGCAATGCTGTGCAGGTGATTCCTGGGCAGAGAGGGGCAGCATATTCAACCACAACTTTTCCTTCCAGGATTTTGGAAGGATTCCAGAAAAGCTCATACTGGGCAAATTACTCATTATATTAAAGAACAACAACCCCCATGAATTATTGTAGTTAGTAAAACATACCAATGTTTCCATCCCTCCTTTTCTTAAGAAAAGTGCATGGAAATATGAACAGTGTGATTCCTGTCACACTGGAGGAGTGTGTGGAGTCATGGAGTATGCGGAGCACGGCAGGTCTTCATTAATTGTTCATTGTTGGACTGACTGTCTAGAGGAAGGGAGGAAGAGAGAAATGAAGGATTGCTTTTATTTCAACTGAGAGCTTAGTAGAAATCCTGACTCTTCTTTTAGAAGCCTCCAATGCTGGTATTATATTTCCTCAAGTACCCCTTCAACTCAACTACTGCTTTCCCACCTCCTTCCTCCTGTATTTAGGCAGCAGCCATGGCCAGCTTTGCTAAGAATGTTTAGTAAATAGTGAACTAGAGAAGATAGAGCTTTGAAGTTTCCCCAGCTACCCCAAGGGAGTTGGCTGTCCAGGCATCTGGCCAGCATGGGCCTGGTGGGTCCTTCTTTGGATTTGAAAGGCCTGGAAGCAACTGTTACCACCAGCGGCTCAGCGGCTCAGCGTTATGCAGATGTCACTGTGCTAGAGAGGGACAGGTGGTGTGTGGGCTGCTTCATCTCTGATTCCCAAGTCTGGAAAAAATAAGAGGGGAAAAAAACAGTCCCAGATAGAGGGATCAGAAGTTTCTCTGGGGATTAAAAGTAGGTGGAGCCATCCACCGGACATTGGTAATACGTGAGGACAGCCCTGGGATAGGGGCTCATGTGAGAGCCTGAGGAAAAGCTCTTTCTATGCTTATTCCATCTTTTTTGCACATCAACTTCTCTCTTTTGGAGTTCAGAGATTTGGATTTGAACCTGATTGTGGCCATTTTCCAAGTAATCTTGGGGATTATCCTTTATGAGCCTCTGTTTACTTGAGTGTAAAATTGGAATGCTATTAACCAACCCATACACATGCATTTAGCGATGTGTATTGAATACCTGCTGTATGCCAGGCCCTGGGAATATATAGGCCAACAAGATGGACAAAACTCCTACTCTCTTGGAACTTATTTATACTTCCAGGAGAGATGCCCCTGAATAAAATCTTCTATAGTGTATTTTATATGGCTCATGTAATTAAAAATTTGCTGCAAATGTATATAAAAAAGATTTTTGCATCAAAACCTAGCTTCCCAGTGGCAAAACTGTGCCCGTATTTCCTATTTCCTTTTCCTTTTCTTCCTTTCCTTTCCTTTCCTTTCCTTTCCTTTCCTTTCCTTTCCTTT
>JAJEJO010002654.1:37330-113785 GCA_020662805.1 Glaucomys volans
TTCCTTTCCTTTCCTTTCCTTTCCTTTCCTTTCCTTTCCTTTCCTTTCCTTTCCTTTTGTATTATGGATTGAATCTAGGGGCCCTTTACTACCCAGTTACATACAAAGGCCTTTTTTATTTTTATTTTGAGACAGGTTGTCACTAAGCTTCTGAGGCTCGCCTCAGACTTGGGATCCTTCTGTCTTAGCCTCCAGAATCTCTGGGATTACAGGCATGCATCACCATGCTCTGGATCTGGATTTCTGTATGGCAACCATCAACCAGAGATTGGTATCTTCTTACTATAGACAGAAAGTATGCTGTCCAGGTAACTACAGCCCTCACCATTTCAGGACACTCTTATCTTGTTCAACCTACATGGTATTTTTTTTTTAAATTAAAACCTTTCAATGACCTTTCACTGTAAATGGGAGAAAGTCCAGTCTTCTGTATGACATTTGAGGCCTTCTAGATCTCTTACCTGCTTAATTCAACCCTGCAAATGCTCCAGTAAATCACAGTGCTCTATCCCGCAAGGTACCTCTGAACCATTGCAATGCAATTGTCTTTGCTTGAAATGCTTTTCCTTCTATTTTTCTATCCAGAAAACTGTTACTGACTCTTAAGGATCATCTTAAATACGTTTTCTTCCTTTGTGAAGACTTCCTGTGAGGAAATGCCCAGAAAGTCACGTAGTCTGGAGACCTTCCAAGATGCAAATGGTCCACTTGAGATTTCAGTTGGGTCCAGAAGCCTTCCAACTGTTGACAATTTGTAAGAGTCCCAATTTTCCCAGTAAATGAGGACAAAAATAGGAACATTGAATGAGGTAATATATGTTAATGAAATTAGATAATGCACAAAAGGTGTCTAAGTGGAGTTATTGATACTTCATAAGCAGTAATGATTAGTCCAGTTGTTATTTTATTAATATTCACATTGGTGGGAACTTCATCAATGATGACAGGTCAGCAGATAAAAAGTGTATTTGAGGAAGACAAATTGAATATGGTTGAAGGGCAGAGGAATGGTAAGAGATATGGTGGGAAAAGTAGGCTAGAGCTAGAAAAGGGCCTTCCCAGTCTGGCAATTTTCCCTTCTGAAATACAGCAAAACCACAATCTTGATACAAGTCATGTCCTATCAGTCTCTGCTCAAAAGCTTCCAGTGCTCCCTGTTACTCCCAGAGTAAAAGTCGTCTTTACCTCTCAGACCTTGCATGCTACCACTTCCCCGTCACTCACTGCTCACTTGGATTCAGCCACACTGAACCTCCCTGCCTGTCCTTAGCAGGCAAGCTTCCTCCTGCCTCAGGGCCTTTTCACTTGTCAGCCTTCATGTCTCCCTTCACATTCTTAGGTCTTTGTGCAAATATCATCTTCCTGGTTAGTTTATCTAAAAGTTGAGCACATCCATGCCACTTCCTGACCTCCTTCAGTTGTCTTATTGTTCTTAGAAATTGCCATCAATTAGCATGTTTTACTTGCTTATCCATGTTTGTTGTTTCCCCGACTAGAATATAAGTACCATGGGAACAGAAATTGTTATCTTTTGGTCTTGCTTTATAGCTATGTCCTCAGCATCAAGAGTAGATACATAATACACATTCATTTAGTGAATGAATGAAGTTTCTTGATTCAATAAACATGAGGAAATCATGGAGTGTTCTTGATCAGGAGAATGGTGGGATTGGAGTTCCTGAGGTTGTAGGAAAGATGGTAGTGGGGCTGGGACCTGGATTAGGAGATGATTACAATAGTAGAAGAATACATAAGTGGAAGTTTAAACAGAGGGCTTCCATAGGACCAGGAGATAATCAGAGGCAGGCAGTTTCAAAAGGGCAGAGCTTTTTTTCTGTTTTATAGTAGATGTTCAATAAATATTGACTGAATAATGAATGAAGGAATGATGCCTGGGTCTTCTGTTTCCAGAGTTTTGGTTTCCCTTGTTTTAAAAAGGCCTAAATTTGCTGAGAGCAGTGGTGCATGCCTGTAATCCCAGGAACTCCAAAGGCTGAGGCAGGAGGATCGGGATTTCAAAGCCAACCTTAGCAACTTAGAGAGGCCCTAAGAAACTTAGTGAGTCCCTGCCTCAAAATAAAAGATAAAATGGGCTGGGAATGTGGCAAAGTGCTTAATCTCCCCTGGGTTCAATCCTGGGTACCAACAAAACAAAACAAAACAAAACAAAACAAAACAAAACAAAACAAAACAAAAACAAACAGAAAACCTAAATTCCTCTCTTTCCTGAGGGTTTTCTTAGCCAGGCATTACATGAGATCCATTCTGAACTCCTGATTTGTTTGAACCCAGGGGTGCTTAACACCTGACTCACATCCCCAGCCCTTTTTTTTTTTTGGCTTGGAGACTGGGTCTCACTAAGTCACTTAGGGCCTCGCTAAGTGGCTAAGACTGGCTTTGAACTTGCCATTTTCCTGCCCATCCTCCCAAGTCACTGGGATTATAAGCATGCACCACCATACCTGGCTGAACTTCTGTAATTTTTGTATATACTCACCTTTCTTCCTTGTCTGAGCTAACCCTCTATGGCATCTAGTTATTTTAAAAGGTGGCTCAGACCTTAACACCTTAGTCTGACAAAACTGGGATTTAAGCTGTAGGAATTGAGGTGGGGCTGTCAGTGTCTAGGGGCAAAGACCAATCCAGTGACTTCTTCGAACATTATGCAACTAAAGCTTTTAGGCTTTAGTTAGGGTGGAAGGGGGTTTGTAGGATGTCTCTGATCAGCCAAGAGCCACTGAAGAAAGTGGAAATTGGGGCTAAGGATATAGCTCAGTTGGTAGAGTGTCTGCTTCACAAGCACAAGACCCTGGGTTCAATCCCTAGCACCAAAAAAAGAAAAAAAAAAAAAAAAAAGAAATCCCTGTAGACACCATCTTTGCTTTTTCTACAGAATCACAGGGTTGTTGACTAGGAAATTAGCCTGGGTTGAGGCTGGGCATGTGGACTACATTAATAGAAAGTTCTCACAGTGGATGGGTGAAGGGGTGGGGCTGCTACTTTGTCAAAGAACCTCTCATTTGTACTCTCCCTTCTCTGTCCTTTAGTGAGCTGAGTCTCCACAAGAGAGTTATTCACTAGGCTCTGAGATTCACACTCGGGCCTTACTCCTCATACAGTCAACAGAAATATGAGGTGTCTCATATTCTTTCTACCCCAAGAATAAAGATACAGGAATACATTTCTGAATTTCACAGTTCTTCCCTCCTTACCTCCCTCCCTCCCTCCCTCCCTTCCTTCCTTCTTTCCTTTCCCACTGAGTCACATCCCCAGCCCTTTTTCATATTTCATTTAGAGACAGGGTCTCGCTGACTTGCTTAGTGTCTTACTAAGTTGCTGAGGCTGACTTTGAACTCATGATCCTTCTGCCTCAACCTCCCCATCTGCTGAGATTATGGGTATGCACCACTGCACCTGGCTATTTCACAGGTTCTTATTAAATTAATATTGGTTGCCCAGAACCATGCCATATTCTTGCCTAAAGATGAATGTGGGTGGGGAGTACAGAAGAGAGGAAATATGTCTGCTGAGATCATTATTGTTTTATTTCTTTCATCTAATCTTCTTGTCAGTCTTGTGAAATAGGCAGTACTCTTATTTGAGGTTCGTAAACTAAGGCTTGGATAGTTCATACAATTAAGAAATGAGAGAAGGGGAATTTGATGTTTTGAAAAAGCAGTTTGTTCTTTGGATCCCAGTGTTGCCTCTAGAGTTTACTTAGAGCTAGACCTTGCTGGAACTAGAAGGCGTCTGTGGCATTTGTTCACATCCTTTGCAACTGCTCTTTCCTTTTTCTTAAAAAAAAAAAATAATGAAAACATTTTGTTAAATATAATGCATATCTGCATTGGGCACAGTGGTGCACATCTCTAATTCCAGTGACTCAGAAGGCTGAGGCAGGAGGATCGACCAGTCTCAGCAATTTAGTGAGGCCCTAAGCAATGTAGCAAGACCCTGTCTCAAACTAAAACATAAAGAGGGCTGGGGATGTGGCTCAGTGGTTAAGCGCCCTGGGTTCAATCCCTGCTACCGAAAATCAATCAATCAATCAATCAATCAAAATAAAATAGTAAAAAAAATAGTTACAAAAATAAAAAATAAGAATAGTACGGTAAGTTATAACCAAAACATCAGCTCTCTGCACTCCCTATATTTTTGCTGAAATTATTTTGTCTCCTGATATTTTTGCTGAAACTTCTTATCCATTCTTATCTCCCTTCCCATGACTTTTTGTCCTTCCTTAAACCTTGTGGGTTAATACACGCACACATGTGCACACACACACACACACTCCTTTATTATAATGTGCTGGAATGACCTGGGGATGGATAAAAGATAACCACATTTGGTCTATCAATCATATTGATCAGAAGTCTGGCTTCTTGATGTATTGTTCCCCCTGAAAGATTCTGTATCCACACATACTTCATTTTTCCAAAGTTAACAAATTGTACAATTTTCCTTTAGCTCTCACTGAGCCCAACACTGTGCTAGTTCCTGGCCTACAATAGTTTTGTCTGGTTGCCCTCAAGGACTTGATAAAGGCTTGAAGAGAATGATTCACACAGAGGAAATAAAAGGCAGGTGATAGCAGTGATGGTCAATCCCATCCACATGCCACTCTGCTAGTCTCAGAGAGCTTTCATATCCAGTGGCTCCTTTCAAAGCAGCATATAATTGCCGAATAGGTTGTTTGGTGCTGATCAGGCCACTGCTGCATCCCCATGAGACAGTATATTTGAAATCAGAACTGTAAACCTTTACATTCATGATGGTTATAGTTTCTTGTTGAGCAATTTTGTGTGTGTGTGTGTGTGTGTGTAAGAGTCGTGGAAACTCCCCTGACCAGGGTGAGATGGGAAGTAGATTCTCAGGTTTGCACTGAAGGAAAGGAAGAATAACTGGATGCCTTGGGAAGGAGGCCTCCGTCCAAGTGACTTAACTCAGCCTTGGTTTTCCTCCTCCTCCCACATAGAGCCAACTTCGGAATAAAGAAAGCTGCTTTTTGAGAACACCCATCCATTCTCATTTTGGTTCAAGGATAAAGAAGGTCACAAATGAATAACTCTCAACACGGTAGTGGGGAATTCTCTTAGAGGTCCAAGCCTAAGTCTGTTCCATTGCTGAGTTGCAGAGTGAGATTCATGCATGTTTCTGTTGCCAGCCTGCTGCAGCTCCACACCATCTCCATGATTCTAGGATTTGGAGTATATTCTGGGTTACAATCCACATAGCGTAAGAGGATGGAGGCAGGGACAGTAACAGAGCAACAACCAATGTGTGCAAAGGGGAATGAAGGGAAGTGGGGAAGATGGGAATAGGAAAGGGAGTAGAATGAATTGGACATGACTTTTCTATGTTCCTATATGAATACATGACCAGTGTAAATCCACATCAAGTACAACCCCAAGAATGGGAATTTATAATCCATGTATGTATAATATGTCAAAATACATTCTACTGTCATGTATAACTAAAAAGAACAGCTGAGAATTAAAAAAAAGTCAAACAACCAATGTGTATTCAGTTTAGGCTGTGGTTCAGGCAATGTTTTAGGCTCATCTCTATCCCTGGTATCTTGAAATACTTGGATGGAGGCAGAAATAAACCTGGGCCAAGAAAGGATCTGGAGTAAACCTGATGGACTCCAGAATACCTTCCCCAAGGCTGATTGAGGTCTGAGTTCCTTTAAGGGAACACAGAAGTGGTTTAACTTGATAGCCCCACTCCTTTTTCACCAACCCAACCAAACTGCAGTCTAGTCTCAAATATTGTTTATTATCATTGAGTCCAGCAAGACTAAGCTCTCCACTGTACGGAGTCCTTGGGAAAGTTCCTAGTTGCCACACCCTCTGCTCTGCCAAGAACAGAGTAGGATTTGGACCTCACAACTTTTTTTTTTTATCACAGGTCTGAAATGAGAGAGGTTATAGTCTCTGAGTAGTGAAAGAGTCCTCTTCCCACAAAATAAGAGCTGACTGGGAGAGGGAGAAGGGAATTCCCTAGTTCCCTGTGCTGTGAATCAGGGCCCCTGTCATGAAGCGTATATCACTTTGCCTGAAACTCAGACTCACAAGTGAGTCAGCAATGCCCCACCTGAACAGCAACAGAGGACATCGCAGGCCCAAGTCCCACTGGGGATGTTTGAACCCCGAAGGGGCTATGTTGGGAATACAGAAGAATGGATTTCTCCAGTGTCTTTTGGAGGGACTCACAAGATGTTCTTAATCCCCAGACCAAACCAGATGAGGTGTGTCCCAAGCAAAGAAGACATCAGGGTGGCCTACTGCCATGTCTTATCATTTGAAGAGCCAGGAAATTCCTCCTGATCTCCATCTTAATTGCTCCTGTGTTCTGTCCTTTCATTGACTCTTCAGTGGAGTGACATTACATTGTTCACTATAATAACAATAGCACCTAGATCCATGGCTGATTTTGAAAAAATAGATAGCAAACAGTATACTACCATTCAGAATAGATTCAGGCTGGAATGCTAAATAGGGTCCCACTGGAAAGAGTCCTGGGTTTAAGTTCTGATCTTGGCTTTCTGGATGATTTGCCTGGTGACTTCAAGTAGATTATTTTACCTCTGGTGCCTCAGTTTTTTCATCTATAAGAAGCGGGTTGCTAACTAACACCCGCTGGGACATTACCTGCTATCACTTCAGCCCTCCCCCTGCCCTTCTGCTTCTCCGTTTTTTGCAACTCACCTGCAAAAGTGGGCTTAGACAGGGAGGAAGGAAATGAGGGGGGACGGGAACAAGAGAGTAAAACTTATAAAAAGGACAGGATTTACTCGCCACATGGATTTCGCCTTTGGGTCCCCTTCTTCCACCGGGGAGAAGTCTGCTTTTACTTTTCTTTAATAAAACTTTTATTTTCCACTCTGAAAAAATAAAAAAAAAAGAAGTGGGTACTTGGACTCAGATGTCTACAGGGCCAGGCAGTTAAAGTAAATGAGTAAGCTCAATAGAGTGGAGCTGTCCTGGCTATAATGTGTAAGCTTCCTCTAAATGGGCTACTGTTGCCAGGTAGAACTTCTGGCCAGGGTATCCAGGAGCACACAACCCTTCAAGAGATGCTGTGAGGGACTGGGGTTGTGGCTCAGTGGTGGAGAGCTTGCCTAGCATGCAAGAGGCAGTGGGTTACATCCTCAGCACCACATAAAAATAAATAAAATAAAGGTATTGTGTCTATCTACAACTTAGAGAGAGAGAGAGAGAGAGAGAGAGATGCTGTGAATCTAGATGTTTCTGTGAAATCTCTTAATATTTAAAATACTGTGTGGGTCAAACAAAATCTCCAAGCCAGTCTTATCCCTGGAATAGAGGATCTAGAAGAATTCCCCCATCTTGAATTTTCCTGATTCTAAAATGTGTATCTTCTAATGAAGATCTTTAAGAAATCACTTTAGTCATGGGAATTTCAACTGGTGCAAAAGTGACCATGTGTGGGCTCATACTTGTATGCCATTGGGCTTTTGGCTCCCCTCAAATGGCAAATGGAGTGCTCTTCCCCCCCAATCTTCATACATACCAGAAGTGGAGTGTTTGCTTGGTCTCAGCAGCCCAGCCCTGGGCCAGTTGGAAGATGCTGCTTATTTAGCGAACTCATTAGCAGTAAAGATCAGGCTGGGTTGGTGAGCTAGCCCCTCCCCATGAAGGGAAGAGTGGCCATGGGGCAGTGGTTGACACAGAGGCTGGTTGAGTCAGGCCTCAGGGCCTTGCTGCCTTTCCCAGGCCTTTGCTGGCTACATTCCAAAGCTTAGTTGGGGCTAGGAACAAGCCTACATTATTACCAGGGGCTCTCCAACTCGGACTACTTTTAGGGCTGCCATAACAAAGTACCACAGATGAGGTGGCTTAAATAAGAGAAATTTATGTTTCATCTTTTTTTTTTCCCCCTGTAGTACTGAGGATTTGATCCAGGGGTACTTAACATAGCACTTGATAACATAGCTACAGCCATAGCCCTTTTTGTTTTTTACTTTGAGATGGGTTCTCACTAAATTGGCCAGTCAGGCTTTGAACTTGAGATTTTCCTGGCTCAACCTATTGACTAGCTGGGATTACAGGTGTGTATCATAGTGTCAGACTTTCTCATTGTTTTCGAGATTAAAAATCCAAAATTGCCAGGCATGGTGGGTCACACTTGTAATCCCAGAGATTTGGGAGGCTGAGGCAGGAGGACAGCAAGTTTGATGCCAGCCTCACAATGTTTGACCCTTGTGAGGGTCACACGAAGAAGTTAGCATGACCAGGTCTTTAAAAATAAGAAGTCTGGGGATGTAGTCCAGTGGTAAAGCACCCCTGGGTTCAATCTCTGGTTTAAAAAAAAAAAAAGTCCAAAATAAAGGCATCATTAGAGTCTGCCAAGGGTGGTGTGAGGAGGATCTATTCCAGGTCTCTCTCCTTGAATTTTAGACCGCCATCTTCTCTCCATGTCTTTTTGCATCATGTTCCCTCTATGAATGTCTACCTCGGTGTCCAAATCTCTTCCTTTTATGAGGACACCACTCATACTGGATTAGGGCCTATCTTATGACCTCATTTTCATTTGATTACCTCTGTAACAACCCTCTCTCCAAATAAGGTCACATTCTGAGATACTGGAAGTTAGAACTTCAATATTTGAAGGTGGGGCACAATTCAACCAATAACACCACTCCTCCAGTTTCCCCCTCATTACTTTAAACTCCAAAACCTAAGTGCTCTGCCTATGCCCTGTCTCACCTGTGACAGAGCAGTGCTTGAGAATGGGCGATTTGTCTCATTTACTGGTATACAACTGTCTTTAAGCATTTGCTCTATATGGATGGGAAAGGTGAGAGAATGCTCATTAAGCAAACGGGACTTAAATTTCAAGTAATAACAAAGAATTCCCTTTTACTCTGTGAAGCACTGTCTACAGGGTATTTTTTTTTTTAATCTTTACCCCAATAATAATTCCAAGTACTTAACATAGCAGTTGATAAGTGCCAGATATGTCCCAAGCACTTTATATGCAGTAATTTGTTGAATCCCCATAACATCCTTGTGAGGAGGTACCATTATTAACCTTATTCTACAGATAAGAAATTGAGGCCCAGACAGCTTCAGAAACTTTCACAAATCTGTAGTACCTGATGGAGTTGGGGCTGGAACTCCAGTACTTGACTCCAGAGGCTATGCTTTTGATCATGGTAGTGATTAGAAAAGGCAGGAATTATTGTTCTAATTGACTATATGAGGAAACTGAAACCAAGAAACTAACTTATCCAGTGTCACACGGGTAGGCCAGGGCCTAGTGTCAGAATCCCTTCCCCATAGCCAACTTCACGGGTAGTAGGGCCAATCTCAGAACCCTCATTTGTGCTTAACTGTCTGCATACCTCTGGGTAATTACGGGGCATGAAGGTGGGGAGGCACCCTAACTTAGATTTGACCTCCTAGTGGCTTCCAGTTCCCAGGACCACCAGCCCTGAGGCATAAGGGCGAGGCCTACATGTGGGACTTTTCTTAGCCCAGGTTAGAAGCTGGGAGTGGGCTGGGAAAGCGACTGGGCGGGGTGGACAGCCCAGGAACTCAGGGGATCATATTTCTCGCACGCTGCCAATCCCGAACGCCGGAGGGCGTGGCCACACCTGGAAGGCCTGCCAGACAGCGGAGGGGGCCAGGGCGTTCCGGAGCCAGGCGCTGACGTGAGCTCTGCGCACCTGGGCTGGGCAGGTAAGGGCTGGTGCACGACTCAGAGAGGAACCCACAGTTCCCACTTGCGCAGAGCCAGGCGCCACTGGGCCAAGCCGTCGAGGGGTACGGTGGCTACGGGTGATCTTAGCTGCGGATTTGATTCCGAGGGACGTCAGCGTCGGGTAGCCAGCGGAGGAAAGGTGGGGACGCCAACTACTGGAGACAATCTAGAGGGAGGGGAGACACCTCCGTGGGTGGAGAAGGGTTCCACTACAGAGTGTGTGAGGGTGGGAGAGCCTGCTTTGACACCCACTGGGGCCGAGTGCCTGTTGCCCTCCTCCTGGTAGCTTTGGGGTCCTGGTTCCGCAGCGCTGGGGCCGCTCCCGGCTTCACCCTGAAGTCCACTTCCTCCCGCGGAAATGGAATTCGCTGCTCTTGGCCCCCACCCACTCACCTCACCATCGGATCGCGCCACGGTGCCTCCCCTTCTGTCTTAACTAACTTGGCCACTAACCCCTATGTCCCAGAGGGAACTTCCCAGGTGCGCCGGCCCTCGGTCCTGGTGGGTGTTCTGGGAAATTGGGAATGAGGTAGACCTGGAGCTTTGGCCGGTTTGTTTTCCTTCCCTGAGTTTGTTTAGCACAGTCAGGCCTCTGCCCTGGGCCTGGGAGACACCCTTGGATTTCCAAGTAGCCAAACTAGGTGTTGGGGAGGGTGGCGCTAGGCGTGGCCGCTGGTGGGTGAGGCCCTCTGCCTGAAGGGGCTGGAGGCAGGTGTGGAGAAATGGGGAAAGTCTCCAAAGCCTGACTGGAAAGGAGGCCTGGGGTGCCACTCTTTATAGGGAGCCTACTTCATGGCTCCTACCCTGTTCTCTTGGTAGATGTCAAGAGTGAAAGCCAGGGAAGGGAGGGGGAGAAGGTGCTTCAGCAAGGACTGAGGACGTTTAGTGTTAGATGTGTGTATAAAACATGATTGTGCCACCAATATCCTGTGTACCCCTTTGTCATCCCCCAATTTTAATCCTGCAAGAAGGAAGAGGGAATTATGAATATAGACACCCAGCATTTACCCCTAAATAGGGCTAAGTCTAATGGAGAGAAGCCTGGGGAACTCAGGATGGCATTTCAGTTTCCTTCAGGAGGAAAGGAACAAGTGGGACTTCCCTGAAGGTCTGTCTGCAAGAAATAGTGGTTGTATTTTACTGTGAACAAAACTAATGACAGTCAACTCTCGGCTTTGAGGTACCAGTGCCCCTGGAAACTGGCCTGGGCAGGGGTTGTGAAGGTGGCGCTGATAGTTTTTATAGAGGTCGTGCCCCCTGGAACCAGGGTGTGAGAGAGGACAGTAAGTGCCCTGGGGAGGATAAGAATGTCCCTGTTCTATGTTCACTGTGAGGGAAGTGGATGGGTGGCATCTTTGTCTTTTGGATGGCTAAATGCCTATTAGAGATACAGTCCTTGAATTTTGCTGTGATGGCAGATGGAGATACTAGGGCTGATTTTAATTAGGGTAAGTTTGAGTGGTGAGAATGTTTAGAAAGAGAGCTCTGATTTAGGTGTGTTTGAGAATGGGTGTCACACAACCTCCTCCCCACTCAGTTTGTTGGTCCTTTGCGGAGGCTTTATTGTTGTTTTTGGTTGGTTCTCTTAGTGTGTAGATGGGAGGGTCTTGGATGTAGGGTGCTGTAGCTAGCTAGATTTGATACAGCTCACTCTGACTTAGGAGTGTTGGTTCTGGGACCCAGATAATGCACAGAATTTTTCTGTGCCTCAATTAACCCAGCTGTAAAATGGGAATAATACCACCTCTATGATCCTGAGGATAAAATCAGACACACTGAATAAAAATACATGTAAAACTGAAAATCTTATGCAGATATGAAAAAGCATTATTGTCTTTTGTAAGAAATGGTATTGTCCTGTAGTTAAAAAAAATACAACTGGCATTTAAAAAGTTGAAACATGTCATTATAGGAAAATGTAAATCATATAGGAAAGTATAAAAAGTACCTGTAATCCATCACAAGGTAACCATTATAAAAATCATGTTGTATTGGTATATTTTTCCCTTTTTCATGTCTGTGTGTATGTGCACTTGTATAATAGTATGTTATGTTACGAAGTGGAAATACTGCTATATAATCAGTGTTGTATGCTGCTCCCCTCCCAACTTTGAATTGTAAACCTTTCCCCAAATTCCATAAAAGTTCTTCTGACAATCTATTAATGGCTGTTATTGCAGTCTGAATATAAAACTTAGCCATTTCCGACTCTTGATATTTTGGTTGTTTTCAGTTTTCTCTTTCTGCCTGATTTAAGAGTCTTAGTTACCAGGTGGCAGGTGGGGGTTAGGGTTAGGTGGAGAGGGTTGGCAATGAGGGAGCAAAGGCACACAGGAGGGCAGGCTGGGGCTCTTTCCCATGAGCTGAGGTGGGGTTGCTCAGGTATAGTTCCATCTGGGGAGAACACTGAGAACCCAGGCTCTAGATCTTCATCACTGATCTCTATGGGTGGCTGCTCCTTCCCCATCACTAGGTGCAGCTCCTTATCATGGCCGGATTGTCTCATTTTTTTCTTCATGAACTACGTACGGATCAACTACAATAAGATCTTCAAGTTCATGATCAGTCAAGAGGTGAATTTCATGTGTCTGACAGGCTCTGACACAGACTTACCAGTATTGCAGTAGAAATTCTCAAAAGCCCCTTACTAGACTGATTGCTTTCTGGTCCATTTCCTTATTCTCTTTTTTCCTTCCTTTGCCTCATTCTCCTTTGACTGGGGAGGAGAAGGTTGAACTTGCCCTTGGAAGAATATGCATTCCCTCCTGCTTACAAGGAATACATTTACTCCATGGTTTAATGGCCTTGCATGCTCCCCTTCAAAATACCCTGTGCCAAGGTGAAGAACGGGGGCACTTGAACACTGCTTGTCAAGCTCACTTGCCCATTGTGACTGTGCTCCCCCGGGGAAGGTTTCAGTTGCAGGACTTGTTAATTGGGTCAGAAGGCTCAGATGAGAGCAGTTCCTACCTTGCTCTTAAAGTGCCAGAGGCTAAGTTGGGGTTTGGGTTCTTCATATTTGTTGGGAGTCTGGCTGGGGAGAGAAGTGGGATTAGGGTCATCCCTTGTCTGAGTGGGAGCCTTCAGCCGACTCAACTGGTTTGGTTTCAGAACTGTGATCTAGGTAGGGCTCTTTCTGGGTGTGAATGTCACTTCTTGTCAGGATTTTGTGGGGCTTGAGCAGTTCCAATGTGAATTTTCCCAAAAATGGACATCTGATGAAAACACTGGGCTTTGTTTAATAACTAACACAGTGTCTGGCACACAGTAGTGGGTGAATAAATATTTGTTGAATGACTGATGTTTTTCCAGGCATCCATTTTTTGTCTTAATTAAAAACAAAATAAAAACACCAAAAAGTCCAAACATAACATCCCAGGTAAGCAATTCTCTAGTGATTGTTTTTTCCTTTGGGCACCCAATTCAGGCAGGCCTTTGTTTTCTGCTGAGTGCCGGCTGCTGCCGAATGTTATCTGTTGTGCCCATGTATTTTTATGAGAATCAATTGCAGACTTTACCCAGGCTGGCGCCTCTAACTAATCGACTCACTCCAGCCTCTGTGGGGAGATAAACAGACCCAGGTGAGGAGGCTGTGCTAACCATACAGGGCTTGTCTTGTGTTTCTTGTAGGCTAAAGTTAGGAACTGTGGGATTTGATTTTTGTAGGGCTTCTGAGGTTTACCAGACTCAGTTTTGGGGAAGTGTTCTTAGAGGCTCTACTGTTCCTGAACGTTCTCTTAGAGATCATTTTTATTTTTTGGTACAGAATTTTCAGGCGGTCAAGAGAAAGAAAAGTCAACTCAGTGCAGCTCTTCAGACCGCTGGACAGACTCTCTGCTCACCCATGTAAGTGAGGACTTTGGAATCCAGGATCCGCCCCTCACTTATTGTCATCATGATGTGGACTTCTTACTGAAACATTCCCACTCATTTTCAGTTGTTTCATTTGAAAAGAGAATGTACTTCTTGCCTTTGTGTGTGCTTTTTCCATTACTTTTTTCTTTCCTTCTCCTGAGGAGAAATTGAAAAGAGCAATTGCCCTTCTTTTCCAAAGTCCTTGGTACTTCAGGAAAGACTGTTCCAGCAGGGATGACATCACCTTTTTATTTTTCAACTTCAGGATTTAAATAGAAGAAATGTGATCTACTTGCATGATAAGTCTAATTTGGCTAGAGCATGAAGTATAAATGGCTTTGGAATAAGAATCAAAAGAACCTTTTTACCTCTTTCCCACCTGGCACAGTTTATTCCCATATTTAGTTTCTTTGCTGTAATCTAGTGAAACTGTAGCTCTAGCATACGGGAATTGTAGCTGGGAAAAGTTCCCAGTGGCTGGCCTAATTCTCCTGCTCTCCCCACTTCTCATCCCCCCACCCCCAGATCATGGCCCTCCATCCCCGCAGAGTCCGGCTGAAGCCCTGGCTGGTGGCCCAGGTGGATAGTGGCCTCTACCCTGGACTCATCTGGCTACACAGAGACTCCAAACGCTTCCAGATTCCCTGGAAACATGCCACACGTCATAGTCCCCAGCAAGAGGAGGAAAATACCATTTTTAAGGTAAAGGACTTCTTTACCATCTGGGTTGAATTTTTTTTCCAGTTCTCTCAGACCTTTCTAGGTTGGTTTGTTTTCTTTGTCTGTTTTGGCATGGGGAATACACTAAATCCAAAACTGATGAAACAGGTTTATGATAGAGGTGCCCAAACTTAGTAGGCATAGTAATTCTTGGGGTACGTCTCTTTCCCATTGGTTGAAGGTATTTAATTCATATCCCAGAAGAGCTGAGGTGGGGTCAGCTAAATGTAAGTGGTTGTACTGATGTGCTTAGGTCAGCCACTTTCTTCATTCCTTCAGTGTGGGGGTTTCAGCCATGTCCCACGTGGATGAGGGAAGGGTTAACCATCGGAGGATGGGGGTGCTGGCAATAAATCAATTAATTACCAATCAACTTATCTAATCAATAAACACACAAGAGCCAATACACTTTTTAAAAGGAAGGGGGTGCGATGGATTGGGCCATAACAGATCTGACTTCCTACAAGGTAGAGAACCCCACCTTCACCTTTATTTATAGATACACAGGAAAAGGGGCCCAGACCAGGTGGGGCTTCTTCTGTGAGGAACAGGACAGGGTGGAGTTAGGGAAGCCATTTGCTTAGGGAACTAGCATAGCATCAGATGGTAAACCACTCTCATACAGGGCTCCTTACTCCTAGGCTATCTGAGACAGTCTCCCATGACCGCCAATTCCTGGGAGTCAGACTTCTGTATCCCATGACTCATCCATGTCTGATTCTGCTAGATGTGCATGGCTTCCACAGGTCAGGGCTCTTGCCAGGAAGAGAGATGCTTGGGCCTGAGGATGGCTATTAGACCACTGCAGAGCATGTATGTTAGCAGGCCCCTAACATAGCCTGTAAGATGGGTATAGAGGACCCTCAGGAAGTTATTCTTTTAATATTAGAATATATTGCTCATATTCTTTTTTTATAAATATATTTTTAGTTGTCAATGGATCTTTATTTTATTTATTTATATGTGGTGCTGAGTATTGAACCTAGGGTCTCACACAGGCCAGGTAAGTGCTCTACCACTGAGCCAAACTCCAGCCCCTGGCCATATTCTTAATATCTTCCTAAAAATTAAGAGTGATTAAGTACAAATAGTTAATCCTTTAATGAATAAAATATTTTATTTTTTGTGGTGCCGGGATTGAACCCAGGGCCTTGCACATGCAAAGCACACTCTCTCACCACTGAACGACAGCTGAATTATGGTTTATTAAATAAAAAATAACTCTGATATGATAGTCATTTTATTGAACTGAAAACAAGATTTAATCATATAGCATCTTACAAAATTGAAGTGAAACCAAAGCTTGACTTCAGACAGAAGTAGGTGGGCAGTAGGTTCCATGTGGTTGTACTTCCAGAAGATGCACTTCCACTTCAGATCAAGTTCTCTCTGCTGTTCCCTTTCATCTCAGAAGTAGATTTAATTCCTGAAGCCCCAAGACACAGTCAAGTGAGTTTGCCCTTTTATTCCATGTGAGCTGACTGTGGGCCTCTCAAGATTGATGTCCTGGCTTCTTAATGGTATTGGCTCAGGAAAGGGCAGAAAAGGTGGGGTCAGAGCTCAGAGGAAAGCTATTCTAGTGATGTGTCCCCACTTGACTGGGTTATGCCAGGTGTAGAGAGGAGAGGCAGAGAGAAACCTGGACTGTGGGTACTTAGAAGGAATGTAAATGAACATTCCTAATGTAGATATAAATAATAAAGAAGTGTTGTAGAAAACATTTGCAGAAACAAAACAAAACAAAACAGTTATTGAAGTTGGCATTGAGAAGGGGATTGGCCTGCCTTGGCCTCCCTTGTGGCCTTGGTCTGAAACTGGATATGCAATTGAATTGTCCAGTTGGTTATGGGGAAGAGGCTGGTTCTTGAAAGCCTCACTCATGAGGGTGATCTGCATGCTTAGGGATCTGAGGAAAGCTCTGAGGAGTCCGTTTGGCTTTATTTGTATCACTGTGTCTGCAGAATGCTGGGGAGGGTGGGTGCCTGGGAGGTCAGGAGAAGAGTAAGGGTGCTTTCACAGAGCCCAAGCTCTGATGCACCTTTGGTAAGACACACAGGAGAGGCACTGGCATACACTGGGTGTCTTTGTCTATGATTTCATTTAATTCTCATGATAACCCCATAAGGAGGTATTACCTGCATGTTGTAGATGCAGAAGTGGACTCTCTGAGGGTCTGACTAACTTTGCCAAAATCACACAGCCAGTATGTGGTGGATCCAGGACTTGAACTCATGTCTATCTATTCCCCTACCCGCTTCCTACTGTAAAACTGCCTTTTCTAAGGCTTACGGAAAATTGGAATATCTGGTCTCAAATCATTTTATTATCAACTGCCCCTTCAGCAAGGCATGTAACCTCATTGGGCTTCAGTTTCTCTATATAATAAATTGGGTATGAAACCAGTCTTACCTGACTCACAGGATTATTGTGAGAATCAAGTGAAAGAGTTTTGGAATGGATTTGTAAAGCATCATAAAAATATAGAGATTGTCTTCATTTTAGAAAGAAAAAACAAAGGCTGGGTGCAGTGGTGCACACCTATAATCCCAGTGGTTCAGGAGGCCAAGACAGGAGGATTGCAAGTTCAAGACCAGCCTCAGCAACTTAGCAAGACCCTATCTCAAATTAAAACTTAAAAAGGGCTGGGGATATGGCTCAGTGGTAAAGTGCCTCTGGGTTTTCAATACCCAGTACAAAAAAAAAATTTAAAAAAAGGAAAAAGAAAGAAATAACCTATATAGAAATCAGAATTTCTCTAAAGCACAACTCAGGATGGGTTTGAACAAGTAATATTTGTAAGTCACAAAGATTGCCACTGGTACTTCATAGGACCACCTTTCTTGATTTTGATAAGGGTACAGTCCTCTGATGCATTAGACATGGATCCTTAGTGTCATCTGAGTGGGCCAGGATGCTGTGTGGTAAGCAGGCAGGTGGGGCTGTGGTTCTGGGTTAGTCTGGCTGCTCTCCATAGAGGGGCGGGCTTTAGGGAACCACAGAAATTTGCAGGCTTCTGCCAAAATCTGCACAGCCTGAGTTGGCTGGGTGGGACCAGAGTGAGCATGAACGTGGAGGATCAAACAAACAGAAGGAAAAATATGGGGAGGCAGCAGCCAGGTACAGCAAGTTACTGCAGATGTGTCTCCCAGACACTAGGGACCAGTGAAGTTGAAATCACCTAGGGGATTAGATGGAATGGAGCAGCAGTTAGGCCTCTAGTTCCTGCTAAGTCACTGATGTAGGAACACAAATCTGAGAAGATGGTAAGAGGAAGTGAGTCTGAATTGGAAGAGGAGAAAGAGGGTTTAGATTAGCTCTGAAAAGAATCTTCCTTGTGACTACCAGTATGGGGGTGCCTGAGGAAGATTAAAGATCTCCAGAATAGGGTAGAAAAATTCAGTTTCAGCTTTAGGAAGAAGTCTATGTCAGAACTAGAGACAGAGATGTTGGGTTTGCACAAGTGATATGCCCTTTCAGCTTGAAAAGTTAATGTGTGTCTCATATGTTGAGTTTTTTGTTTTTTTTTTTGGTACTGGGGATTGAATCCAGGGGCACTCCACCACTGAGCCGCATCCCCAGCCCTTTTTTGTATTTTATTTAGAGACAGGGTCTCACTGAGTTGCTTAGGGCCTCGCTAAGTTGCTGAGGCTGGCTTTGAACTCATGATCCTCCTGCCTCAGCCTCCCAAGTGCTGGAATTACAGGCATGCGCCACCGCGCCTGGCTCATATGTTGAGTTTTATCTAATGACATTTCCTTATTCTTCATCAGAAGATGTAACACTCCTGAAGACAGCTTAGACATCAGAGTTTATGTTAGCAACCAGGGAGAGTGGGTATCCAGTGAGTGGAATCTTAAATGCCTGTTAGACCTGGATGGGTTTCTACTACCTGCTTTGTTACTAAGGAACTTGGTCTATAGGCCAAGCAGCCTGGTTTTTCCTTTTCCTCACTGGGGAGACTACTTTGTTCCTCTGTCTAGGGATGCTGTTGCAAGTTCCCCTATTTGAAACGAGAGAGGAGGAGTCAAAGTGGTTTTATCCCATGCCACCAGCCATTAGCGTGACTGATGCATGAGGTTTCCAATGCAGCAGGGGTTTGGGAATAGGGAAAGATGAGAAAAATGGGTTTATTAGGATTTTCAGCCCTCGACCAAGTGGGGCAAACTGATCCTCCATAGTGTGCTTCCTGTCCTTCTAAAGGCACTGGGTTTCTACAGTTCTTTATGCATAAGATTAAAGACTGAAGGGAGGGGACCAGTCAGACAAATTCTTTTTAATTTGCCACTCCTCTTTGTTGTACATTCTCCTATATAAGCAACCCATAACAAATACAGTTAAAAGAAAGAAGAAGAAGAAAAAAGATTTGCTCCAGACTTTTTTTTTATTATTTTCAACTCTTCATTGTAGCATCGTCATCTTGACAGGTGCTGGTACTAGGCTTGAGATAAAGTTCCTCCTCTCAAAGGATTGTGTTTGCACATAGCTTATTTCCCTTTGGCCCTACCCCTCCTGGTCCTAAGGGCAATGTTGCCTGCTGCAATCTCTGTAAAATGGGGAGAAGACTGTGGGACACTCACCCAGGTGTGTGTGTGTATGTGTGTGTGTATAAGGGGTGAGCATGCACTTTGCTGTGGTCCCAGGCAATAGTAGGCACTCACCGCAGTTTCCTATTCCTCAGGCCTGGGCTGTAGAAACAGGGAAGTACCAGGAAGGGGTAGATGACCCTGACCCAGCTAAATGGAAGGCCCAGCTCCGCTGTGCTCTCAACAAGAGCAGGGAATTCAACCTGATGTATGACGGTACCAAGGAGGTGCCTATGAACCCAGTGAAGATATATCAAGTGTGTGACATCCCTCAGCCCCAGGGTTCAATCATTAACCCAGGTAAGGCCCCAAGTGCTGGGGAGAAGGTGGGCCATATGCCAGATTGTGGGATTGACTTTTAAAGAGATAGTCAAATAAAAAACAGTCTTGTTTTCAGAGTTTTAGACTGGTAAAATATGAAAACCTTTCTGTAGGAAGGACCCAGAGAGCAAATGGTGTATGTTCAGTAATGAGTTCTTGCTCACATAGGGGAATGGTTATTGCCTGCATTGTTAAAGCATGAGAAGGTAGACAGAGTATAGAGTTCTGCTGTAAAAATATTCTCTCTTGGGACTTGAGAGGCCAGGTTGTTTTGAGGAGGAGGAATTAGAGCCTAGAAGGTTTGAGTTCTAAACTTCACTCTTATCACTTGACCTGTTGTGGGACTTGAATCAAGTCATTGGGCCTCTTCAGCTCTAAGTTGTGGGATCTCATCTTGCCTGTTTCAAAGGCTATTGTACGAATCAATTGATATGACATGTAAAAGCTATTAAGTTCTTTAGAAATGTTGGGTGAGTGATCATTTAATTTGTAGGGTACTTTTGCTAAGAGAAAAAACACCTGATACTCCTATTTATTCAATACTAGTGAACAGTGAGAGCCAGATAATTTAGACATGAATCCAGTAAATCCAGGGAGGCCCACCATAAATAAGAGTCTCTGCCTTATATGAAGCTCAGAAGGGTGGAGAGTTGGTGTCCTTAAGTTCTTAAAAGGGTTGCCTGTGTATAGTAAGCTAGTGGTAGCAATGCTAATGTGCAGAGATTATGTTTAAGACAAGTGAACAGGATCTGCAGCTTTTGGATAAAAGAGAAGAGAGCTTGTATTAGAACCTGTAGGCATATTTGGAACTGGGAATTAATATACCCTTGGTTCCCATTTTTTTTAGCTAGGGCATTGAGAGTTAATCCTGAGGAGACTCTGTGCTAGTAGTTCCTAGCTTAGGTGGTGGGTCAGCTGCAGCGATCACAATTTAACTTGAAGCACTCACCTTATGGGCATATATGTTATGGGTAGGATCTACAGGGTCTGCTCCTTGGGATGAGAAGGATAATGATGTGGATGAAGAAGATGAAGAAGATGAGCTTGATCAGTCTCAGCACCATGTTCCTATCCAGGACACCTTCCCCTTCCTGAACATCAATGGTCAGTGGATTGGTGGGTGGTACAGAGGGATAAGGAGGATGTAAGGGATTTTGGCCTTGAAACTTTGACCCCTTGGCTACTAGTACTCTGGGAGCAGTGATTGGGCCCTGTGGTCAGACTGCTGGTCTGTGAGCAAGTAGGATTCATAGGCAAGGGAACTCTACTAGCTCAATTATTCCAGTGCAATGAAGTGGGTTGTAGGCATAGAGGACATCTAATTCAAAGAAATTAAAAAAAAATTAAACTCATTCCAAATCCCACATGCAAACATATCAGTGGTTATAAATTATGCCTATTTTTTTTCAGGGCAAGTGCAGATATCATGAACTGTATCTCATAAAAATGTATATCATTTTTATGAACTGTAGGAAAACTCATCCATTTTTTCCCCTTGGTATAAACTCTGTATCACTTCCTTCACAGGGAGTACTCTACTCAGGCTATATCATGGGAAACTTGCTATTTTTAATAGTGCTGTTACTAGGCTCTGATGGGATTTATCTGCAAGAAATCTTTCTTGTTTTATTATATTTAAAAAATTTTTTTTAGATGTTGATAGATCTTTGTTTTATTCATTTATATGTGGTGCTGAGAACTGAACCCAGCACTTGCTAGGCAAGTGCTCTACCACTGAGCCACAACCCCAGCCCCTGCAAGAAACCTTTCTTTTGTGGACTTTGAAATTCAGCTCCCCAGGAAAAATTAGTTGAGAGGTTGGGAGGCCACTATGTGACTACACACATTCTGAAGATACTGAAACACAAGTTGAATTGTTCTTCTGTAATATCTTCACTCCATCTGTCCATGAAATGCTATGAGCTAAATAATTTACATCCAGTTCAGCTTTTTATCATATTTTTAGTACCATGTGGATGTCATGGGTCACTTGAAATGACTGTGCCACCTAAAAAAACAGTATATCAAGATGTTTTCTTTAGGATTTGGGGGTCTCTATCTTTGAGAACCAGGAATGACACTTATTGTCTGTCCACTGTCCCTCCTTCACTTATCCTGCCATTTAAGATTTTTGTAGCCAAGTGATGAGCAAATAAAAATTTCATGAAAATCTAGGTCAGTATTGCCACATGCTACATTCCCACTTAGAGAAATTTGAAGAGTTAGATATCTGGAAATGCAGATTTTTCCCAAATTCTTGGCTGACTTATTCTATTATTCTCACCCCTTAAAAGGATGAAACCAGTTATTCCAGGATCCTGATTTCCTCTTTCTGCTCATATTTTATTAAAGCTAATGTGTATCCTTATGTTTTGGGCTGCCTTTGATTCTTTTTGGAAAGGTGTGGATTATATATTAAAAACAAAAATGTGAATTGGATACATAGATTTAACTACACTTGAACAAAGAGGGTCAAAGAAACATTAACCTCTGTGATTTCAGAGCTGTTGGGGCAGAGGAAGAAGAATTATTGAAGAATAGATGCCTAAGAGGTGAGGCTAGGAGGAGAAATCTGTAGACTTTGGAGCAAGCCAACTTTGACAGTAGCAGGGACATAGGATTAGGGTGTTCACTTTTCTTAAAGATTTAATTGAGTACATTTGAATAAATATTTCTTTCACATGGTTTAAAATTCATAATCATACAATAAGGTAATCAAATGAAAAGTTTTCTTTTATTCTCTCCCTGAGTTCTTTCCCTGGAGAAGACAGATCTATGTTCTTGAGTATCCTTCCAGACCTCTTTTTAAAATATATTTTTTAATTTTTTATTTGTTTTTTTTAGTCTTCAGATATTTTATACATGTAAAAATATTTGTTGGTTTTAGTAGAATTTCTATACATTAATATTTACTCGAAGCTAATTGGCTAACTAAGTTCACTTTATGGAAGACAACTAGCTTCTATGTAATTGCTGGGGCCAAACTTTACTGCAAAGCATCTCACACTCAGGCCCTTTCTAATTTAATGCCCCACCCTCTTCCCTGAGATAAATCACTGTCTCTGTTGACCTTTAGCAAATATAAGTTTTTAAAACTGTGAGTTTAAGGGGGAAATAATATGATTAGGAAGCAGGGGTTGGGGAATCTTATTTTGTATTGTGAGTTATGGGAATAATTGGGCTGGGAGATCACACTAGATCATGTTTCAGTGTTTGATTATTGTCTGTGGGTCTTGTTAGTTCTTAGAGCCTCAGAGCAGGTAATGTTCATGTGTGCTTCCTATGCCTGCTCATCCACATCCTTCTGTTCTAGGTTCTCCCATGGCACCAGCTAGTGTAGGCAACTGCAGTGTGGGTAACTGCAGTGTAGGCAACTGCAGCCCTGAAGCAGTATGGCCCAAAACAGAACCTCTGGAGATGGAAGTGCCCCAGGCACCTATTCAGCCCTTCTATAGCTCTCCAGAGCTGTGGATCAGCTCTCTCCCAAGTAAGTGAGCACTCATCTTTCTGGGTCTTCATGTCTTACAATAATGCCTTTCCTATTGCTTCTGCTTCCATTTCTTTGCAATGTATAGAGTAGCTACCTGCCCCACTGGTGCCCCTGTGTTTCTTGACTGTCAGATGAGTCACTAGGGAAGGAAAGAAACATTGCCCATGCCTAGTTGCCCATGGGGGTGCTCTGATTGGTTACAGCTCTGGGTTACTCACCTCTTAGGTGGGTAAGAGGCCTGAGTTTATTACTCTGACTAGGAGGTTTGTGAAAAAACCAGTTATGAGATAAGGAGGTTAATGGCCATGGATATGATCAAGGAGGTTCTTGATTTTGAGGGGCTTTAGGGATACTTCTGAATTTGGTACAAATTTATCTTAAAGAATCATCTATGCCATTACCCCGATCTCCCTTTCATACTACATTTAGGTGTGAGAGCAAATACTTTGTCTAAGAGGCTCAGTAGCTTTGATAAGGCCTATTGGGTACAATGAAGACTTAACAAGTAAAAATTTACTTTGTAGTGCACTGTGCTCTTGGGATATATAACAGATCCAGTATACACTCACATGTTATTTCCAAAAAGATGGCTGGATATTCTTTTTTATTCTTCTAGTTTCTTTAAACAATGAGCCAAAAATTAAACACAAATCAGACACCTTACTTTTTAGCTCCTTCCAATACTTGTTGGTATGGAGATTCAGTCAGTGAATATGGAATACTAGAACTCAGCACTTTGGTGAAATTCTAGCCCTTAGGATGTGGTGATACACAGGCATTAAACACTTTGCTTCAAGGCAACCTTTTGTGTGAATATTCCAGGGATATGTTGATGTCTCCGTTTATTGCAGGAAGGATAACTATGGCAATGGCCTTCCTGAGTGCCAATTGAAAGGTGGCTTGATAATGATGGACTTAGATGAATTAGGGATAGACAGGCAGAGAAGTGGAACAGAACTCTTACTGTCATCTCTCACCTTGCAGTGACTGACCTGGACATCAAGTTTCAGTACCGTGGGAAGGAATATGTGCAGACCATGACAGTGAGCAACCCTCAGGGTTGTCGACTCTTTTATGGGGACCTGGGTCCCATGCCTGACCAGGAGGAGCTCTTTGGTCCTGTCAGTCTGGAGCAGGTCAAATTCCCAGGTCCAGAACATATCACCAATGAAAAGCAGAAGTTGTTCACCAGCAAGTTACTAGACGTCATGGACAGAGGACTGATCCTGGAGGTCAGCGGTCATGCCATTTATGCCATCAGGCTGTGCCAGTGTAAGGTGTACTGGTCTGGGCCATGTGCCCCATCACTTGTTGCCCCCAACCTGATTGAGAGACAAAAGAAGGTCAAGCTATTTTGTTTGGAAACATTCTTGAGTGGTGAGTCTTTTTTAAGAAGTTTGATGGTGGGAACTGCTCCCTGGAAGTTTATCTTCCTTCATCCTTCCTTTTATTTTCCCTCCTTTCCTGACTCAGCAGTGATCTTAATCAAAAATTTTTTCTGGTGGAGGTCCAGGGAGAAGAGAACCTAGATTCTGAAAATGAAAGTGACCTAGGCATGAGGAAGGGAATTCCACTAGAAGGCAATTTACTTGGAAGCTATTTGTACACTGGTATGGCTCCTTTAGTGTCAGGAGGAAGACATTAATCCCTGAATGTTTCTACCTTGTATTTAACTTTAGAAGGTGGCCTTGTTCATCCTATTCAGGAAAACACACTACTTACTTTTGAGAAATATTTAGTGAATCGAAACAGATCATTTTAGGAGGAATATTAAGATGTGAATTTTGCAGTGTGGTTTGAACTCCAAGACTAGATCAACTACATCTAATAGAACCCACTGAAATGATGGGAACATTCTATATTAGTGTTGTCCAGTATGATAGATGCTAGCCACATGTGGCCATTGAGCATGGAAGTGTGACTAATGTGGCAAAGGGATTATTTCCTTTCTTTTTTTTTGTACCAAAGATGGATCCCAAGGGCACTTAACTACTGAGCCACATTTCCAGCCCTTTTTATTTTTTATTTTGAGACAGGCTCTCACTAAGTTCCTTAGAGGCTCGCCAAGTTGCTGAGGCTGACCTTGAACTTGTGACCCTCCTACCTCAGCTTCCCGAGTGCCGGGATAACAGGCGTGTGACACTATGTCTGGCTGTGGGACTATTTACTTTTAATTAGTTTAAAATTAATTGCCATATGTAGCTAGTGGCTAAGGGATAGCATGAAAGATGGTATTTCCTGAATGGTTATGGACTGACTTAGTATATCGAACTTCTTGTTCTACCTTCTGCAGATCTCATTGCCCACCAGAAAGGACAGATAGAGAAGCAGCCACCATTTGAGATCTACTTATGCTTTGGGGAAGAATGGCCAGATGGGAAACCCCTGGAAAGGAAACTCATCTTGGTTCAGGTGAGGAGATATGGATGTGTCAACAATTCTTTTTGCCAATGCTTTAGCTCCCAGGCCTGGGTTGAGTCCTGATTAAGCATCCATCAGCCTGCATGAATTTCTATCCCATAAGATAGGGTAGCAGATTCAGGCTTTGTATGGTAGAGCCAATCTGGAGAAGGTGAGTTTCTTAAAATAGGTGATTGATTTAGCAAAGTTCTTATTTTTCATTCTCTTATGATGTTAGAGTCTTACTGAGACCTTATAAAATATGACTCTTGCCAACTTTTCTTAGAAAAGCTTTTTGAGTTGTTTTTAAGAATGTAACCTTATTCTAGGAGTGGCAGCAAGGGCACTTGGGGTTGGGCCCAGGGTTGTGCAATGAAACTGGCAATAGATGGCATTTGGTCTTGCTAAGTAAGCAGTCATTTATTTAGGCATGTGATGTGATGCTACATCTAAATGCTCTACCTTCAAGTGAACCAACTTCTACAGTGAAACTTGGCAGATGGTCTAGAGAGATGAAGGTATATCCTGTATCTAGACATTACAACAGTGGGTGCTTCTTCAAAGACTTCTTGGTTCTTCCTTCAATTTTGGGTCCCGCCTGCTATTTAAAAATACCTTTTCAAGTTGGGCATGGTGGCACACATTTGTAATCCCAGAGGGAAAGGGGCCTGAGACTGGATATAGCAAGTTTGAGGTCAGCTTCAGTTTGAGGCCCTCTCAAAAAAAGGGGGTGGGGTGTGATCCCTGGGTTCAATCTCCAGTACCAATAACAAACAGATAAAAATTACCTTTATCGCACTGGATACTTATGTGCTTTGTGTCCTGAACAGGTCATTCCGGTGGTGGCTCGGATGATATATGAGATGTTTTCTGGTGATTTCACTCGATCCTTTGACAGTGGCAGTGTTCGCCTGCAGATCTCGACTCCAGACATCAAAGACAACATTGTTGCTCAGCTGAAGCAGCTATATCGCATCCTTCAAACCCAAGAAAGCTGGCAGCCCATGCAGCCCACCCCAAGCATGCAACTCCCCGCTGCTCTGCCTTCCCAGTAATCATGAATGCCATCTTCTTCCTCTCTCTCTCTTTTTTACAACATTGTACATATGTGATGGTTTTTTTTTTCAATTTTTTAAAAATATTCAGATTTAACCAGCTTTTAAATCTCTTTCCTTTAACAATATTAGAATTCTGTGACTTTTCAACTATGCCTAGCTTTTAAAGTTGATTTAAGTTATGGAAAAAAAAGTCACCCCTCAAATTTCCTTTTCTTTTTAAAAACATCAGATGGTAGAAGGAAATTTAGTCTGGGACTTTGGACACCAGTATTCTAGCTGTAGCTTTGCTTCCAATGTGACCTTGAACAAGTCATTTAACTTCTGGGCTTCAAATTTATCACTTGTAAATAAATCAGAATTGGACGGATGCCCAAAATTATGTTCAGTTTTAAAACTCTGACTCAGGTACTGTATCTACTTGTACAAGGCAAAACCGCCTGGATCAGAACCTATCTGCATTGTTCATGTACTGCATTTTTTTTTCTTGCATTCATTAAAGTTCCCTCAAGCACTGATCTGTCCAGGATTGAGCTCTGTTTGACCTGTTCTGCTAGTACAGTAAGCTGGCTCCCTGATGGGGGAAGTAAGAGGGAGAGGAGCTAACTGGTTGCTTAGGAACCAAGCTTGATATCTAAATAGAAATGGGTGCCAAAGTCTGAAAGTCACCTGGCCTGTGGAGTAAAAGCTCATAAATTGAGCTTCTAAAAGGAAGCTGATGACACAGAAAGCCTATGGATTCTATGAAAGAATGGGTTGTCAGGTGTTCACCTTGTCACCACTCAGCTACCACCTTATGTGTGTGAGAGATGAGCACAGGTGACTCAGTGGTAGACTTCAGAGGCAGGAACTCTCTTTTTCTTGTTTCCTTTTTCTGGGGAAGGCCTGGGAGTGAGCTGATCATCTAGGATATATTCCTCTGACTATAAAAAGGCCTGTCTTCCTGTCATTTGGATTTTTGGTGTCGAAAAATGAGGTGTTGGGTGTGCTAAGGCTAGGGTGAAGAAGGGTTGGGCAGCACTCTTCTGGAACAGACTCACCTAGCATAAACCTGCTCATCTTCCTTGCTAGAGTAGGTATCTGGGTGTGATCAATGAAGGTGAAGTGGTACAGAACACTGCAGCTATATCATGAACTTGTCTTATGTAGTAATCTTTGCTTAGACCCTGACCCTTCTAAGAAGAAATTATACATGATTTAATCTCCAGCATCTAGTAGAAAACAAGATGGTAGTCTCTAGTTATGGGACCCAGTCCTCTTGAATACTGGTGTCTATTTGTGTCAGTTCATAGTAAGGAAGTCCATGTGTAGTTTGCCACCATTAAACTAAACCACCTCCTACTTTTCAAATAACTGAAAGTTGGACTAGCTTTATTTAGAGAAATTAAAAGCTCAACTTAATTGCAGGTGACAGTCGTAGTTATTTAAAATGCCTAAAACTTTATTTAGGGTCCATAAGAGACTTAGAGGAATCAGGTATTTTTCAAAGCATGACCAAGAGAAATATGGGTAAACATCAAGTGCTTACAAGGAAGATTTGGGCTTTTAGAGACCAGGAATCATGCAAGGAATAAAAACATTGCATCTTTTGGTCATTTTGTTGAGTAAGTGAAGTGAGAGATTTGGTTCTGATGTTTGGCTGTCTCATCCCTATCTGGGAAAAAAAAGTAAAAAAAAAAAATTTTAAGTAAGTTGGGAGGGCAGTTGTTGAATACGGGGTGGTTCCTTTCCCTTCTTTTTGTAGCATGCTGACAGCCACGATGTCTATCTAGATGGGAGACTAGATGATGTGAGCTGATAAAGAATGTTGAAAATAGTGTTCTGAAGAGTCAAGAAGGACCAAACTTTTTATATGTTTGCACATAAAAAGTATATGATTGCAATGAAAAGTTTATGAGTGTGTCAAAGGGATGGATGAATGGGTTTATGTAATTTAAACTAGATAGCCTGGTTTCTTGTTTTAAATCTTCTTTGGGATGCTGGGAAAGTACATCCTGGGATCTTCTCTTAGCACCTCCAGTCCTCTTTTTCTGTTCTGATAGATACCAGATGTCTTTCATTTCTTGGGGACTCAGTCTGCTGTCTCCATTGCTGGCTACATCACTCACCTCTGGGGCATCTTTTACTGCCTTGTCTTCACCTTGCTTAAGCCTGGGAAGGGAGTTAGATTGTCAGTTCTCCTTTTTTCTCACTGTGCACCCCACCACACTAGATTAATTCGAAGTTACAAAGAAACCACTGTAATGAATTGGGAGGGAAAGTATTGGATTTGGGTTGGTCCATTCTCCCTATAATTAGGTCCTTGGTTATACGTTCCCATAGCACCCTAAACTTTCTCTTTCAGAATAATCATGTCCCTTGTAATTGTTCAGCATGCATCCTGTTTGACTACAAACTTGTTGAAGGGTAAGATTGTCTTGGACTTTGCTCCAGCCTTAGAACAGTGTCTGATACGGTGCGTTCTCAAAATTTGTTGCTGTAATAAATGAATGAGCTAAATAAGCCTTCAATTTTTGGGATTTACTGCTAGCCACCATAAGTAAATAAAATAAATATGAGAAGGAAAAAGATCCTAAAATTAGAGGACTAGTTATATCAATTTCTATTCTCTGCTTCTGATTCCCTCTGTGCTAAGAACCAGTTAGGCTGGCAACCCCTACAAGCTGGTATTCCACCAAGATAGAGCCAGGAGAATAAACCTCTAGTACACAGGCACCTGCAGCTCCTTTGTCTCTATCTTACTGCCCATTAATTTGGGTCATTTCCTCAGATACTTTGGCTTTCTCAAGAAAATGTTTCTTTTCATGGAATGAGTCAAATCTCTGTCAAATAACACTTTTTCTTAGTAATAACCTAATTGAAAAACCTCTGGATCTTCTCTTCTAATTGAACCCAGGGGCACCTCACCACTGAGATACATCCTCAATCCATTTTACTTTTTATTTTGGGACAGGGTTTGGAAAAGTTGCTGAGGCTAGCCTTGAACTTGTGGTCCTCCTGCCTCAGCCTCCTGTATAGCTGGAGTCATGGTCATATGCCACAGTTCCCAACTTCACATCTCATCTGAAATCATCAAACGGGATTCCTAGGACTTGAGGTGTATGAAGGTGGTGGGTTTTATCTGTTTTGTACAATGCAATACCTTTGAAGCCTAGGAGCATGCCTAGCACATATTTATTCAGTACATTCTGTCTGGAGATATTTGCTCCTTGGAACTCGCCTATCAAATTTGATTTAGGGAAGTAAAGGTTTTTTAAAAAAGCCTCACAGCTCCATTCACAACAAAGAATATTCTGCAAAATGTCAGTTGACTTGAGACATAGTCCATCTGTTAGAAAACGTGGATTTCCCCAAACCCAAAGGGGGTTTATTCTTTTTTCCATAACTTTTACTGGTGCACTATGGTTGTACACAATGGTGGGATTTCTTGTTACATATTCATACATGCACACAATATAGTAATATAATTTGGCCACTATCATTCTATATTTCCCCTTTCCCTCTTCTCTTCCTCCCCCTTGGTCCCTCTACTTGCCTCCACAGGGAAGATAAGTGTTCTGTGTCCTGTCTAGCTTCCCAGTCAAGTGGGCCATCAGACTTTACAATACAAACAGAGCACACGAGGAAGCAAAGTAAGGGCAGCGTCTCACGACTAGTTTCAACAGGTGCCTGCATCGCTAGTCTACTTCTGCCCCTCCCAGTCCCTGGAATATGGGCGGGGCGGTTTCTGCCCGGCCGGAAGGGGCGGGCCGAAGGTGGCCCCCTACTTCCGCCACTCCGTGGGGCTTCCTTGCCAGTGGTTCTAACGCGAGGAGCGGGAGCGGGCTGGATGACATCACCGGAAAGGGGAGAAGCGGGCGGGGCTTGAATGGTTGCGCGTGCGCAAGAGGATGTTTTCGCCGTCCTGAAGGGGAGCGGGTTGCAAGGGTTCTCCTCGCACTGGCGGGATTTCCAGTGTTGTGGCGGGGTGCGGAGAACTAGCCACCTTCCCGGCAGCGGGCAGGAAGCAGGAAGGGGTCCTTGAGCCCGCGAACCTGCAGCGGAAGTGGAAGTGTAACGTTTGTGAGGGAGACAGCTACCTCATTTAACAAGTCACTGTAATCTCAGATGTGTGGTATGTGGGTTGGAGCCCATCTTCCCAGAGTCCTTGGATAACTGCCATAAGGGAAAGGCAGGGTCAACAGAAGTTAAAACCGCCCTCGTGCAGTTCTAGCCGATTTCACTGATTTATGTCTCAGGGTGAGGTGGTGGTTAGTCCACGTTCTAGTGTAATCAGCTATTCTTGTGAAGAGAAGGGGAAGGTGGGAGTAAAAGAGCACATTTGGAATCGCGAGCGCTGTCCCAAAAGGGCAGTTTTGGGTGAAATGTGTTGAGTTTTGCCTGAGACAGTCTTGTCTCTTCTCTGACATGAACTCCTTAAGTTTAGATTCAGAGAATGTAATTGGTAATGGGTAAAATTTAGAATAGAAGTCAGAGATAATAGGAATTTAGCTATAAGGTTTGAAAGACAAATTAGGGATCAAGGGAGATGTAGTCCACCAGAGATAATTGTTAGAATTGGTGACCCCCATCTTGTCTGCCCTGGCTGGAGCCTTCCAAAATAGAGGGACGGACAAATAACTTGGAAAAAGCTGTAAGACTTAATGGGAAGGCTGTTGGTTGGTTTCCTGTGTGTCCCCTGCTGGTGTTAATAATTTCCTGCTACCACTTTGTTTCCAGGCTCTTCCTCAAGTGTCTGGAGCTGAGTTGCAACCCAGGGAAGGGAACTGTGACTGACTAAGGAGTGAAAGCTTGATATTACTTCCAGATCACATGTCAACACTGAGTCCTCAATTACTGGTGGCAGTTGCTCAGCAGACCCTGGGCACGGGAAAGAAAAAAGATCCACCTCGAGCCGTCTGCCTTCACCTAGCTGGAGAGGTGCTGGCTGTATCCCGGGGGCTGAAACCAGCCGTGCTCTATGATTGCAACTGTGCAGGAGCATTGGCACTCCAGAACTATCTGGAGGAGCTGCAATGTCTGGGCTTCCCTACAATGGGACTTCACATTCTTGAAATTGGAGAAAATAACCTCATTGTCAGTCCTGTGCATGTATGTCAGCACTTAGAACAGGTGCTGCTTGATACCATAGCCTTCGTGGATGTTTCTAGCTCCCAACCTCACCCTTCTATCTGTTCCCTGGACCAGCTTCAGGATTTGAAGGACATTGTGGTGGAGATCATCACACATTTGCAGGGGCTGCAGAGAGACCTATCCTTGGGAATCTCCCACAGCATACTCCATTCCTCAGACTGGAATCTTTGTACTCTATTTGGGATCCTCCTGGGCTATCCTCTCTCTTATACCTTTCACCTGAACCAGGGCAATGACAACTGCTTAGCCCTGACCCCACTACGGGTGTTCAGTGCCCGGATCTCATGGCTGCTAGGTCAACCCTCAGTCCTGCTGTATTCCTTTAGTGTCCCAGAAATCTTGTACCCAGCCCTGAGGGACACTCTGAACATCTGGGAGAAGAACCTCAGAACCCGATTTAGGACTCAGAATGACTTTGCTGACCTCAGCATCTCCTCTGAGATAGTCACACTGCCGGCTGTGGCCCTCTGACTTTAATTGTCCTATGTGGAAGGTATTCAGTAAGTGCTCATCTCTGTGTTGGGGTGTTGAATAGGAATCATTTCAAGTGCAGATATTTAAGTGCCTGAGGACCCTAGGGAAGAATGCTGTATTTGGCTGGCCCACACATGAATGGAAATAGGTGGTGGTGGTGTGCTAGCATTGGAAATACATATTTGCCATTTTTATAGAAGGAGGTCATCTTTAGTTAGCAGAGGTGTCTATTCATTTTACACTGAATAAGAGTTAGAAGGAAAGAGACAGTAGGGGAAAAGATGGTTGTAGAGGACAAGCAGTATAATACCCTTGTGTGGTATCCTACCCTGTGTAGATAGAGTCTTTAGAAAAGGAGTCCTATGAGTGTTTCTGCACCTCCAATTGAATGGTGTAAGGGGAGTAGACCAGGATGCTTAAATGTCACACTTGTGATATGTTATTTAGGAATAATCTGAAGGTTCCAGGGGACAGTTTGGTGAGGTAAAGTTTATTTACTGTAGGTTAAAAAAAGTCAGAAATCCCAATTAGATTGGAGGGAAAACCCAAGCTGTAAAGTACCCAAATCTTCTGCATTTTTCATTGAGTTGTCTGCAGCTGATTGTTACTCCAGGCAGCTAGCTGTCACAAGTTATTCAGATTCTCAGGTTTTCTTTGTTGGCCAGGAATACTGCCAGGGCTGTCGCAATCACCACCATCAGTATGGGGAGCCATTGGCCACATTGCTTCTGTGTAGAGGAAAGGGAGACAGGAGAAAGCAGCCATAAGTCATTTAGACGAAATATGGGCAAAAGCAGTCCTTCCTATTCTAGTCCAATGGAAGACCTTGGGTTGGTGACAGAAAAAGCTTTTTACTTCCGTGTCTACTTTCTAATATCTTTCTTGGGATAAAACCACTTTACTAGTGGTCTCTGGTCCAAGGAACCATGTCCAGTTAGGGGCCAAATGTTGAAATGCTGATTTGAAAAATTCAGGGTGGGAAAAAACTCAGCAAAATTATATTATTTTGCTTTATATGCCTCAGTACCTTTGCTCTCCTTCCCTGTCCTTGTCATCAGGCAGACAGTAGACTAAAAGAACACCCTTTCATGCTTGAGCTAATGCAGCTCGAGAATCCCTTACCCAAAATACTTAGGACTTGAAGTGTTTCAAATTTCAGAGGTTTTCAGATTTTGCAATATTTGAATAAACTACCAGTTGAGAAGACCTAATGAAAAAAAAATCTGAAATTTTTTGAATATCATGTCAATGCTCAAAAAGTTTTATATTCAGAGCATTTCGAATTTTGAATATTCAGCTTAGGAATGCTCAGCCTATAGTAGATCTTTCCCTCAAGCTTCAAGAGTTCCATGAAAATTGGATTTGGATGCGTGGGTCGGTGTTTCCTTCATGACTGCTGTACTTTCAGCATAGACTAAATCAAGCAGAGTAGGCAAGATGACCAGATATGGGTGTGGGCTGGCAAATTCTATCTGTAAGACTTGGCTAAAAAAGAAGTCATCCCACCACAATTTAGGGTTGTATAGGAGGATAGACCCTCTTACTCTGGGAGGTGGCTGCTGGCTGAGGTTCAGTTCTTCCCGACAGTGCTGTAGCTTACGCAAGCAGGAGAGGTACTCGTCACTGAGGTTGTCTAACTCCAAATGTAGTTCTCTGCACTGGGGAGAATTTGGGGTCATTACCATCAATTCTGTCTTGAGACAGAACCCAGGAATGGGAGAGTGTTCTGAGTAAAGTACTCCTTCACTATTTTGAATGAACCATTCTCCCCAACATTCCTCAGAAATTTTAGTTTGTCTTTGTACTTTCTCACTTGTTTTTTCTGGAATGTGTTCATTTAAAAGATTGTACTGCATATATTACACTTTATACATTGTAAATGGTTTTATGTGACAGTGTATGTACAAGTGCTTTGTAAATGGGGAGACCAAAAAATGAAATTCTTAAAGCACAAAAGACTTCAAAGTGATTGTAGTACAAGTCTTTCCTGGGAACTTTTGCTTATGTGTGCTTTCAGTATACACACACACACACACACACACACACATTCCATGTATACATATGTATGGAAGCTTTTGCAATTTAAAAGATGCTGTGTGTAAGGCTTTAAGATATTTAATGTGAGACAAAGTTTGAGAAGTTAATTTGTTTTTCAAATGTGTGCTGGGGGTGTAGCATAGTAGTATAATGCTTGTCATTCAGGAGGCCCTGCCTTTGATCCCTAGCACTGCAACACACACACACACACACACACCAAAAAATATGTTAACCAGTTATGTTTGAGTTTAGTTTGACTTTCTGAAAGATAATTGTTTAAACCTTAAATAAGGAATAAATAAGGAAGGATAAAGATTGACAAATCAATACAAAAGCAGACATTTTATATGGGCAATTGAAAACCTATGGGCATCCAATCACAATTTAAACTTAAACACAATTTAATTCCTGCTGTCTTATTTCTCCCAGCAGTTTTCTCTGCCACACGTGGATGAGCTCCTTGTGATCCTAGGTCAACGGCTCACCTCCTTTTCCTTGGCCTGGAACTGCAAAGACTTCTTCTGCAGCTGGTCTCTGAGATCCCAGTCTTTCTCTTTCCCTGTACCCTCAGGCTCCACTTCGTTGTGGGAGGGCTTTGCACTCCACACAGGCAAAGCCTCATCTAAAAGAGCAGCCAGATTCTCAGTGATAGTGAGGCCCACACCTGTGAGGAAGGGTCCTATCACTAAGACCCCTTGGAATAGGGGAAGAGAAAGGGATGGGAAGGGCCTGCCTTTGGCTCGACTGAATGAAATGGAATTTTCTGGCTTAAAGAACTCCCATTGGGTGACCCTACTCAGCCTGGACGACACCTGGAATTTGAACCCCTTGAGGGCAAGATTGGCATCTTTACTTTGTATTCCCTCAGACCTATCTGATATTTTTAGTGAATGCTTACTAATTTAATTTCTTTGGTTGTATGCCACATTTTCTAGTTCATGAAGCAGGTTTTCCTTTTCCCTTACATCCTCATTTCAAAGTTCTGAAAATAGCAGTCATATCCTAGAATTTAATGTGCTTTAAAGATGGGTTTTCAGCCACCTTGTAGTCTTAGCTTTGGTGAAAAGAGCACTGGACTAGAAGTCAGAAGTTCTTGATTATCTTGGCTCTATCCTTGATTTGTGTGACCAGAGACCTTTATTTTCTAATCCATCCTATGTGGGCATAATGGTTTCTGCCTTTCATATTATACCCAGTGATTGTGAGGAGAAAACAAAAGGCTGGGCATTATGGATAATATCATGAGGAGCTATTATCCCCCATTGTACATGATGACTTCTTTTCAGGAAGCTTGATTAGACTATTTAGGGCTAGTGTGAGATGACTTACAGGCTACATGATTTGGGACTGGGGAATTGGATGTAATTTGGAAAGTTAAGTGTGTAAGAATTGACATGAAATCCTGAGTTCAAAATCAATTTATTAAAATTTTCAATGTAAGACATATGTTTTCAGAGAAAGAAATTATTTTTCACAGTGTACATACCTCTCCAGATAGGAGGCTAACTAGTTAAAGTGTCCTCAGGGCCAATGATCAGTCCTTAAAAGACTCCCTCCTATCCCTGACTCAACAGACTCCCAGAACTGGGTGGGACTCCAAGAAATCATGTAGTCCATCCCCCTGCCTCTAGCAGGCAAGGAAGAGCAATATCTTAGAATTTGTGGTAGTAAATTTGCTGACCTTTCTTTAAGAGTTTCTCCTGTTCTTGAAGCTGTATAGATTGATTCTGAAGCAGACCTGTTGAAAAATACAAGAAGCTTGTCTGTGCTACTGCAAAGATGCAAAGAGCCTCTTTACAGATTTTTCTTAGAACCTTTAATAATGTGCCCTTCTGTTATGGATTGAATTTTGTGCTCCCCAATTTATATGTTGAAGCCCTAACCCCCATACCTCAGAATGTGACCATCCTTGGAGATAGAGTACAGATAAAAATAAGGTCAGTAAGGTGGGCCATAATAAAGTAACTGATATTTTTGTAAAAAGGGGAAATTTGGACACAAGGGAGAATGATCATCTACAAGCTAAAGAAAGGCCTGGAATAGATCAAAGCCCTCAGAAACCCTCAGAAGGAACCAACTCTCCTGACACCTTGATTTTGACATCTAGCCTCCAGAACTATGAGACAATATTTTCTGTAGTTTAGGTCACTCAGCCTGTGGTACTTTGTTACAATTTTATGATCCTTATATCTCCTCCTACCATGTCTATATCTTCCAAGTCTCTGCTTAACTATTAGAATACAAACTTTCCCAGATGGCGCTATATAAAATAGTGACTTTTCCATTTAGCCTGCTCCCCTCCTCTACAGCCGGTATTATGACTTGACATAACATTCATTTTTTTCATGCACTGAACTACACTGGTTTGTAGACCTTTTTTAGAATATTTGTTATTGTATCCTCACATTTAGTATGGCTCAGTAAGTGGTTAATTTTTGGAACTGTTCCTAGTGAGAAAGGTCCAAGCAGCCTAATAAGTTAGAATATATAAGGGAAGAACTACCCTAGAAAATCCAATACTTTTGAAAATCTGTAATTCTGGTAGAAATGCAAGTGGTTGTCATTGGCATGGAAGGAGAAAAGTAGAAAAAAAAAGAAGAGACTGATAACTTGTGAAGAGCTATGTAAGTGACCCCACTTAAGAAGTAGGTCTAGAATGTACAGGAGGATATGCCAGAGACTGGGCCTCTAGACCCTCCTCTAAATGTGTGTTGTGGAGCAGGAGCTCAAGGAACACCAACAAGCTTATTTGAGAATACAGAAAGGAAACTTACTCTGCAACTGCTGTACTCTGGTCATCAGGGCAATTTTCTCTTCCTCTGACCTCTTTAGTTGATCTGAAAGTGAAACAGTACAAGCCAAAATAGAAGAATCCAGCTTAAAGAACTCAACACTTGAGTATGGAAGGGAATAATTGGAATAATTGGTGCTGTCTTGTCTATGCCTCTGATAGGTGTCAAATGGAAATTGCTCTTTCTTCTTTTTGTCCTCAATTCTGAAGAGGTAGACCAGCACCCAAGTCACCACATCAACTACCAAGGGTCTGCATCAACAATATTGGGCTGGATTAAGGATTCTATTTGTACATTATCTGGTCCTTTCAGTAGACACAGGCTGACTGGGAGACCTTCACTCTGCCTTGTATTTGAACTGACCTTTCCTTTTCAAATTAGGAATGTGGCCTTGATACTTGTGACTAATATGGGAATGGCTGTGATTGAGCTCAGAGGGATGGGCTGGAGAAGAGAGCTCATACAACAAGATCCCCTAGTGTAATAAAATTAATGTTCATCTTGGATGCTTAAAATAGTCCTGCCTTTCCCTCAAGGTAAAATGAAATCCTAAGGCCAAGCAAACAAATGAAGGGGAGGCCTTTTCTCTACTCAGTTTCCTTTCTCTGAGTTCACTCAGCCATGGTTCCTATGCTCCTGAGGCCTCCAAGAAGAGTACCTCGAAGGTCCCGGGTATCTGAGTTGCACAGGTCTCTGTCCCCTTGCAGGCATTCGATCTTGGCCTGCAGTTCTTGGTGCTCATTCTCCAGAAGACGCAGAGCTTGGTTCATCTGTGAGTCTCTACTGTCTGCTCCCTGCAAGGAGGAGGGAAGGGCCAATATAGAAGCAGGTCAGTGCAGGGTGGAGGTGGGGAGCAGGTTCCGTGGAAGAGGAAAATTACTAAAGATTATATAATTTTAGAGAGGAGTATTGGGGAAATGGAAAAGTGTGGATCTCTATATATATTTATGATTTCCTTTTCTCTGTTCCTCACATTTTTAACAGTGCATTAGACTTCTGGTAATTACAAGGAACATGTCCTAACACTGATAAATCCCGAAATTAAGGCATAATAAGTCATACCTTTACTAGATATTTTTACTTTTTTTTTTTTAACTTTTCATTCTAGCACTACCAAGTTTGTTTGTTTTGAGGATGGTAGAGCCATTTTGTCATGAAGAATTAAGGTTTAAGAAACTCAAACACCTTCCTAAGAATTGCCTTGTAGTTGATGGAAGATGAAAACAATAAAGGTTGAGATATGCATTTGGATAGTGTCATTCCAATGAGCACAGAGTTCATTTGCATGAATAGTACAGGTATGCTTACTAAACTCAAAACTTTCAGAGCCCAAACAGTGAACCTGGTACTAAGTGGGTAGTGACTGAGGAACTGAAAGCTAGATGCTCTGAGATGCCTTGGAGTCCCCAAGCTGGGAACAGCTTTTCTCACTACTACCCTCCTCCTACCTTCCTCCTCTTTCCACCCCCAGCGCCTGTACCTGCAGTTTAGACTGAAGCACATGAAGTTGGCTCTCCAGCTCTCTGTGCTGGGTCCCAAGGGCCCTCCAGTCCTCTTTCAGAGACTCATACTGGCTCCTCCATTCTTCACATTTCTGCTCTGCCAGAGCCAGGGACCGCTGAGGGAGATCAGAGAGAAGGGGGTTTCAGTGAAAGCCTCCCCCATCAAGGCAACAGCTCGGTGGAAGGGTTGCAAAAGCACATTGTACCCCTTCAATTGTGTATTTTAGATTAATAGATTTTAGGTTGTATTTAATGAAAGAAGTTTCCAGGAAATTGTGTAGCTGGCTGCCTTGCTTTCCAGAACTGCCCCTGGGACCCTAGCCCTAAGAACTGTGTGGCATCCTCACCTGTGTGCTTTGCAGTTGTTGTTCTGCACTTATTTTCTCTTCCAGCATTTTTTGCAGTGATTCTTTGGCCTTCTGCTCATAGCTATTTTTCTGGTCTTCCATCTCCAATAGCACCTTTTTTATTCCCCAAGGGGAGTATTTCTGTAAATTTGATGAAGTTCAACAATTATACATTGAGCTGGTATGTGCCAAATACTGAGCAGGGATACAGAAATGAAAATTTGGTCCTTTCCCCTAAGGTAGAGATACCAGTGATCTGCGTTGGAGCTGAGCAGAGAGAGTCAACTCAGGTGATCTGAGAGGTGAGTGCCATTGGATTTCTGTTGATTGTACTCTAGGCCTTGTGCAGGCTTTTGGAATCCAACATGTCTAAACAGAACTCATATTTCTTTACCTGTTTTTTTCGCCTGAGTTTCCTACCTCAATGATCAACATTACCTACCCACTCTCCCAAACTCTAAACTGGGAGTCATCTTTAATTTTTCTCTTTATTCCAGGAATTAATTGGTCTTTGAGCCTTGTCAAGTCAACTTCCTGTACAGCTCACACTTGTCACCTCTCTATTCCTACTGTTACTTTCCTAATTCAGACTCTATTAAATAGGTTAATGCAATAGTTTCCCTATCTCCAAGTCTTGCTGATCTTCAGAACTTTCTCAGAGGATTCTTTCTAACATGCAAATCTGATCATGGTACTTCCTGTGTAAATCTCTCAGTGGATCCTCAGTGTTCTAATGATCAGGTCCAAACTCCTTGACATAGATGCTTCCAACCCAGACTTTTCCTCCTTGCTGTCTCTGCCCAAATGAAACTGGTTGCAGATCTCCTAAGCATTGCTTTTTGGCTTTGGCCATTGCCCAGATAGGTTCTTTGGGCTAGAGCCTCCTTACCCAACTTTTTCTCCAGGCTAAGCTCACTCACCCTCAACAGTTAGTCCACGTATCATCAGTTCTGATAAGTCTTGACTAACCACTCCCCCATCCCCCAAGTCCAGGTACTTTTCTTAGTGTTCGCATAGTATCCTCTGCATCCCTTCATTATTTCACTCCATGAATTCATCTCTCTCCCTTACTGGATTGTAAACTCCAAAGCAAGGCGCATGTTACTATTGCTTTAAAAAAATCTGTATGGCCTCAGGGGTCTGAGAAATTCACAGCAAACTCAATTAATTTAAAATTAGTGAATTTGGATTTTGAAATTATTCCTGGCTTCAGGATTGACAACAAGACACAGAACAGATTTGCGAATTCACTGGGGGTCTTGACTTCTCCTTGCATTTCATCTCTATGTGCTGTGATTCAGGGGAAGACAGGCAGCTTTCATGGTCAATTCTGGACTACTCATGGGAGAAGCAAAAATACAGATAATGAAAATTCAGGGATCAATATGAATCATTTCCATTTAGTTTTGGAATTGTCTGAAAATTTGGACTTATATTTGAATAGGTCTTATGTTTTTAGAATTTTTATTTAAAATAGGTCTTATGTTTTTGGATTTTTTTTTTGTACATGGGGGATGTTCCAGTTATTGGACTTAACATGCTGGTGACTGGTCAGCTTCATTCCCCATTGAAAATGAATAGGCTAGCATTCTGGATTATATGTCAGTCTCTTAGGAGCTTGATTGTTATTATTTAGTTTAGAAGAGCCTAACAAAGCAGGCCAGATTGAAAAAAAGTAAAATTTGTGGACCAGAAAACCTATGGCCTATATAAACTCTGTTCTGCAAGACCCCAACTCTATAGCCAAGACTACCTTAGCTCTAACTCCACACACAAGTGTGAAAGCTTATTTCTGCTTTTTATAGTTCAAGATTAGGCCAAATCAAGAGATTGCTAAAACTGGATAATAATGTCACAGAAAAGCCAAGAGTTACCCTATTACTTTTTTTGCAGAGGTTGCTAGTAGAAGAAAGTTGCCCATGGAATGAAAATAATTTTACAAAACTTCCTTATAACATGCAACTCATCTGTTGTTCAAAGATTGGGACCTATGAAGGTTAGCTGGGTGTTGTGATTTTTTTTTTTTTTTTTTTTACCAAGGGCCTCTCCCTACAGTTTTGGGTATTTTCAAGGTTCCTCTGGAGTTGACAAAGCTTTTAGAGTTGGTATTCCTTTACAAGGTACAAAAGGAAAGATACTGGGAGAAAGAGGGAAAGGTGCAGATAGTGATATGGCAAATTAGGTACCAAAGTGAAAACGGTCAAGCCAGAACTGGGTAAGAATAGGTGTGTTACTCTCTATTTGGTAGCATTTTTAGAAAATAGGATTGAGGTCCAAGCATTCTTCTTGTTTAATTCTAGATTCATGAGTTGGAAGTATCCTTCAGAATGCTTACCTGGGTACAGGTGTAGAGCTGGTTTTCCAAGGACCGTAGTTTACCCTTCAGTTTGTCCTCATTAAGCTGTCCCTGGAGCAAATGGGAGGAGGAGTTAATAAACTTGGGTCAAAATAAAGTCTGCGAAGAGATTAACTCTATATTCTCAGCCCACTGCTCAGTACATGATCAGTGCTTAAATGTTTATGGAACTGAATTCTTTCAGAGGGTTCAGAGGAGCACAGATGACAAAGGAATGGGGTAGAAGAGGATCTTCTTTGGGAGGCTGAGGCAGGAGGATTGCAAGTTGGAGGTTGGCCTCAGCAACTTAATGAAACCCTGCCTCAAAATAAAGAATAAAAAAGGCTGGAGATGTAGCTTAGTCGTAGCCCTTGGGTTTAATCCCTAATATGGAAATAAATTAAAAAATAAAAATAAAAAGGAGAATAAAAGATATTCCTTTTCTCTGGGGTAGAACAGGATGAATCAGACTGGTTGCCCAAATCCTCTTTTCCTTTGAGGTTCACCATCAGATATTCTTAGAGTATCATAGTAGGGGGCCACTGGGAGGAATGTTTCTAAGCTGTCCTTCCTTTCTCCATTACCTCCCTCTCCACCTCATCTCAGTCTTTTACCTGGACTTTACCCATAAAGCATAGACCAGTAAGGCGACAAGGGGAATCTGTATTCTTTCCTTTATTCCCCTGAATTTATATGTTCAAGTTCTAACCCTCAGTAACTCAGAATGTAACCATACTTGAAGGCAGAATCTTTGAAGAGGTAATTCAGTTAAAATGAGGTCATTAGTTGGGCCCTGATCCAACATGACTGATGTCTTTATAAAAGAGGAGATCAGGACCAAGATACATCAAGGAAGATCATGTGAAGACAGAGTGAAGTTGGCCATCTGCAATCAAGGAGAGAGGCCACAGGAGAACAATCCTGCTGACACCTTGATCTCAGAGAGTCTCCAGAACTGTGAGAAAATGAATTTCTGTTGTTGAAGCCACTCAGGCTGTAGTATTTTGTTATGGCAGCCTTAGAAATACAGTTATCCCTTGGTGTCCACTGGGGATTGGTTTCACGTTTCCTCCTCTCCCTAGGATGCCAAAATCCATGGATACTCAAGTCCCTTATATAAAATGGTGTCATATTTGCATATAATTTGTATACATCCTTCCATATACTTAAAATCATCTCTAGATTGCTTCTAATGTAAATGCTATGTAAATAGTTATTACTGCTGTATTTTTTAGGGCATACGGACAAGAAAGAGAAGAAAAAGTTTCTGGATTTTTTTTTTTTCAATTACTTTTGATCTGAGGTTACTTGAATCAGAGGACATGGAAGCTGCAAATAAAGTAGGGCTGGTTGTACTAATGCACTCCCCTTCCTTACAGCACACATGTACACACATACCTATGATTCAGAATGAAAAATTCTTTAAGAAAGAGAGTAATGGAGGGAGAGATATTAAAATAGGGTGGGGGCAGGGCAGGATAAGAGTACGTCCCAGAAAGTCACATTCTATTTCTTCACAAGTTGGGTCAGTCTTATGGCCTTTCTTTCTTCTTTTCTTTCCTTTTCTTTTCTTTCATTTTCTTTCCTTCCTTCCTTCCTTTCTTCCTTTCTTTCTTTCTTTCTTTCTTTCTTTCTTTCTTTCTTTCTTTCTTTCTTTCTTTCCTCTCTCTCACTGTCTCTCTTTCTTTTTGGTGGTGCTAGGAATTGAACCCAGGGCCTTCTGCATGCTGAGTACCTATCTAATGGCATTTTGGACATTCCAAGGGGGACGATGATCTCAAGGCTGAGAGGAGAAAAATGGGCAGAAGGGGCCATTGTTTTTTCAGTTTTTTAGCATTTTAGCAGAGTAGTTAACAATTTCCTTGATGCTTTGTATGTTTGTGCCTTTTTTTCCAGGTACGAGTTTTGTTCTTTTAGCCTTGAGTTTTATTTCAGGTCTATCTGTGGTGGTGGGGAGTGCCATCAGTGATAACAAGTTTTCTGGAGAAAGGGTGATGGCCTCTTCAGCAGTAACTGGTTTTCATATTCTTTCTCTGACTTTTTCCATCCAGGCCCTGTGGGACACTTGAGGGGTCTACAAATTCCACTTCTCTTCCGACTTGGGATGCTGCAGTCCCTTTCAGTGTCACAGTTTGGATGTTTCTCTGGAAACCTCATAGCATTTCCAGTCTACAGTGGTTTAGGGGCTAAGGAGGGAGTTCTGTTTTGAGATCTGCCTCCCTGGATGAGTGTCAGGGTGCCTGGGGGAGGCAGGAAGTGGTATCTTACAGCTCCTGTTTTGATCTTGTTTGGCTGATTCTTCTAACCATTGGGGCCAGGGGGTGCCCCCACCCTTTCTGCTTCCTGTGTTACTCAGCTGGGCCTTGCAAAAGCAAAAAACATTGCCAAAAATAATTTCTTAAAGTGCCTCCTGCTATTAATGTTTTTCCCAATGTCTCATGTGAGAGAGAGCCAAGAGTCAGGGATTTGGCATCTACATTAACCACAGAGCTTTGGGACAGATAAAAGAGATGGACAAACACTTCCACTCTTTGGGTCTTGGAGTAACTGGTAAAACAGCCTCATTCCCCAGAGTGGCCTGTGCATTGTCAATCCACAGGTCCTGAAATCGACTGGCTACATATCCTCCTCCCCTGGTTCAGATCTTCTAACTCTGTATTTTTCTTTGCCTAAACTCTTACTCTGTAGAATGTCACCAAACCCACCAAGTTTAAGGATTACCTTCCTATAGTTTAGAAACAAAACAGGCCCAAGGCAGTATTCCTAAAATTTCCAGTCTCCTATTCTTTTGGGGTAGTTCCTTCTCCCTGTTCCAAAGTATGGCTTTAAATCAATATTTTGTCTCTTCCAACTATTTCTGCATTTTAGCGCAACACCAAATTACTTTTCCATTCATGTTGCAATACAAAACAATTCATGATAGACCTTTCAGTGGGGATGAAGGGCCACCCAAGTCCAGGGCTTGACCAAAACCTTTGTCCACAGCTCTGCCTTCCCAGACTCCCTAAGGCAAGGAGGGAAGTTGCAGTCAAGTGGTTGCTAATGGGCCATGTAAGTTTCTTGGTCTGAGCCCTTATTCTCCTCATGCTGAAGCCCAGTATTACAGTATGTAGGAAGAAGCACTTTTTATAGGCTCATTGCTGACCAAGGCAGCCCTGGGCTCAGAGGGCACAGTTACCCCGGTGGAAAAGGGAGCAAGGCAGAGGCCATACACACCTGGTGCTGGTCTGAGGGCTTCAACTTCTGCTTCTACTTGGTTTTCCCCTGCCTCTGATCTGCTCTCCAGAAACACCACCACCTCACCACAGAAGTACCAGTCCACAGGTCATCTCTCTGCTTTAGCAGAGCTTCCTTGGGGCTTGTAGCCAATCCTCTACTGTACCGTCATCTTGAGATCTTAAGATCTTGCTTCCACTTTGCAGATTTTTTTTTTTTTTTTTTTTTGTATCAGGGGTTGAACCAAGGGGAACTTAACCACATCCTCAGCCCTTTTTATTTTTTATTTTGAGACAGGATCTCATTAAGTTGCTTAGGATTTTGCTAAGTTGCTGGGGCTGGCTTTGAACTTGTGATCCTCCTGCCCAGTTGAGAGGCTGGGATTACAGGTATTACAAGTATTGCTTTGTAGATCTTTTACTATTTTTATTTTGTTTCTGATATTGGGGATTGAACCCAGGGCCACTTTACCATTGAGCTACATCCTAATCCTTTATGTTTTTCTATTTTGAGACAGGGTCTTCCTAAATGCTGAGGCTCTTACTAAACTGATGAGACTAGTCTTGAACTTGGCAATCCTCCTGCCTCAGCCTCCCACATGGCTGGTGTTACAGATATACACCACCACTCTGGGTTCCATTTTTCAGATCTTAAATCCCAGGAGTGCCCTGCCTCCATTTTTTATTTTGCCCAAGGTTGAGCTTTCTCTACTGGCTGAGCTGCTTATGCTCTGAAGTTTGGACCCAACTCAGGTTCTCAGCTACACTCCAGGGCTGTGGTAGCCCAAAGGCTCAGAGTCAGTTTGGAAGTGGAGGCAGCCAAAGGCACTGATTCTTGGGGTCCTAATAGAGAGAATTTTCTATGGGCTTCTCTGCATGTGAAGTTGGAGATTCAAATCACGGAAGCCAAATGGAAAAAAATAAAGTGTGAACTGGGCTGGATGTCAGAGTCCCAGTTCTGGCCACATTCATCCAATTATTTTCCTCAAATACCAGACTGGTACTATCCTTTCACTGAAGTTGAAGTTGTCATGGGATGGATAGAGAATTGAATTATCTTGTTTTGAGGAAAGCAAAAGCCTTCAATTGAACAGTCCGAGACTGTTTTTCTTAAAAACAGGAAGCTTGAGGCTTGGGGGTGGGGAGGAAGATGAGAAGGTGAAGATTGGGAGGGGTGGGAAGAATTGAAGGAGAAAACCAAAGCCAGGGGAACTTCTGCTCTTGGGCTGTACCATGGAGTGAAACTCTGCCTTGGAATCCGTGTCAGAAATGTCCCTTAATGTATCTTTCCCATTCCCATCCAACTTGCTGTCATTCAAGCTCTAAGTGTGGCTTCCCTGTGCTATTACAAATCTTCATCCCACCACCCATATCCAAAGCCAGGTCCTTTTCAGAGAACCTGTTAAACACAGATCTGATTGTTCACTTTCAATTCAGTTCCACAGATAGAGATGAGGTTCCTTCCAAGGTTGGGTAAACACTGCTAAGTATTGGACTTTAAACCCAAATAAGGTATAGTTCCATTGTTACCCTGTCTCTTGCTTGTAGCAGTGTTTCTCAGACTGGTGGTAGTATGCATTTTCATTGATCTCTGAGATACACATGCACAGACATGCAACCTGTATCTATCTATGTATGTATCTTTCCTTTAAAAAGGGATTCATATATTATATTGTTCAACAGTAAAAATTCTAGAAACCTGCTTGAGGTCCTTTCTTTGGTAGTGCTCTGATATGATCCCTTCATTTCAGCCACACTCAGTGCTCTGCCATATCTAGGCCTGTGGTCATTCTGATTCCTTTATCTTATGCACCCTTTTCCTTTCTGCTTTTTTCCTCTATTAGCACTCTATTCTGTACTGGTAAACTCCTACTCATCCTTTAGGACCCAGCTGAGATATTCTTTTTCCTGTGGAGGAAATTATTCTGAAAGAATAATTCTTTTTCCCCCTGTATCATGTTACAAATACTGCTGTTGTAGCCTAGTCATACTATTTTAGAGTTATTTCTTATGTTTGCCTCTTCCTGGATGGACTGTGAACTCCTTAAGAGTGAAGACTTGACTTCTTTTGTTCCTGAAACCCAGAACCCAGCAAGGTATAGGAACTTATCAAATGTCCACAAATGAGTGAGATGATCTTAATTTAGGTCAGCACTGGAAACCACCTGGCACGCACAGCTGTTTGCCCCAGGCTCCTATTCTGTAATGAAAATGACTTCCTTAGCAAGCAGGAGCCCTGGTCATAGACTCCCAAATCCTGGTTTGATCACTGACACAAGGAGGAAGGGCTGAGCTTAGGAAGATTTTTGTATCACTGCAAACTTCTTAGCTATGTCCAACACCCTCCTGATATTTTTCTCTGGGGAGGTGCAAGCCATCTTCCTGGTAGGGTGAGGTGTTCCTAGAGGCCTGTAAGGTCTCTGTTCTGTCTCACTGTACCTGCTGTTTTATACTCTGGTGGCATCAACCTCCTTATTACTCTCTCAATATACAGGTTTCAGTATGAAGTGTGAGGAACATGGGAATCCTTGAGACCCTTTCAAGGGCTCTGCAGGGGATCTTTTCCAATGAAATATTTGTGTGAGACTGAATATTCTTCATATACTTCAACCAAAAGAATGTGTTGCAACAGATTGAATTTAGAAGCAAATGAGAGAATTTAGCTATCTTTTGTTCAGCTAGACTTTAAAAGGGTTTACAAAAGTATAAAGCAATGCCACTCTTATGTTTTGTTTTTGAAAATGTTTTAAAAAGATTTTTTAGATATTGACAGACCTTTATTTTATTCATTTATTTATACGTGGTGCTGAGAATAGAACCCAGTGCCTCACACATGCTAGGCAAGTGCTCTACCACTGAGCCACCGCCCCGAAAATATGTTTTTCAATAAAGAATATGTAATTTAAGTTGGCATGCAATGGTTTACTGTTATTTTAAAATTAATATTTCTAAATATATTTCATTTTTTCAAGGTACTGGGATTAAACCCAGAAACATTCTACCACATTGCCAGCCCTTTTAATTTTTTAAAATTTTGATACAGGGTCTTGCTAAATTTCTGAGACTGGTCTGGAACTTGTGATTCTTTTGCCTCCGTCTCCCAAGTGTCTGGGATTTCAGGCATGTGCCACTGTGCCTGGCTGCTTCTCATACCTTTGTATTATTTATGCATATGCCTCCCTTAGGAAACCATGAACTTCCTAAAAGCAAGATCTTTTTCTAAAGAATCTTAGGATGTCCAGTGCTAGCCCAGTGCTCACTAGGAAGAACATGATCCATGAATATCTTTGGAATGAATAGACTAAAATTAGAGGCCAGAACTTCCAGTTTTGCTACTAACTATCTATGTGACTTTGGGCAAATCACTTGGCCCTTCTGAGACCCAATTTCCTCATGGGAACAATGGGACTAAACTAGATTATCTCTAAGGTCCCTTCCCACTCTGACATTCATATCTGTGCTGAGTAGTGGGTGCAGGCTGGCATGAATGAATATTGGTGTGGATCCCATATAAAAATCATTGGATATTTACCATATTCAGTAATATAAGCTATACTGGAAACTTCCTTCTTTTCTTCCTAAATATTTAAAAATGAGTCTTCTTGCCACTTTTGGTCCCAACTCTTCCTAGCAAATATAGTTGCATGACCTTCAGTTGATGAATCATATCATTAATTACTGTGACCTGCTTCACTTCTAGGTCTGAATGCTATATCCCCTACTTTCTGCCTTTTCCTAGTTTACTCCTCAGTAGTGAGACCATTTTTTTTTTTCTTGTGGTGCTAGGGATTGAACCCAGAGCCTTATGCATGCAAGGCAAGCACTCTACCAACTAAGCTATATCCCCAGTCCAAGGTCTTTTGCAGGATGATGTGGAAATAAAAATGAGATGGGTGCACATAGATGCCCAAATGAACTCTTTTAAAACAAGGATTTTATTCTCTTACCTTCCAAGAGCTGTCAGAAGCCCGAATCAGGGTAGACAGAAGATCTTGGAGAATCACCATTTTCTGCTTTAGGACCAACTCCCTTTGTAGGGCCTCCTGGGGTAGGGGGAAAAATGCAAGAAATAAGATTAACCAGGAGGAGAGAGCAGTGAATGGAGAAGCTGAGCAGAGAGGTCACATGCCACTTACTTTGAGGTACTCAGAAAGCTGGATGATTTCCTAGAGAGAAAGGAAAAAAGTATTCAAAAAAAGGTTCTTTGAAATTCTCCTGGAGCATAGAACCAAAACCTGGGCTGGCTTGTGTGAAGCCAACCTCTTCTGCATTGGGTCTCACAGGACCCCACTAGGTCCCATGTCTATGTTCAGTACCGCCTTGCCATCCAGAAAGAAGATGTCCTCCACCCATCTCAGTTTATTATGAAACACCCGAGTGTCAGAGCTTAGACACCATCTGATCCAACCCCTTCAAAATGAGGATGTTCTTACCTTATCCAGAACTGCAACTCCATAACTGAGAAGAGAAGGGAAAAAAACAAAGGACCAAAGAAGCAAGTCAGAAGGCAGTGGGTTGATTCCTTCTGGATTCCCGTCTGAACAGCTGGTAGAGTGGGGAAAGGGTCCCTTCTTCTTTTTTTAGTACTGGGGATTGAACCCAATGGTGCTTTACCACTGAGCCACACCCCCAGCCCTTTTTTATATTTTTATTTAGAGACAGGGTCTTGCTGAGTTGTTGAGGTTGGTTTTGAACTCAAAATCCTCCTGCCTCAGCCTCCCAAGCTGCTGTGACCTTTCTTTTTAAAATTAGGGTGAACATTTGCTGTGTTCTTTCTTCACTTTACTGCGTAGAGGTACTCAAGAAAAATTTAGAAGAAAAGAGAAGATGAAATTTGGTGGGAGCCTGCATCTCTCTCTCTCTCTCTCTCTCTCTCTCTCTCTCTCTCTCTCTCTCTCCTGTCTGCCATGTGAGGATACAATGAGAAGGGCCAGGAACATGAAAGGAACTTACTTGGTTTGCTGACTGGCATCATTCTTAATTGTTAGCTGTGCTTCTTCTGCCTTTGTCTGAGTACCTGAGAGATGGAGGAGAAGGTGATTGAGAACCCACTGGGAGGAAGTGAAGGAAGTGGGGAGGGAAAAGGATTCTCCACTGCTGATGACTTGGACTGCTGTGGCAGAATTCTCTGCTCCCTCATTGAGTGAGGGAGCTTTGTCTTACCACGGTGGTGTTTGTGAAGTTTCTTGATGGGAGAGTCTTGGGATGGAAGGGACCTTGCCCTTGAGGAGTGGTGTTCAGCCCCAACCCTCTGGACACTTGAGAGAGGGTGATGTGGGGTTGGAAAGACCCCGGTGTTGGTCCCTGTCACCTGAAAAACAAGTGAGGAATGCTGAAAACCACTGTTTAAAGCCTCTTAGAAGAATATTCTTCAGATGATTATAGAAAGAAGAACTGATGATCATGTCTGTTGTAGACTGAAGGTGTACTACAATTCATGTTGAAATTCTATTCCTAATGTGCTGGAATTAGGAGGTTGAACCTTGGGGAGATAATTATGAATAGTAGCCATTCCAGGTCAGGTAAATGGGGAGCTGGACTTGTTTCCAATCATTCTCACTAGATTACCCTATTTGGTTTCAGTCACTTACAATAGCCAATGTGGTGATGTGGAAAGAGAACTGGACTGAATGGGGAATGAGACATGTGGGTTCGAATCCTACCTTTTCTATATCTCAGTCTCCTGTCTATACAGTGAGGTTCTAGAGATGGATTCCTTCCTGTGGGTCATAGCTGTGGAATTGCTGAGTTTGGGTGTGAAGAGAAGGTAGAGTTGGGAGTTGAAGGAAGGAGTACAGCAGTTATAGTTACAATTTAGTCTGTTCTTTTTGCATTTTCTTCCCCAAAACTCAAAAAGTTGATATTGACAGTATAATACAAAAAGGATAAGATGGTAGTGGTTCACATATGTAGTCCCAGCTACCCACAAGGCTAGGTGGGAGGATCACTTGAGCACAATGGTTTGAGACCAGCCTTGGCAACATAGTGAGATCTTGTTTCAAAAAATCCCCCTCAAAACCAAAAAACAAAACCAAATCAAAACCAAACATCAGTAGTATATTAAAAAAAGAGCAAAGAAATAAATGCCTGTGGTATCCAGACATGTGACCAACTCAGTCTCAATGAAACATTAAATAATTGATAGGCAGAGGTAGAATTCTTTCTTTTTCTTTCTTTCTTTTTTTTTTCTTTTTCTTTTTCTTTTTCTTTTTTATTTTTTTTGTACTGGTGATTGAACCAGGGGTGCTTGGCCACTGAGCTACATCCCAGCTCTTTTTTATTTTTATTTTGAGATTGGGTCTTGCTAAGATGCTTAGAGCCTCACTAAGTCACTGAGGCTGGCTTAGAATTTGTGATCCTCCTGCCTCAAACTCCCAAGCTTGAGGGATTATAGGCATGTGCCACCATGCCCAGCTTTGGAGGTAGAATTCTTTAATTGTATTTTCTGTTCTTCTCATATTTTTCTCCTCTCAAAGCATTCAGAAAACTCTTGCCTTAGAAAAGATAGTTGTTTCTCTTTTTCAACTGGGCTCCAGAATCATTTCTCTGAATTGCACCTCTGGTTGTACATAACAAATCCACTACTAAGAAATCCTAACAGAGCACTTACTCTGGATATAGCACCATGCCAGGCATTTCCAGGGAATACAGTGGATCCATTCCTCCTATCAATGTGCTCACAACATGGGTAGAAAGTCAGATAGGGTTTGATGGCTGAGGTCATCACAACAGACCCCGCTTTTTTGCCAACATTGCTGTTTTCTGGGACAGAATAATGGACCCTCTATGAGTTAGAAAATCTTAGAGGATTTATAACCTCCCAGACTCACAGAAAGCAGGAGAAGCTAGGAAAGGCTTCCTGGACTAGATGAGGCCTTAATTTAGTGAATTTAATAGAATTGCAATGTTGCAAGAGAGAGAGATGAGTTGGGCAAAAGCCTCACAGAATAGAGAACAGATTTTATTTTATTTTATTTTATTTTATTTTTTTAATTTATTTTATTTATTTTTTTTGTGTGTGTGTGTTTTGGGAGAGGGCATCAAGAGAACTGGCCTGGGTACCTGGCATATAATAAGCATTCAGGAAATATCTGAATGAACAATGGATGAATGAATGCTATAAGGTAGCTATAGAAAATATGTATAAATTCTACCTATGTGGAAGATAAGTACAGATTGCTGAAATTTGAACTGATACTAGGTAATGACTATGAAATTGTTTTAAAATTCATTTCCTCTCTCCTAAAAGGCAAATGCAAAACAAAAAAAGAGCTAAACAAACAAAAGCACCACAACCAAAATCTCTGAATGAGTAAGTGGCTAATGGAGACTTCACTGTATGACTGAAGAAGAAGGGACTTAATTTAAATCACTCATTAGTGACTTTAAGTCTGCCCACCCCTTGGTATGCCCCTTACCCCCACAAAGCAATGTGTCCCTGGATATGGCCCACCTGCTGTCCGGGAAAAGAGAGCTTGCTCCCAGACAGGAGCTCCTTGAGGACAGCTGCGTGACTTTTCCTCCTGGAGCCAACTTCCACAAAGATCCGGCAACTTTGAGCCTCGTCCTTCTCCTCCACTTCCAGGTTCCTCCTCCTGAAGAACAGCTCTAGTCGAGCTCTCCGGAGCTGCTCTTTATACTGGGTCCTTAGCGCCTTCCCCACCTGGCGGCAAGTAGTTACGTTGGGCCGACAGCGTCGGCTCTCCCGGGTCTCCTGCCGGCGCTCACACTTGGCCTCGTAGCTCTCAGCCCACCGGGCCAAGGCAGGGGAGGGCCTGGGGTCTGGGTTGATCATGATGACCTCTGGAGCACCTGTTGTGCTTGGCTTCCAGTTCCTTGAATAGCTGCCTGGATCTGCCAAATGCCAAGAGGGAGGAGCCAGAAGATGGGCAGAAAAATGACTATCTTCCCAAATCAGGGGGCAGAAATAGCACAGGCTCCATCCTGTGGGTTGGAAGCTGAGGGTGCACTGGTTTCACACTGGGACTCAGGACTCTGGGGTTTAATCCTTAAGGAACTTATAAAATCGAATAAAAGCAAATTCCTGCTTCTAGCCCACCTCTGTGTAGTGCACTGCCCCTTCTTCCTTGACTAAACATCTCATCATTGTCTGAGTCAGGGGAAATTCAGAAACAATTGATAAAAACCATAATGAGTTGATAGCATCTTGAATAGCAAATGTGTTTATTTTCCAGACTTTTAGAGAAATAAAGTCTCCCTTTTTACCCCCTAATATAAAAGGAAAGTGGGCATCTTTACAGCTGTCTTGGCCCAAGTTCTTACTAAAATAGAATGATTCTTCTCATGTTCTGCAGGGATAATCATGTCCCCCTCAGGAAGTGATCAGACCTGTGACTGGCACCCACTGCTCGAATCTTGGCCCTCAGCAACCAGCTTGTGGGCTCAGACCTGGCATGTTTTAGGAGGGAAACCTGCCCTAACTCCTCCATCATGACATCCTGATGTTGCTCCATTGGTGTCTACTCCATAGCCAGGACTGGGCCTTGACTCTCAGATGCAGATCAAGTTAAATGAGTATTGGTTGAGCATCTGTCACATACCCAGTCTTGACCCACTTCTGAGCATCTGGATTAATATCTCTTGGAGATGAGAGTTACAATTTTGGGGGGTCACTTCCCTGTCAAGGCTGGTGCCAAGTTTGCTTTCCTTATCCCAGATACAGGTTGTGCCTTCTAAACCAGTAAGCACATGGATTATACCTCAATAAAGCTCCTCTAAATGACAGAGAAATAAACATGCAAAAGCAGTAACCCAAAGTCCCCAGGGAACGAGGCTTGGTGAAGAGGCCACCTTTGGTGTCCCTCTACATGGCCTTACCTGCTGTCCACATAATACCCGAACCCTAATCCCTTCTTCCTTCCTGTGCCTCTCGATCGTAACCTCCTCGACTTACCTTCTGTAAATTTGTTTATTCTCCTAGAAATCGCTGGTAGCTTTGTTGGACTTGGATGAGCTGGTTCCTGAGCATAGAAAATTCTGTGCCCTGCCCCCTCTGCTCCCTGGAGTCAGACCAGGGACTGATGAAGGAAGAGGTACTCCCCCTCACAGCTGCTGCCTCTTCTCTCTGACTCATGACTTCATTACCCACTGCCCTGGGAACATAGTTCCTAGGTAGGTCGGAGGAGAGTATCTCAGCTTCACCAGCCAGTAGGCATTTGCCAGCTCTGGCCCCTTGGGTTTATTTATAAGCCAAACAAACTCAACAGGTAGGAGCAGCTTCTCTGCTCCTTTTTTGGGACTTCATTGCCCATCCCTGCTCAGTCTGGAGTTCTGCAGGTTTTCTTGCTCTTTCTCATAGCATTCATTCCCAGGGGACATGGATGGAGCATTATCACTCTGTGGAAGAGTATTATATAACCACGCCTTGGGCATTCTCAAATGCCTGACTTGAGGGCTGGAGGGGCACCTTCTGGCCTTGGGCACTGCTGGCCCTAAGAAGAATTGTGAGGTTGTCAACATTTATCTTCTACATATCATCTTTGAATGACTTTTCTCCTACTCCTACTCCTTGGGTGTCCCTAGACATCTCACCTGTTACTTTATTTATTATTAAAACTTAGTAAAGGGGCTGGGCTTGTAGCTCAGTGGTAGAGTGCTTGCCTAGCACGTGTGAGGCACTGAATTTGATCCTCATCACCACATAAAAATAAATAAAATAAAGGTATTGTGCCCGTCTACAACTAAAACAATATTTTAAAACACTTAGTAAAGGATCTGAGAGGCCCATTTGTGTTGTTATAAATAACATGATGGAAGATTTTGAAATTATGTGCACACAAACTCCATGTCCAGAACCTATACTTTCTGCATCCCTAAGACATAGCCCCTGGTTATTCTGCCATCCATCCTGGAGGAAAGCTTTTGCTCTGGGCAGTGACTGCAGACTCAAGTCCTAGCTTCTGTCTTTGCTTACCTGTGTGTAATTTTGGACAAGCTATTAAATGTCTCTAAGCCTCGGTCTCATTTATAAAATGGGATTAAAACCTACATGGAAAGGTTATGAGAATTAAATGGTAAAATGCACACCATGCACCTGGCATATGGCATACAATAAATGTTAGCTTTTTATAATAATAAACATAGTTACTATTATCCTCATGCTGGTGTTGGATACTGACTATTTGGTGCTATAAGAGAGAGACCCCAAGCTAAAGCACTCCCAGGACTAAGAATGCTTGATCTCTTTCTCTAATTTCTCCAACCCTTTCTCTTACTAAAGAAGCGTATTGTTTTCCAGATGGAGGGGATATGGCCGCAGCTCAAAATCACCTTTACTTCTCTAACCTTTGTTTAGGTTTGGGCTACAGGGAGAAAGGACTTCTCTACGGTCCAGATACAACCACCATCTCAATTAGGCCAAGGAGAATGGCAAAGAAGAGACAGGGGTGAGGAACTGGCATCCCGCCTGCCTGTGGGGTGTGAGGTCCTTCCCTATTTGGCCTCAGCTTACCGTCAGGTTTGCAGGGGAGATATATTTCCCAGTGTTGAAAATTTCCCTACCTTTCTGCTGTAAAGAGGAAAGGTTGTTGGGAGAAGATGGGCCTGAGGTGAGGTCTCTCTGGACTCTGCACCTAGGCCATATGTAGGTCCACTGAACCTATTACTGCTCCATTCTGCAACCGCAAGGCCAGACATTGGGATTTATTATTCAAGAGGGGAATTGAGGTAGAAATGGCCCCTTAGAGAGAGGAGCATTCCTAGATCCCCAGGCTCCCACATCTGGTAGGATTTGGAGTGACCAAGGTGAGTGGAGCCATACCCGGCTTTCTGGAATGTCTTGACCATACTAATTTTCTTAAAAAGAAGAAATCATGGGATGGCTGATGAATAGGAATAGGCTATAGAAACAAAAGGAACTGTTCCTTATAGGGTTCACGGAAGGTCATGAGGCCACTGCCCAGGCTTTCTGGCAGTCTAACAGGACCCAGTTATAGCTAGGAGGAAGGGGTAGTGCTGGCTGGGGGAGGCTTTCCTCACTATAACAGGGAGAAACCAGGGTGCTACCCTTCACTTGACTGTGGCTTGTCATTGCCTTTCCAAGTTCCTGCTCTTCTTCCTGGCTGTGCGTGCAACAGAGACAATGGATATCTTCCTGCATGGGTCTGACCTTTCCCACCCAGAACTGTCAGTGTGGGCTGAGGGAGAGGGTCCTTTCCCCAAGCTATTGAAAAAGCAGCTTCATGTGATGAGACTCCTGCTTTGAAGGGAACTGTAAAAGGTCAGTTAATTCATGCTCCTGTCACCGAGTAACATGAACTCCAAGCCGTGTGACTCACTTCTAATATAATGGATGGAGCACAGGAGTGATGGGAGCTATATCCCTGAGCCTGGCTGGGGCCTCAGGAATCCCATGAAGGATGCTTTCTTTGTTACCCAAACCGCCATCACTCTTAAACTATACTACCCACGCCTATGCCTCCCTCCCTTCTATATTTCCAGAGATGCTTAGATGGCGGAGTGAGTTCTGCCCCACCCCAAATTCAAAGGTCCCAAACCTGACACAAAAGCATCCTCTTTTACAGTTACCTCTGGGTCCCAGGCTCCAGCCTAAGCAGCTCAGGAAAGCATTCCAGTTCCTGGACAGATCTTGGTTCTGGTCTCAGGTGGAGCTCAGGTGGTTCTGGTCTCAGTGACTGGGTAAAGTACAAGTTGTCAATCCATGTCTCTGGGCCCCCTTAACATTTCCCTTCTTGGTACTGTCTTTCTTTTTGCACTGCAGCCTCACTGAAACAGGAAATAGACAAAGCCACAATGCTCGCAAACCCCAGTTCCTCTCACTGTCTGTGCAATCTGAGTGGGCCCCTGAACCCTGGGGCCTCCAGGGCTGGGTTGAAGAGCTCCTCCCATCAGAGGACACCGCTGCCACCCTTTCTCCTGCTACTGGATTGGTTTGAGCTCTTGGACAGTTTCAAATCAAGAACTGTTTCCAGGATTAGACAAGGATGGGTCTCTGGGTCCCATTCCAACTTTGCAGTTTCTATGAGGGGAAAATGCCTTTTCAGTCGTAAGACCTAGATGAGATGTTCTCAGTGTAGGTTTTCATGTGTACTGGATAGTTGTCTGTGTAAGATTTTTCCCTTGCCCAGCTTGGATTGGGAAGAGATTCCATTCTTCTGAAGACCTGGTGTCTTGCAGAAATCTGGAGCAAGGCCAGCTCTGGATTTGCTCCTTCTGAAGCAATGAGAAGTCGAGGGAAAGGAAGGTGGCTGGAAGATGAAGAGAGAAGGCAGAATCTTGAAAAGAAAATTTCCCAGTCAATTAAACTAGGAAATTTGGGGGAAAATAAAAAGAACTGATTTATATGCATTAAAAAGAGACTATTACAAATGATCTAGTTAGGGAATTCCCAAGAAGTTCAGGATAAAATAGTGGAGAGGGCACTGGGCTGAGACAAGTTCACTGAACAGATTTGTACACTTGTATAATTCACCTTGTCTAAATGAGCTACTCACTATGGTGGTTGGATGATTTATGTGGCTCCTACGAGGCAGGTAATGAGCTGTGATAACATTTGTTGTCAGGGAGGGTGGCACACACCTATAATCCCAGCAACTCAGGAGGCCAAGGCAGGAGGATTGCAAGGTTGAGGCCAGTCTCAGCAACTAAGTGAGACCCTGTCTCAAAATAAAGCAAAAATGGTTGGGGATGTCGCTCAGTGGTAGAGTGCTTGCCTCGCATGTGGGAGGCCCTGGGTTCAACACCTAGTGCCACAAACAAAGATAACATTTGTTAATGTGAGAAGTTTGTCAGAATCCTCTCTACTGCTTCTACTTCCTCTATTCTCTGAGGAGAAAAAACAAGGAACAGGCAGTTGAAAAGAACAGAGGATGGATTCTCAAGCACTAGAAAGCAAGGCAAAGGACATTCCCTCAGGATGACATGGTAGTCCAAGGTTGGTATCTGGAGTTTGACACACAGAGATGGAATGGGTAGAGGATGGAGGGATTGGAGAGTCCAATGTGGCAAATAAGAGAATTTTATTGACATAGAGGAGTGAGAGGTTTTTGGCGTGTTATGGTTTAGATATGATATGTCCCCCAAAAGCTCATGTGTGAGACAATGTAAGAAAGCTGAGAGGTGAAATGATTGGATTATGAGAAACAACCTAATCAGTGCATTAATCCACTGATAGGGATTAACTGGGCAGTAACTCTAGGTAGGTGGGGAGTGACTGGAGGAGGTGAATCATTGGGGGTGTGCCTATAAAAATATATATACTCATATATTTTTTTGGTGCTGAGGATTTAACCCAGGGGAGCTTTACCATTGAACTACATCCCCAACCCTTTTCATTTTTATTTTGAGACAAGCTCTCACTAGCTTGCTTAAGGCCTTGCTAAGTTGCTGAGGCTGGTCTTGAACTTATGATCTTCCTTCTGCCTCCTGGGTCACCACCATGCCCAGGCATATGCCACCACACCCAGCTGGGGTTTATATTTTGTAATGGTGAAGACAGCGCTCTCTCTCTCTCTTTCTCTCTTTCTCTCCCACTCTCTCTCTTTCTCTCTCCTTCCTGGTTCTGTGTGCGCTGCTTTCTTCCACTACATTTTTCCGCCATGATGTTCTGCCTCACCTTGGGCCCAAAGCAAAGAGTCAACTGTCTATGGACTGAGGCATCTGAAACCATGTGCACCAAATAAACTTTTCCTCCTCTAAAATTGTTCTTGTCAGGTTTTTTGGTCAGAGTAATGAAAAAGCTGACTGAAACAGGGATTTTAGGGCACTAAAGCACAGGGGAGGACAGAAGACTCTAATAAGAATTTCTGCAGACCAACTATATGGAGTCCATTAAAGATCAGAAAGAAATGTGTATAAAAGATACAAAATTTAGGAATAATACCTTGAAAATAACCACAATGCAGTGGAAATTACAATAATTTTAGAATCATTTACATAACTATGTCATTGATTTTGAAAATCTAGATAAAATGGATTTAAGAAAACTAGTTCATCAAATTAGACTCAAGTTGTGATAAACACTCTCCTCATCAGCTGGCCTCCACCTGAGGGTCCTCTTCATCTTATGGGATGTAAAAGGAGGGTTTAATATTGAGCTGGCTACCTGGCATCGATTGACCAGCACTCTGTGCTTCTCATTTCCTGGTTTACTGGGAACCTTGGCTCCCTTGTTGATTGTCATATTCTGGAACTTCCAGACATAGACTCCTTGATAGATGCTGGGCCTTGTTTGGGCTCCTGTGAAGGGAAAAACACTTTGCTTTTTCGCCTGGTTGCTTCAATTCCCATGATATCATACAAGCATGGATGCGATTATCAGATTTTATTGTAGAATTGGGACTACTAAAAGGAATCCCAATTATGAAAAGAAAACAAACTTATGCTAAAATGGCTTTTCCCATATTTCAAGAGACAACACTGAGAAGTTAAAGACTTTATGGGGTCTCCCTCTTGGGTGCTACTAGTTCTATTTTTGCTTCTCTTTCCACTCTACTGGGTGATTTCCTACTGAACTTTTGGGAAATGGCAAGCTTACTCAAAGAGTTGTTTTTGTCTTAGAACCCTTTTCTATACCATCCCCAACAGTGTTTTCTCAGCAATGCATTCCTCAAGTCCAAGTTATTTATTTTAGAATAATGTTACAGGCACTCTTAATAAGAAAATACATGATGATCTTGGCACCTTGTTATAGTTTGGATTGGGAATGTCCCCCAAAGGTTCATATATTAAAGAGTTGGCTCCAGCTTACTATTAGGAGGTGGTAGAATCTTTAAGAGGTGAGGCCTTGAGGGAAGTCTTTAGGTCTTTGGGGGTATGACTTTGATTGGAATATTGGGACCCTGGCTACTTCTCTCTCCTTCACTTTCTGGACAGATGCCAGTGGTTTTCTTTGCCACATACTTCTGCTGTGATGTGCTGACTTGCCACAGGCCCCCAAACAATGGCACCAAACGATAATGGAATGGAACCTAACTAAACTATTTCTCTTTATAAGATGACTAGGCCCAATTATTTGCTAAAGAGAAGGAAAAGCTGACTAAGTTTGCACAGCAGTTCAGAGTTGTCATAATTAAGTCTGTTTCTATTCAACGTTTTTACAGACTCTGCTCTTTGGTCTTCAGAGTGTCTAACTGGTAAGTGTTTAAATCAGATGTTCACACAAACAAAATGTAATGGTCAATTTAAATTGTCAACTTGATTGGATTAAGAGATGCTGATGATTAAGAGGCTTCTGGGTGTGTCGATGGGGGTGTGTCTAGGAATGAATGGTATGTGGGAAAGGAACTGAAGTGGAGCCCCTCCCTAAGCGTGGGCAGCATCGCCCAATAGGATGGAATAAAAGCTGGGAAAACAAGTATGCAGACTCAGATCAAGCTCGACTCTTCTAGAATGGGTTCTTGATCGCTGCTTCAATCATATGAGTATGTCCAACACTTGCTTTTTCACTCTTCCAAAGCGGACTCTGCCAGTGATTCTCCAGGTAGTTTCCAGAAGCCTTGGTCTCAGACGAGGGTAGCACTGTTGATCTTTCTTGTTCTGGGGCTTCTGCATCTTGGACTATACAGCTGCTGGTTCTTCTAGCTCTCCAGCTGCAGATGGCCATTGCGGACTGTCTAGTTTCTGGTCATGGAAGCCAACCTAATAAATCCCCTTTTATAATCATACTTCCTGTTGATTCTGTTCCTCTAGAGAACCCTGACTTATACACAACCCAAGGACAAATATTTATTCTTGGAGGTGATGAATTCTAAATTCATTAGGAGGAAGTAAATATTTCCTCAACTCCTATACATTTGCAAGATTGCCTCTCTACAGGGGAATTATTACTTTACATTCATGGCAGGATGTAGTACTGTCTTTTTCATCTCTTTGGTGGCTTTGCATCGTCATTGTTGGTAGAAGACTTTTTAGCATAATACAACTTAAAAGTTGTGCTTTAAGAGAGTTCAATATTAGCAAGAGCTTTATCTGTTGTAGAGATGCTGTGTAAGTTGTCAGAATCAAATTCGTAGCCCTACCCCCGACCCCAAATAAAATATAATAAAAGCGGGCTGGGGACATAGCTCAGTTGGTAGAGTGCTTGCCTCACAAGCACCAGGCCCTGGGTTCAATCCCTAGCACCACACACACACACACACATTATATATTTATATATATAATAATTTATATATTTATTATATGTAATAAAAGAAGGATATTAAATAAAGCTGGGAAGTTAAGAAGGATGGAATCTCATGCATGTACATCTGATAACAAGAACAATTCACAAAAAGTGATGTGAGAACCACAACCTTATACAAAACCCACTGCAACCTTACACAAAAATATACTTCTGCAAGGACTTCTGCTCATCAACTGTCTGTTCTGACTTGGACAGATACCACCCTTGTTATTAATCTTCGTATTAAAGGGTTATTGTTCCAAGAGATCTTATGTAATCCTCCTCATTTTGCCTTTAAAAACTTGCTCTTGTCTCAGGCTCTTTGACTATACTCAGTTCAATATAGCATGTGTATTTCCATTGCACTGCTAGTTCCAAATAAACGTAATCAATCCTTGGAAATCAATCAATCTTTCTTTCTTTCTTTCTTTCTTTCTTTCTTTCTTTCTTTCTTTCTTTCTTTCTTTCTTTCTTTCTTTTCTTTCTTTCTTTCTCTTTCTTTCTTTTTGACAATGCTGAAAATCTGAAAGACCTAACTATAAGGCACAATAACTTTGGATCTATTCTTGTGGGTCCAGCATTGAGCAAGGAACAAGTTACTTTTTGTTCTAGCCTCATGAGAAGGATGGGCTCGTAGGCTTTGACTCTGCTGGTCCCTGACAGAATGCAGCCTCAGGCCTGGGGTAGGTGAGATGGAAGAAAGAATACAATAGACCAAATAAAGGAGGACCTTCCAGGTACCCAATCTCTGTTTTGCCCCAAAGGACAAACCATATGTCCATCTTTAGAGTCACTTTAGTTCTTCTCCTTTATCCTTCATTTCAGGTGTGTCTCCTTGGGCCTGCGAGAATATGAAATAATGCTTATTTCTGAGTTAAATATCACATTGACTTGTCCTATCAGTATGAAATATTGCTTTCTAAACTTTCTGCTTTTTTAGGGCCCGGCTAAAGCACCAAATTCCTTTCCACAATGTGTGTGAGTTGTTTAGTAAACAGAACTTGAGAACTCCTAGTTTATGACCAAAAATTTCACGTTATTAAAGAACATACTTACCAAGAGAATATATTACTGAGTTACCAAAAATCTTCTAACACGAAATTAAAGATATGAAGCTTCTGTTCAATGAAATAAGTGTCCACTTCCTTTTCTTCCTGTACATATTGTTTTTCTTATAGCTTAGGCAGTCAACCACTATTAATGTCTCCAGCTGACCTTCCTGAGAGCCTCAACAGTAGTCACTATACTAACACTCTAATGTGGGAGATGCTGCCTCTCTAATAAGGTTAGTTATTTAATAGGGTGGTCCCCTTTCTGAAAGTGAGAATTTTCCTTCTCTGTTGTTTCTTGGCACTGCCTCTAATTATTTCACAAATGGCCTTATATTCCAAACTGAGATATCTTCTAGAGTCTTTTTTCCCCTACATTTTACACATTTCTGCATATCTTTCCAATCTAGTTTTATACTTATCTGTAACAAAGAATATTTAAATTGATGTAGTAAAATTGAACCAAAGCTAATCTCACTAAGAAAATGGATATAGTAATTTGATGTCAGACCACTTGGCAGAGAGCACTTGAGGGGCTTACTTTGGAGATTGATCAAGAAGGCATAATAGCACTGGGGATGTGACTCAGGGGTGGAGAACTTGCCTACCATGCATGAGGTCCAGGGTTCCATCACAGCACTGAAAAAAAAAACAGGAAGAAAAAGATGACAAGAAATAGATGGAAAATATTCAGTTTGTAAAAATTATAGTACCACTAAAAGATTTTTTAAAAATACATATTTTTAAATGTCAATGGATATTTATTTATTTATTTATTTATTTATATGAAATGCTGAGAATCAAACCTAGTGCCTCAAACATGCTAGGCAAGTGCTCTACTACTGAGCTACAACCCCAGCCCAAGATTTTTTAAAAATACAAAAATAAGTACTTTAATCCTACTACCAATCACAAATCAGTTTCATATATTAGTTTTTGTCCATATGCACGTATATTTTTATACATATTTTAAGTGTAGTTAAACCTACAATTATGTCTATTTTTAGTACTAGATCATAATTACTTTCATTTTTATATTTTTCCATATTTTTGTCTTTTAATGCTGTCATGATCTTTTATAACATAAGAATACCACAATCTTTTTATTAAGGAGTAGCCATGCAGCCTAGTATTACTCAAAATAATTATTAGCCACTGATTAATGCAGTGTAAATACAATTGAATTCACATAAAAGTGAAATTTGAACTATAATTTTCTGTGATTGTAATAATTCAGAGCTAGGATAACTTCCAACTTTGTAAAAAGATTTTTTTAACTTTTTGGGGAGAGTGAGTACTGGGGAGCAAACTCAGGACCTCAAGTCTGCCAGGTAATGCTCTACCACTGAGCCATATATTCCTTTACATACCACCTCTGTTATCAGCTCTTCAAGGCTGTAGCCCATCTGAAGCACTCTGCCTTGAGTGGCAGTCAGGAATAATTAATTGGCAGGAGCACTCAGAAGTTGGACAGCTTGATCTTGAAGTTGGACTTTATCACTTTAAACTTTACCACGTATTGCCTGTTTAAGCTTGGTAAATCATCTAACCTCTTTGCATCTGGGTTTCCTTCTTTGTAAAGATAACAATAGTAGTATCCAGTCGGGTATAGAACATGTGCTTATCACCTATAAGACTGGTTCCCCAGCAATGAAAAAAAACAAAGCAATAATACCTATTCTACCGAATTATTTTAGGATTATATCAAATATACTCATAAAGCACTCAATAAATGTTAGCGATCACTATTATCATAGCAACATCTGCAGTTGGGAACATCTACCTGTGACTTTTTAATGGTTATGATAAAATTGATTCTCATCAGCTGCAAATGAGTGAAAATGGAGGAGTGGTTTTAGTGGATCAGTACATTTTGTCTGATATAATTTTATAAAAACATCCATAGGAGGAAAAAAGAATCATTTAAAATCAATCACTTGGAAAGATTAATAAGCACATGGCACCTCTCCATCCATGGAATGATGGCAAAAGTTAAAATGTACATTTTTAAGTTCACCAACACAACTCAACTGATCAGTTTATTTTAAAAATGTGTGTCACACTATACAACATAAAAGAAAAATATTTGAAGTGACTCATAGCGTCCTTCAAAGTAAGTGCTCTGTAGGCCATTTAACTTCTATTTTAAGTCACACCAAACCAAATGTGCTCTGGGATAAGTAATGGGAATCATAATAGCATACCTACTTCTTAGGGTTGTTTTGAAGACTTAAATGCATTAATATTTAGAGAAGAATAGTGCTTTAACATAGTACTACAGATGTGTTTGCTAATAAAATAAAATTTAAATTGTTCCAATATGGTGAAACTTACTAGTTTTTGCATGATGTAATTTGTAATTTTGTTTATATGGAAGTTACACAGAGGAATTTAATTTTATTTATACGGAGATTTTTGCCATTTATATTTTTTACCTTTTACAGATAATGCTGCAAATGGGCATCTTTATGCATGCATTTGTTCGCTTTTCTCTTAAAAATATTTTCTTTAGGATAAAATCCCTGGAGTGGATTTTGTGGTGCAGGTGAGTGAATAAGCAGTTTAGTTCTGACAAGAACATCGTTTAGAACTGAGTTTTGGAGCGGTTGACTTTGCTGAAGTTGGCAAGATCAGAAGAGCTGCCTAGATGTGGGGGTGTTCCCAAAAGCTCAAGGGCAAGATCAAAAGACTACCCAGAGTGGGGGTGTTCCCAACAGCTCAAGGGCTCAGTGCTGCTGGGTGTTAGTGGGAGGCAAAAACCAGGGTGATGTGGTACAAGGAGAAATGGCTGGAATCCAAGAGATGACTTCTAGATCCATTTACACCTCTTCTTTGAAATGCAAAATTGTTGACACTAGGATCTCTTTCTTTCTTTTCTTTTTCCTTTTTGGCAGTACTTGGGATTGAACCTAGGGGCTTTCTACCACTGAGCTACATCCCCAACCCTTTTTATGTTGAGACAGACTTGCTAAGTTGTTGAAGTTGACCTTGACCTTGTGATCCTCCTGCCTCAGACTTGTGAGTAGCTGGGGTTACAGGTGTGGCCAACATGCTCGGTTCAGGGTCCCTGTTTCTACTAAAGCCTTTCCTTGTATAGGGGCTGTGAATGCATCATTTCTCAAAAATTAAATAACTTACACATGTTAAGAACTTCATTTAGTACTAGGGCCGCAACTGTAAGAAAAATACAGTAAAGTGTGTTCACATATTTACATGCATACACAGAAGACAATTTTAAAGGTAAATTTAAGGTGCAATAAACTCAAGTAATAGATATAGAAAATTATAGAGCATGGGATGGAGCAGGGAGATCATCCATCCCAACCTTGAGAGATGAACCTGGGTGGCAGGAAGAACGTTTTCCTAGAGGCGATAATGGTCAGGCTAAGCCTTAGAAGGTTGAGCAGAAAAAGGGAGAGTGACGAACACTCTGAGCAGAGGAGACGGCAGGGACCTTCGGAGGACCACGATTTGGAGTTTTTTGGACCCTTGTACCCAAGAATAGCTTTGGATATAAGCCTACCTCCACTCAGAGCTGTCTGTCCTGGTTTCCAGGTGCCTTTTTTTTTCCGTGAGGCTTGGAGCACCTTGTTTTTGAGAACGACCACTAGCTGTCGCTATTGAACAGCTCCACCTCCTCACAGATCAAGACCAAGCTCAGGGCTGCCAGGGCGAGGCTGTCACCAGATGGCTGAGTTGGCCTCCTCGAGGTTTGTTCTTGGGCTGTGAACAGTGACTTGCTTGTGGGCTCCTTCACAAGGAGATGGTAGTAGAACCTTGCCAGGAATCCCAGGGTGCTGCATTCAGCCACTGGGTGGTGCTGCCACCCCTGAAGGCAGAAGGAGGCCAGTGAAGGGAAAGTCTAGTCAGGGCCTTGCTCTTTGGTAGTGGGGCTGGCTAAGTTTTGGGTCCACTGTGTCGCCTGGGTCTCAGGGTGCCACAGGACTGTTCAAAGACAGCATGAGGAAACTCTGAATCCCCTCACCCCAACAGTCCCAGATGAGCCAGTCTCTTTGCACCGAGACATGTGAATGCTGTGTCCTTTGGGCCTTCGCCTTCCTGGCTATAGGGCTCTTTGGCCTGTCTCCAGGTTTTGCAAAATGCTGGTGTGTCCTCCTCTGTGGCCTGTTTTCTTACCCGCCTTCTCAGAAACGCCTTTCTTCAAAGCCGCCCAATTTAGCCGCTGTTCATCGGGCATTTTTCTATTTTCTTTTTAAATGATATAATGATGTCTCCTTTAATTCCTAAATTTTGAAGTTCTATCATACCTTCAGGAGAACAAATTCTTAAATATCAAATGAGGAGCAAACTACAAATAGCTCAGATAGCTTTACTGAGAGAAAATTCACATGCCATAAATTTAACCCATCTGAAGTGTTGAATTCAACAATTTTCAGTGTGTTCACAGTATGGGATGTGCGCCTGCCATCCCATAAGTAATTTTAAAATGTTGTCTCATTCTTGTATCCTGCATCCTTATACAAGTCATGGTTAGTTTCAATAGATTTTTTTGGCGAATTTCTCAAGATTTTCTGGATACAAGATCATGTTGTCTGCAGATAATTTAACTTCTTGCCAATTTAGATGCCTTTTGTTTTTTTAAAAAAGTTTTTTATTTGTTCTAATAGTTGTTCATGACAGTAGAATGCATTTGTACATTTTGATAAAGCATACATAAATGGAGTGTAATTTCTCATTTTTCTGATTGTCCGTATTGTAGGATCATATCACCCATGTAGTCTTATATGTCCATCATTTGACCCAGCTATCCCACTCCTCGGTTTATACATTTTTCTGTTTTTTAAGAATTAATTTATATATCTATATCCATAACATATATCTATATGTACTTACATACAATATATATAAATGCAAAATAATATGTAATATAATTTTACCATACGTATATATCATATGTTAGTACTTACATATCATGATATAATTGTATATTTGATTACCATAGTCAAGCAAACTAACATACCCATTACTCACATAGTTAAACTTTGGTACGTGTGTGTGTGGGGAGAGGGGGCCATGAAAGAACCTAAATCTTTCTTAGCAAAGTTCGAGTATATAATACAATCTTGTTAACTATCCTCCTCCTTCTGATGAAGTGTTAAGTTGTGCCATTCTGGCATATTGACTACTTAAGTTAAAGGCACTTAAAAACAGCAGGGTCAGAAGATCACTCTGACCTTTGAGCTTTCTTTCTTTTCTCTTCTTAAAGCACAAGTTGCAATTCCCTTGAGGAACATGTCCTCCTTAAACTAAGAAAGAAAGCAATATTCTGATTATTAGGGACAGGAAATTGAAGCCAAGAAAAAAATGTGCAAACCAACCTTGTTAAACTAATTTTTATCCTTCTAGTCACTTCTGTGTCTATTTAAATACCTGAACTCAAGTCCCTTTGCCTTATCAGATTTTCATGGTCTACCATTCTTTGTCCATTTCAGCAGATAAGTAACTGACTCTGCTTCTTTTGATCTTCATTTCCTTATGAGAGCTCTAGTGCCACAAAATATTTTATTAAATTTATTTGAAAGCTTTTCTTATATTAATCTATCTTATGAAATTTAATTCTTGGGCCCTAATGGATGTGGGGTTTTGCCATCCTCTACCTTGTAGTTAGCTCTCTAGGCTTATTTAACCTGTGTAAATGAAGCTGTGTGCTCTATGATTTCTATCTCCCCATTCCCCTTTTGACACCAATGGTAACCATTGACCAGTGTTCTACCTTTTGATTCTATGTATTTTGAGTTTTCTTTGTTAAGATTCTGCATTTAAGTGAAGTTATGCTGTGTTTGTCTTTCTGTTCTAGCTTATTTTACTTAGCATGATGTCTTCTAGGTTCATACATGTATATTGTAGAAAATTGCAGGATCTCCTTTTTTAAGGTCAAATAATATTCCATTATGTGTATACATATATATGTACATATGTATATATACAGCATGTGTATATTGTGTTTATATATATATGTGTATTCACATACATATGTATGCATATATTTATATACACACACACCATGAATAATGCCATGATGATCATGGGGGTGCAGACACTTTTATCACGTGGTGATTTAAATTCTTTGGGGGTACACAATAGAAAGATTGCCAAGTCATACTTGTCAATACAAAACAAAAATAAAACAAAATAAAAAATAATCAGAGATTCTTCAAAGAATAGTGACATTTACTTGGGAGTATTACAATGGTAATATTCATTGCATAGTAAACTATGGGTGTATTCAAAAAAGTTGAAGCAAGGGTAAGGTTTTAAAAGCAAAAATGAGGAGGTTGCAGCAGTTATTCTCAAACAATAACCCTTGGCCACAGTGAATAATAAGTGTCCTAAGTCCAAAGTTGAACAGGTTGTGGAATTATTTTTGTATAAAGTTGCAGTGGTCTCTGTGAAATCTCGTGGTTCCAGCAGAGTCCTTTGTGATAGTTATTCTCAGGCAAAAAAAAAAAAAAAAAAATCTCAGGTCAAGGTTTCTTCCTTCATGACCTCCTAGATTTATTTACTTTTTGTCACTGTTCATGTTGTTGTTGAGTTGACATAATGACTCCATTTTTTTCTTTGTTTAAAAAATTTTGTTCTAATTAGTTATACATGACAGTAGAATGCATTTTGACATGTCATACATAAATGGAATATAACTTCTCATTCTCACTGGTTGTAATGATGTAGAATCACACCAGTCATGAAATCATATATGTATATAGGGTAATAATATCCAATTCATTCTACTATCCTTCCCACCCTAAAATCCCTCCCCTCCCTTCACTCCCCTCTGTCTAATCCAAAGTACCTCTATTCCATCCCCCCATTATTGTGAATTAGCATGCACATACCAGATTGGCTTATTTTGCTTAGCATGATATTCTCCAGCTCCATCCACTTACCAGCAAATGCCATAATTTCATTCTTCTTTTAGACTGAGTAATATTCCATTGTGTATATATGCCACAGTTTCTTTATCCATTCATCTGTTGAAGGGCACCTAGGTTGGTTCCATAGTTTAGGTATTGTGAATTGAGCTGCTGTAAACATTGATGTGGCTGTGTCACTGTAGTATGCTGATTTTAAGTTCTTTGGGTATAAATTGAGGAGTGGGATAGCTGGGTCAAATGGTGGTTTCATTCTAAGTTTTCTGAGGAATCTCCATATTGCTTTCCATAATGGGTGTCCCAATGGGTTCCACCAGCAGTGTATAAGTGTACGTTTTCCCCCATGTCCTTACCAACATTTATTGTTGCTTGTATTCTTTTTTTATTAGCCCTCTTTATTTACATTAAAAAACATATTTTAACCATTCTACCTTATTCCATAATAATAATAAATCTACTTCCTGGTACAAGACCAAATTGTGGGAATACAAATTTTTTCTCCCTCTACTTGTATTCTTGATAATTGCATTCTGGCTGGAGTGAGATGAAATCTTAGAGTAGTTTTGATTTGCATTTTGACAACTCTCCCATTTCTTTTATGTTTCCTAATCTTGGTCAAGATCTTTCTATAAAAACATCACTGATCAATCATCCTGTAATTAGGTTTTGGTTGACTCTTGTGGATTGGGATGGATCTGTCCCAGTTGTTGGTCTGGTCTGGTCTCACTTCAGGGGATGCAGTAGGTGAGTGGGGTGTAGGGTAAGGGGTAGACAGTGATTGACCACTGGAAGTCAGTGTCAAAACCCTCTTAGCCACATTTGAGCAAAAGAGGTTCAGCAGGAGTGGTTCTCAGACTATGTTTACCTGAAGTGCATTATAAAGTTCTATTCTCTCTGTCCTGTGGGTGATAGCTGTCATTTCAAAGCACTGGTCCAGCATTTTTTTTTTAAGAGTTGTATTTCTGCAGAATTTTGACAGGCAATAGGTGCAAAGGTTAAAAAGGAAAATACAAAATAACATCAAAAAACTCAAAACAATCCCATGGCATTTGCCATGAACTGATGATCCCCTGGGGAAGGATGGAAAACTAGGGGTGCTGAGATATTGACATTGTGAGCCATCAGAATACCCATACAGAGTGGCTGATGTATTTCCCTTTCCCTTAGTAGTACAAATTAGCTTATTTACTTAATTCCCTTGAGAAATTAAGGGATGCTTCTGGAACTTGTCAGCATATGTGTCCCAGCACTCTGGGGTGAGGACAAACAAAGATATTTCTTGGAAAATTCCTAGATCTAGGCAATATCAGAAGGGGTCATGGGTTGTACCCTACAGCATCTTGACAGGGGAATGGGAGTTCATCTTGAGCCAGGAGAAGGTCTGACCCATAACTCAAGTACTAAAGAACTGGTTAGACGCCTATGCCACCTTCTTACTCTAATGTAGCTTTACAGCCATGTGTCCAAGGGAGACATGTAGTAAAAACTACTGGGGTGAGAGAAGAAAGTATTGGAATTTATATTTATTTTATCTTGTCCTTTAAAGATTTTTATGTCTGCATGTTTTATATTAGTAAATATTATATGCATATATTACATAAATGATAATTATATCTTCTTTAGAATTATATATGCTTAATCATAATGTTATGATTTAATGATGAAGTATGTGATCAAAAGTTTTAGAGACCACCTCTCTGGAGAATCTTTAATTCAGTCCTTTGAATCTTGTCATATAGACTATTGTCTCACTGTTTTCTGTTGTTATAAATGAATACCATAGATTGGGTAATTTATAGAGAAAAGATTTATTTGGCCTGTGATTCTGGAGGCTGGGAAGTCCAAGACTATCTTTTCACCCCCTGCCTCAGCATCTGGTAAGGGCCTGTTTCTACATCATCATCACATAGCAGAGAGCAGCATGTAGTGAGACAAAGCAAGCAAACCAGAGGGCTTGCTTTAAAATATATATTATATTTTTTCCATAAAAAGTCACTCCCAGGATAACCTATTGATCCATTCCTCCATGAGCGAGGGCAAAGTCAGCACAGAGTCATAGCCAAAAGATCCCAAGCCTCACCAGGATGCTTTGGGGGAAAATCTGTAACACATGAACTTTTGGGAAACACATTCAGACCACAGCAACCATCCTCTGGGATGGGTCTGAGATGGTGGCCCAGAGCAGTCTCGCCCAGGAAAAAGATCCAGTATACATGGAGAACAGAAGTGCAGAAGTTCTAGGGAAAGACTTGGTGTAGAGATAAGACTTAACTGTCCTTGAGAAGTAGCTCTCTGGGAATAGCAGGTGGGAAGCCTGTCCCATGTGCCAATGGGAGTCATCTCCTCTGAAGATAAAAAGACAGGACTCAGAGAATTTTTAGGGCAGTAAAACTACTTCGTATGATGCTATAATGATGGACACTTATTACACATTTGTACAAACCTATAGATAATATAATACCAAGAGTGAATCCCAATATGAATGATGGATTTTGGGTGCAAATCCTCAGAGCCCTCTCACATCTGATATCTAGAACCTTTTATTACATTCTTTACTGAAGAGAGGGATTAAGAGTTTCCCAAAGAGAAATCTGAAGAGGTGAGAGGCCTAGCATGATTTCCAGCATGGAGCCATGACCAATTAGAATCTTACAGATAGTCCGTGGGAATGGATGCTGTCAGTGTGCTTGAGAGCCTGATATCTTAGGAATTGTGTGTCTTCCCTGCTTCTGTGGTGATTTACACTTATGACAAATGCCTACTTGCCTAAGAGAACCTCAAATTTTTTGGGGGAGGGCAACATACCTGGTTGAAAACTCCATTTATCGACTTCTCCTGCAACAGAAAGGTGGTCGTGTGATGTGGCTCTGGACCATGAGAGGCGTCCTCCCAGGATGCCCTCTGTCAGGGATCAAATTCAGACCCACATGCACTTTTTGCCTTCCACCTTGTCCTTTCTCTTGCCAGGGGAAAACAACAACAACAACAAAAAAAAAAAACAAAACAAAAAAAAAAGAACAAGAGTGATTCTGAAGGCAGAGCAGCTGTCTCAAGGCCACACAGCTATGAGGAGGATGGATAACTGAGTGGCAAGACACAGGAAGTCTGGGTCCCTGAAGGCTCTGGTGTGCCCCACCCAGACTTTTGTTATGGGAGGAAAATAAATCTCTACATGATTCAGCCGTGTCAGATGGTTGAATTTTCTGTTTCTCTTCGGGGGAAAGCAGGGCTTGCAAACATGAATGTCTAGACTGCAGGACTCTCTGACACTTTGACTGAGGCTGTTGGTTCCATCAATATGCCACTGCTCTTAGAACTGAAGAATGTGAACATCCCATGTCTTTGGGGGCCCTGATTCCTCTCTTTCTATGGCAATCTGAGAAAGATTTCCTGTCACTCTGCTAGTCAGTTTGGCCATGCTTGATGTTAGAAAAAAAAAAACCAGTTTGATTCATGTTATCAGAGTTTGATTTCAAATCCTGGAGGGGAGAGACAGTGAGCTGACTGTTTAAAAGGAACTAATTCTGTCAGGAATGCGGAAGATGAGAGTCACTGTGATGTGCCAGAGTAGGCTATAGAGGCTTGAGAAACTGATGATACCCATCTCTTCCTCATCCACAGGGAGCCACATCACATGGGAGGCATGTATTTACATATTTACATGCCGGAAATAGGCAAATGCTACAAATCAGAAATTCAGGCATTTACCCCTGCTTTTTTCTTTTCATTTCTTTTTTATTTTTGTAGTGCTGGGGATTGAACCCAGGGCCTTGTGCCTGCAAGGCAAGCATTCTATCACCTGAGCTATATCCCAGCCCATCCCCTGCTTTTTTCTGGAGAGCTAGTTATTAAACAATGACCAACACACCACTGGCAAAAGAAGCAAAATCTAGTTTAATATTAACAACATAGATATTGTTTCACTGCTTACATTGCTCTCCTGCTCGCTCATGCCATCTGAAAAACTGCAAGTAGGCAGAATCAGGCAAAGGTCTATTTACACAGAACAGTCTGAAGTCTTTAGTTTTGTCCTTGACATTGGTTGCCTTCAGCTTCATCACTGGAATCCTGCTCCTATTACCATACACTGTTACTATACACTGTGTGCCTTTACCTTCCCATGATGGCTGCCTCCTTGTAAGGACTCATATTGCCCGTCCTCATTCACCATGACCTCATTTCAATCTAATGATCTATTTCCAAATAAAGTCATATTCTGTGGTACTAGGGATTAGGGTTTAAACATGCCTTTTACAACTCAGTCCATCACACTACCATTTTTAAGAACTTCAGGTCTACCCCTCAGGGCAAGACATTCCTAATTTTGTAAGGTCTCAGAATTATGCGTCATATAGTTAGCCTTCCCATTTTCCATCCCTGCCCATTCCAAATGCCTTGGAGTTTCTTCTGTGTGAGTACATATAAGTCAACTTGATCCCTTGTTATTATGACATAGTAGTTTCATAATATCAAAGTCCTCTAATTTAAACATTTTCCAGTGGGTAAACATTAAGGCTGTTTTCAATTTTGTTTTGGCTACTACAAATGTAATACTTGGTGAAATTCTACACCTAATGGTTAAAACAACTCCTTTATGGAAAGATATTATTTTTGTTTAAAAAGATATTGCTGGGTGGCCTCAACTGTGGCCACTGTGCATGATAAATGGGAGAGGAGGAGGAAAGATGTTGTACTATCTGAGAGTTGGACTCAGATAAGTGGTAAAGCACTTTGAGATGGACACGGCCAAGGGGTAATCTCCTGAGTTAAGAGATGCACACTGAATGGATAAAAACTCAGTCTTCTTTTTTCCCTCCATGAATCTTTTCAGTGAGGGCAGAATTCCTTTCAGAATTCACAAAGTGATGCTGAATTGTATGTCAGTGTGAGATGTGAGTGATGTATCCCACATGAGATGTGAAAATGGACATCTTTGTGCATTTATCATTAAGCTCATGATAAAGTGAGCTAGAAAGGGCAGGTTCTTTTGAGTGGAACTTGTCCAATGATAAGGGCCATTGTACTGCTGGTGTACTACTGAAATTGGAACTTGGCTCCAGCTGCTGGAAACCCTGACACTTCTGAGAGATGGGGACAGGGGAGCAGGTTAGGAACCAAATGAGGTTCCTTAAGATGATCTCTTTGGAAGGGCCTATTAAATGCTGGCTCCTTGAGAACAACTGAAACAACTTGTTGATAAGGCAAAGCTGGGTTTCTTGCTTGCCCAGTTAAAGAGGAGTACTACCTTGATACAGCCAGCCTGCCAGAAAGGGGAGGGTAAAGTCTGAGTGTTTATGAGGTGCTGGCATCTAGTTTAAGGTGGGGCTTTAGCAAGGTGGCTCGGTGAGTATTGGGTAAGAATTATAATACCAGCATTTTGGGATTGGTGAGCACAGGATAGCCAGGGTTTGGAAGTGAGGGATCCAGGGAGTCTTTAGGAGTAGCAATCATTCGATGCCGTCTATTGAAAAGCTGAGCATTTTTAAATGGGTTTTTTACATTTATCTTACTAGACAAGAGTTTCTTGGAATAGTAAAGTTACGCTGATAAGGACACTGGAATTTTAATGTCATGTTAGTGAAGATGATAAGCTACATGGGTGTAGATGGTTTCAGTTCTCAGACCTACTTTTGAGATCTTCCCCTTTAGATTCTGGGGAAAGTCTTATGGGGTTTTACCTGTCCCCAGAAAATTCTAACTCAGCTATAATATTGTCTCCATTCTTCATGAAAGGAATTGCTATCCTTCCTCTTCTCATTCTGAAGGGGGAGCCTCATTTCTGCAAGAGGTTGAGTGATGTTTATCTGATTGATTAGAAACCAAGACGTCTATCAGACTGCCTTTTGCTAGGGTGCAGTGTGCCTGCTTGTGTTCAGTATGCTGTCTAGTTAGAAACCAGACTTCACACTTTTGGTGTCTTTTCTTGCACATAGGTACAGTCAGGCCTCTCTTCCTGCTGTGCCTTGAGCATAACGTGGAGAGGACCCCTATCTAAGGCTAGACATATTCACAATCTTTGCTCCAATTTCTTGTCTATGTGGTTTCTATAGGCTCTAATCTATTCAGGCATTTAGATTCAGAGGCAGGAAAGGAAATTTCCCCAGGATGTCTGTATCTTCACATCACTTAGCAGGACCCTATGTTTGGGATTGTTGAGCTCATGCTGGATTGATCTATCTATCTATCTATCTATCTATCTATCTATCTATCTATCTATCTTCATGTTCCATCCATCTCTCTAGAACCATTTTCATTCTTTTCCACCTTGCTTGGTGCATGGGGAAACTGACAAGTATGGTCTCTGCCAATTTTCTCCTTTGCTACCCTGTTCAGCTAATGGAAAGTACTGGCCAGAGATCAAAGAGGGGGAAAAAGTGAAGCTGGGTGTTTATTCCCCCAGTTTCCTTCTTCATGGTCTTTAGTGACTACATCCCCTAATCACATGGCACAGATCCTGTCATGTGGCACTCTCCACACAGATCTCTCTGTCATGGGTTCTGTTAACAGTACTGTCCTCCTATGTCTACAGGCCGCTGGGTAAAAGAGCTGTAACTAGCCCTGAGATACTAAACTATTGCTTGTGATTTACCTAGACTTTCCTCACACTTTTATAGATAGTTCCTTTTTATTAGACTGTACTAATATCATCCAACATGTGGGTGCCATCTCTCACCTACTGGGTGCTGACCAGCAGAGGGCTTTGCTGAGGTGTCAGTATAGCTGATGTTTTGTTTCCCATTTGGTTGTAATCAGGTGATGCCTAGCAATGTTTGTTGAATGAATGCATGACTAAATGAATGAGTAGTGGAATTTGAACTCAAACCCTTTCTCTCCAAACTTCCAATATACTCTGAGAATATAGATAGATGCTTATATAGATGCTTAGTGGATTCTAAGAGAAATATACCAGTCTATGTTCTGTGACTCAGGCTTCTAGGAACCCGTCCACCTCTTGAGTTTGCCTTAGTGACTTATGTTCAGATGTCCTCCTCTTCAGAGGAGCAATGTACAATAATATGAAGAGTATCTGAAATATATAGAAATGACAATTCAGAATAGATAAAAAGTTCAGATCACAAAAGAAGAGATGAACGTTGAAAAATTTCACTTGTAGTTTATGGTTTTTAAAGGAATCATACCAAATAAGCTCAAATTATAGCTACAAGTTTTGATTTTATAAAGTTTATGTGATCTTTATTATAATTAATATTGTATTAAGCATCATAATATTATTACATATAAGAGGTAAATTGGATATAACTATCTTATAATTATACCTATTGTTATTATCAATTTCACAAATGTAGGCTGCAAAGTGGCTCATGACATTTATTACAATTAAATTTCCACTGTGCAAGTGTTAGAGGAAGTCCTTCCAATTGTGAGATGTACCCTGTGACTTGCATGTCTCTGGAAGCACTCTAGTTATCCTTTTGGGAAGGTATTTTCACGAATAGTGCTTGAAGAAATATTGGGCAGAACATCCCAAGATCCCTTACCATAGTCAGTTCTAAGGGAGTTACTAGTTGTTTAGTAATCTGTCAAAATTATATTGCTTTAATGAGAGAAATTCCATGATCATCCTCCCTGGATTTCCCAGCAGGAGAGAAGTCCAGATTGGGGTGCCAGAGTAAACTTCCTCTTGACGCAGAGCTGCCCCTTTGATGATCTCCAGGGCACAGTCCTCCTTTGGAGCTGCATCTCCAATGAATACCCCAGAAATTGCCTCCATGGCTGCTTCTGTAGAATGACAAGGGAAGAGTGAGGTTATCCAAGATGAGTAGAGTAGATATGTCTGAAGAACTGCAGGCAGCAATAGCATAGCAGTCAGGGAATATTTGCCAATGCCTGAACCTCACAAGTCCTATAGGGAATACATGGAGAGCTGGGGATGTTTAGAGGCTGTTGATCCTAGAAAGACTTTGGTTCTAATAGAGGCTCTGCCTCCCTGGAAAGAGATTTGTGGGGGCAGTTAGAAGTGACCAGTTGGGAGACCCAAATCATGCGCCTGTCTTGGGTGTTTTGGTTGGAGGGGGGAATTAATACAGGAATAGCAAAATAAGGACAGAAGGCACATGACAACCCAGCAGCTAACAGGAAGTGTCAGTGAGCAAAAGGAGAAAGCTGCACGGTGATGACTTCTCAAAGGAAAGATACAGTCCAGGTTTTTCCTCCTTTCTCAACATTAATCTCTCTCACTGAGAAGAAATGCTATTGCTACCTTCTCTCTCCTTCCAAGTTTTCATGTCCTTCTCATGCAGCTTCCATGTCTCTCCTTCCCTTGGTTGTTTCATTCTGTGCCTCTATCACTCTTGTTCTGCAACTGCTATTCAATTATTCTTTCTTTCTTTCTTTCTTTCTTTCTTTCTTTCTTTCTTTCTTTCTTT
>JAJEJO010002654.1:131539-309259 GCA_020662805.1 Glaucomys volans
TTTTTTGGTACTGGGGATTGAACCCAGGGGCACTTGACCACTGAGCCTCATCCCCAGCCCTATTCTGTGTTTTATTTAGAGACAGGGTCTCACTGAGTTGCTTAGGGCCTTGCTAAGTTGCTGAGGCTGGCTTTGAACTCGTGATCCTCCTGCCTCAGCCTCCCAAGTGCTGGGATTACAGGCGTGTGCCACCACGCCCAGCTTCTATATTCTTGACTCTTGTCTTCTCTTCTTTTTTCTCCTCCCTTCTCTTCCACTTTCCTCTTCCTTCTTTCCTTCTTTATTTCTTTTGCAGTACTGAGCATTGAATATAGGGGTGTTTTTGTTTGTTTGTTTGTTTGTTTTTTACCAGTGAGCCACATCCCCACCTCTTTTTATTTTTTTATTTTGAGAGAGGTCTATCAAAATAAGTTGCTGAGGGTCTATCAAGTTGCTGAGCTGAGCTTGAACTTGTGATTCTTCTGCCTCAGCCTCCTGAGTTGCTGAGAATACAGGCATATGCTACTAGAAGCCATTTTGATGGATGCAAGTCAAATTCTCATTGTAGTTTTGATTTACATTTTCTTTATGATTAGAGATGTTGAAACATCTTTTCATGTGGGCATTTGTAAATCTTTTTGGGGGAAATGTCTATTTAAGTCCTTAGGTTTCTCACTTTTTTGTTTTTGAGTAGAGAGGTACTTTGAGACTATGTAAATATTTTGTTTCTTATTAAACTTTTACCACTTGTTTTAGTTGTTTCATCCATCCTGGCTGAATTATTACTGTGATGATTGCTAATTGGTGATTTTCCAATTTCATTATTCCTTCTATATTTGTCATTTGACTTTCCATTGTATGGAAAATATTTCTCCTCTCTCCACTTATTTATTTATTAATGTATGTATTTATATCATTGTGAACTTTGAATTTTCCTATCATATGAAATGAACTATACTCGTCATTGTCATTATTATTTTAATACTCCAGTGGTCCCAGATTTGGCTACTAGGATCCTTTTAAAGTTAGTCTCTGTATCCCAGTAATGTATATTTATTATTCTTTGAGCACTTCTTTGTTTACTGGCAAAATAAGATTTTAAGGCTCCTCTTACACCTTTCTTGACACTACTACTACTGGAATCATCTTTTCAAGAAGACTTGGTTCTTTTAGTGGCGAATGATATTTAGAAAATAAGATCTGTGAGCTAAGTATGTTCCCAGGTCTCAGTGGACATAATGAGGGGAATATATGCATGTGTATATAGATTCATGCATCTGTATTTTCATACTTATCCAGGTATATTAAAAACCCATTCATACCAGCACCACCAATTCTAGTACAATACCACAGGGTTCATTTTCTCCCTTTTATATTTGTAACACCAATAGTGAGGCTGGCTTCAATTATCCTCAATATGTATTACTTGTTTGATTAATGTCCCCTGTATGTGATCATTCTTCAGTTTGTCTCTTCCCTCCTCATCTCATCTGGGCTCTTAAAGCCCATGTCAGACCACATGTTTACCCGCTTCACATAATGAAGAATGGTACCATCCCAAAGGCCAATAGTGTCCCCATTCAGAAGCCCTGCCATGAAAATCTAGAAACAGAAAGAAAATAAGATATTATGACATTTGCCAGCAAATGGATGCATCTGGAGACTATCATGCTAAGTGAATTGAGCCAGTCCCAAAACCCAAAAGGTTAGATGTTTTCTCTGATAGGTGAACACTAACCCACAATAAGAGAGGTGGTGAGGGGAAGAACAGAAATAGTTTAGACAGTGGGGAATGGATGGAAGGGAGGGGCATAAGCAAAGGAAAGACTGGAATGAATTTGACATAGTTTTCTCAGGTACATATATGAAAACAACACAGTGAATCCCACCACCATGTATGTCTGTATAGAATGAGATATAGTCCATGCTTGTATAATTATACCAGAATGGATTCTGCTGTCACACATAGCTAAAAAGAACCATAGCTAAAGTTGTAAGACATATAATTGTTTTGTATACCAATGAAGAAAAGGGCTGCCAATGAATGCCAAGAATGATAACTTGATTCTTATCCCTTGGAATTTTTATTTTGTACCTGTTGGAAAAGTTCCTTTATATATAATATGGTTGATATATATCTATATCTATCTATCTATCTATCTATATATATATATATATATATATGGTTGTTTTTAACCATGTATCATTCCTACCCATTCATAATAATTCTTTTAAAACCAAAGCTAATTGTCCCCATGCAATGTTACCCTTTAGTATGCAGTATTTCTTGAAAGAGTTTTTTCCAAGTAACTGATACCTAATTGCAGCTTTTGATGGTGGCACTTTCTTGATCTTCTAATAACGTGTTATTGACAAATAGTAATGTCTTAATATTCATTAAATTCATTCCATCAGATGTCATTGATACTTTGAAATTTTTTATATCAATTAAAAAGGACTTGGGAATTTCTTTTTTCCTTCAGTTGATTGCTGTGTGAATATGTTTTCATACTCTTGGTAATAAAATAAAACACAGGTTCATCTTTTGTGAGTATTTTCCTTTGTTAGTTCCCATATAGCCCATGGAATAAAATTTCAGTCATTTCCATATAAACAATATTTGCTTCATTAATGTTAAATTTATACCAGGCTATTCTGAATCTATGCATTTCTATGTATGCAGTCACTATTCATTTTGCGACTGAATCCTGGCGCAATTTTTAAAAGACATTACCCTAAGTAGGTGTGTCTAACAACAAAACACATAATGCAACTCAATTGAAGCATGACAGTATGAACAGCAATGGCTATGTTTGCAGGTACAGGTAATGACAACTATCTACAACCACTGCTTAGCTGATAGTGACTGTAAGATGCAATCTGTGTAAGATGTATCTCTTTCAGTGTTGTTAAAATGTTAATAAATGTGCATTTTGAAATCAGTGTAACATGTCACAACCATGAACCTTCCTTGCTCTGATTCCACACTCACCATGTAATGTTACAATGATAAACTTGAATTCTTTGGTTTCCTGATGTACTAGGCATTTGGACGGCCTGGCAGAAGCAATTTTTAGGGAAGGGTATGCGAGTGATTTAGAGAGGTATAGTCTTAGTGATCTCATGGTCTAACCTCCTTCTGGTTTAAGACTGCCCTTCCTGTGACCTTAGCTGATTAGATCTGACTCAATGACTATACCACTCTAGGCTGGGCATTATGAATGGCTTGGAGGGATTGACTTTTTTCCATTAAGCTAAATCAATTAGATAGCCTTTCTTTGGGGAAAACTGGAGTTGAGAGACTAAGAGATCAAGACAGTTGGCAATGTTGCAAAAATCAAAGGTGCACTGAGAGTTGTTACACTGAGAAGGGGATTGTGGCATCCAGGTTGAACTATGCACCAAATGAAGCAGAGGCTAGTAGAGAGAAAAGAAAGAGGAGCAGACGTTTTCAGAGAAGCAGCTATAACCATGACTTTCCTTGGGTGGCCTCATTTCCTGGAGGCTTGTCAACTGCAATTTTCATAAGTTCAGCCATCTCTCTTGGACTGAGTCAGATGTATGCCCCATGTGGACCAGTGAACTGGCAACTTTCAAAATGACATTCTTTAAATGCTGTTCAGCATTTATTTATTTAAAGAGTACAGGGAAAGGCTAATTTTCTTATTCTAGAAATAAAGGATTTATTTTATGCATTATGTGGGAGTTCTTGAAATAGACAACTTCATGGAAAAATATTAAATAATTTAAAACTCACAAAGTAAAATCAACAAAGTTATTAATTAGGTTTTTACTTTCAGTTGACTGTGATGGCTGATTTCAGGCACATGTCAGGTGGCTGTCTTAGGCATCATTATCTGTTTATAAGTCTATGGATCCATTAAAAGAAGTTCTACAATAAATGTTTTTTTAACCTACATCTGTGCCTGCAGTGATGATTATTCTGGATAGATTCTTAGCATTTCCTTTGCTTAGCAAAATGATAGAAATGGTTTGAAGGCTATTTGTACATATTGCCAAGTTGCTTAAGACCAAGTAAAAAATAAAAGACTGGATTTTGAAAAATCAATAGTGAAAATGAATTAACATGGTTAAAAAGAAATGGGGGTGTAGCTCAGTGGTAGAGCTCTTACTTAGCATATGTGAGGCACTGAGTTCTATTACTAGCACGGTCAAAAATAAAATGTGAATAAAAGGACCATTCCCTTTCTTTTTAGTAGTATATGAAGTGCCCATCTCACATCTACTGTGCAGCAGTAGATTGGACTGTGGGCTCTAGGACAGGCATCTTGGCCTTTCTCACTCACTGCCATAGCCCTGGCATCTGGCATAGTGCCTGGTTCAGAGTGGACCCTCACTAAATATTTAAATTTTATTTTTATTTTATTAATTCTATATTCAGTTGATTTTCAATGACATGCCTTTTTCAAAGTTTGCAAAAGAAGCCGCATATGAAATTGGTTTACTTATATTTATTAGACAATGTTTGCTATCATTTCAATGGGCAAGGTCATGGAAAAATGGTTCACAGGATAAAATACATCAATAGCCACTAACACATGAAGTGAAATTTGTTCACAAGTTACAAGACTTTAATTAAATGTCTGCAGCAGGGGTCCCTTTCATATAATAGGGGTCTACTTCATGCTTTTAATATAAAACTTGCTGCTCAACTATTGGTGGCTTATTTTAAAACTGACATTTTTTTCCTTCTTCTCCTTTTTCCCCTTTCCAACCATGGGGGAAACAAGAGCAACATTTCTCCTGTCCAAAGCCAAGTTATCTGCCTTTCCCCTCACCATCCACAAGAATAAAGAAATTCCAGATCTGGAAACTAAAAAGTACAGCTTTATCAAGAACACGTTAAACATTAATTAGATGTATTGATAATGATACTTGGAAAAGAGCCCCTGTATTGACCTTTTTAAAGCCTTCTGTTCTCCCTGGCAGTTAGAATGGCAGCCTCTGTGACTTTGAGTCCTTTGCCTTTCTCCTTTGCTAGCAGAGCAATATAAGTTTTCTATTTTTCTCAAAATTTCATTATTAGATCAGAATCAGGAACATGGACAAAACTGGCAAACCAGGTGGGACATGAATGTAGCCCCCACTCTAGACTTCTTGGGTAGGTGTAGTGCTCTGAGTGAGAGGTTGTTGAGAGCCCACCACTAGAGAATAGGGAGATGGGATCAATTTGCCTTGAGTCAGATAGGAGGAGCTCTTCCTATAAGTTAAAAGGAGGGACTGAGGAACTGTCCTAGAAGCTGCCAAAGCTCATTTTGCTTCAGGAAAATCCTACTTTTTCTTCCTGAGCTGGTATGGTTTGCTCCATTATTTGGTCTACTTTAAGAAAAAGGAAACCATATGCACTGAAGTAATGACACCTCAGCCATCTGGTAAGCTCTCCTGGTGTGTGTACTGAGACCTTTGATTCCACACATCTGATTTCCCCTTCTTGGGAATGTTTGCTTCCTTTTCTTGGGGACATCTGCGGCACTGCTAATGTAGGGATCACAGTTAAGTGGGCATAGGGGACTTAGGGACTTTCCCCAATCTGTCCTGTTTTAAAGTTTTCCAATCTACTGGCCTTGGTTTTGTAGATGATCCCTCTGTGTCTGTGTGTTTTTGTTATATCTGTTACTGACCCTTTTAAGACATTGTCAACATCGTGTCAATTCCTGCCAGTGGTCTCTTGGGAATGATCTTGTCTTAATGGAGCTGCAAGCCTCTAACTAAGAAAAAGATGGTGTTTTACGGTAACAAAGTCTGGCCAAAGCATGTTTTGGAAGGTGAGGAAAGGTGACCACTGTATGGTATTCTGAATACAACCTGTCAGTTGGAGTTGGTCTGTTGGAGGTCAGATAAATAAAGGAAATTTTGTTTGCGCAGGCCTTTATGCAGTTTGAACAGCCAGGAAGTACAAGAAAAAAGGTACAGCCTCTGGTGTCTAAGGATAGTAGGACTCCAAAAGGAAAAATTTAGAAAGTTTTAAATCTTTTTAACCCAGTGCTGGCTGGCCAGACCTCTCAGCCAACCTCTGCCTCTGGTCCATCTCCAAGCAACCACAGGTTGTCCCCACTGCAAGTTGAGGATCTGTAGGCCCTCCTCTAGAAGAAAAATCATGGTGAACTGTCCAGGTTGTGGAGAAATGTTTGGTGAGTGAGGCAGACTCTCTTCTGCCATGGAGGACCTGCCCACTGAAGAGAATGTGGCGGTAGTGAGCCCCCTACTGTAGGCCCTGAGAGATTATGACCCAGGTATGGGAATGGTCTTCAACAGTGCACCCCATCTTGCCGGTGAAACACCCATCACAGGGCAAATCCTACTTGAACATTGGCATAAACACACAGGAGCATCAGCATGATGAGCAATTGAGCAACCAAAAAAAAACAAGAAGGCCCGAGATCTACAATAAAAGCCCCCCACACACTGGGTTCTGATTCTAGAATCCAAGGCTAAAGCATAAAAAACAAAAACAAAAAACAGTCTCTTCAGTCAGACTTAGTGGCTCCAGGGCAAAAGGCAGCTGAAAGTCAAACAGCCAAAGGCCCTGCTTCAGCTGCACTTGGAGCAACAGGGGCCATGGCTGTAGGGAAACAAGGAGGAGCTCCCTCTGTAGGAACCCAGCTATGGCTTTTTTTCCAGGACATGGAGCTGGAGTCCCCTTAGCCATAGCAGGAGACGGGGAAAGCCTCCTGTGTGCCTCTACTTTAGCACTCTCTGCTCTACCACCTCACACCATCTGGATGGCTGCACTTCCCCTCCTGCCCATCAGAAGACACATCTGGGTCCAGCACTGCATTCTGCCTGCCAGGCTGAGCAAATGACCTGCCTTTTGGCCCTGATTGTTTCTGCAGAGAGAGACCCCTGAAAATTTCTGTATGTTTAATATGACCTTCATTGGATAGAGTGTCCCAGACAGGAGGATGTTTCAGCAGGGAGAGGGGACAGTTGACATAAATCCATTACAGCTAGTTCATATTGCCTTTAAGGTATATAATTCCCTGGGAGGAGCAAAAACTAAAGAGGATTGTCTAAGGAAACAAAGATCCACAGGATAAGGTCGTTCCTCTGTAAAACAAATGATCTCCTAGATGTAAGGCTCAGATGACAAATGATAGGGCAGGGGGTTCCAGGCCTTAATAGAGATTCCTATACCAACTGCCCCACAAGAGCCCTGGGTATAATTGACATTGGGAACCCAATTGATTGACTTCTTGATCAATGCTGGCACAACTTTTTGTTTTAAATTCTAAATTAACCTCTTCAAGCAATAGCACCTGGAAGTGATAGGAATGACAAGTCAGACTCAGCAGCATTCATTGCTCCAACCCCTTGAAAACAAACTGGCAGAACAAAGATTAAGACATAACTTTTTGCATAGGCCAAATTGTCCGATTCCTCTCTGGGAATGAGGTTTGTTATATAAATTAGATGCACAGATAATCTCACCCTAAAAGTATTGGTACCATTTGCAAAGTGCTGTTGGAAATGTGCCCTGGTTCTAGCTTTCCCTTGCCAACCAGGGAAAGGAAACTGAGTCCACTCCAGTGAAGATCTATGAGAAAGTGAGTAAGTTCATCGGGCCAATGAGTCTAGGAAGGGTGGTCAATACTACCCAGATCAATATTTTACTCAAGGAGGAGTTAACCTGCCCCAGGAAGAAACCATGCCCCCTTAGGAGAAAAAGGCATTGATAGGAATCCATCCTCTTCTAGATGAATTTTTACAACACAGATTGAATCAGTTTTGCCAGATTCCCTACAATATTTCTATTTTGCCTGTTTAGAAACTTCACATTGGTGAGTACTGATTTGTTCAAGACTTGAGAGCTGTAAATGATACTGTCCAGTATATTCACCCCATGCTATCAAATCTCTATACCCTGCTGATTGTGGTGCCAGGTAACTATAACTGGTTCATTGTGCTGAACTCAAAGGATGCATTCTTCTGCCTCCCTCTGGAAAGGAAGTCCCAATTATCATTTGCTTTTTGTCTAACTCAGGGATTTGAAAACAGTTCTCTGTTTAGTGAGAGTATAGCAAGGGTTATGGATGGATCAAGGAATCCTTTTGCCTGATGTGGATGACATGCTTATAGCCAGCCCCAGTTGTGAACATTGCCCTTCAAAAACACTATTAGTTGTATTGAACTACCTTACTTCATGTGGGACACCTTAGGTGTCCACTAAAAAGGCTCATATTTGTAAAATAGAAGTCACTTATCTGGGATTCCAGATTAGCCAAGGAATCCAGTTTAATGTCATACTAGAAATAGGCTAACTTAAGACTTACAGAGTCTAGGAACTCGAGGCCTCTAAGTGGATTCCTAGGAACGGCAGGATACTGCTATATTTGGATCTCTAATTTTAGACTAATAGCTAAACCCCTTGTATGACCTCAATAGTAACAAAAACTGACTCTTTACTTTGGACCCCAGAATTCCAAGTTGTCTTTGAAAAGTTAAAACAGAGCCTCATAATAGTGCATGCTCTAGGCCTGCCTACCCAAGGAGCTCATGTGCATGAGAAACAAGGTACAGTCCTTGGAGTTCTCTTACAGGCTTCAGGGGACATATGGCAACCAGCAGCCTATTTTTCAAAACAGCTTGGCCATGCAGAAAAAAAAGATGACCCCTCTGCCTTCTGACAATGGCTGTCACTTGTGATTTACTACAAGAGGTTGAGAAGTTCATCCTAGACCACCCATTGCTGTGTTTGTTCCTCACCCAGTCCTGGTCCTATTAAAATAAAAGATGTCCTTTTTGACAACCCAGATGTCCTCAAACCATGTCCATATTAAATCCAGCAATGCTTTTGCCTGCAGATAATGATGGGCCAATACAATATGACTGCTCAGAGATCTTAGAGACTGTTTACTCCAGCAGGTTGAATTTATTTGATCAGCCTATCAGAGCTGGACTGGGCTGATGGGAGCAGTTTCATGCATAATGGTCATAAGATAGCTGGACATGCCATGGTCAGAGAGCAACAGCTACTGGAAGCCAAGGCTTTATTGCTAGGAATATCAGTCCAAAAAGCTGAGCTAATTGTTTTGACAAGAGCTTTCAGACTGCACAAAAGAAAGAAGGTAAACATTTACACTCATTCAAAATATGCATCCATGATACTATATGCACATGGAACTATCTCAACAGAAGGACGGTTCCTCACTGCTGAAAACTAGGGCATTAAATATGCCCTTAAAAATATTGGCATTAATATAAACGGTGGTCAAACCAAAGCAGGATAAGGATGAGAAATGTGCCAAAGTGGAGTTTTGACTCCTGGGACAGCACTGCAAGTGGAGATGAAATTCCGAGGGGATCATCCTCCTGCCTGAAGCACTGGTCTGGCCCTACATAAGAGTACTCACTATGGGAGGGGTTCCTTGGTAAATTTCATCAAGCCCTACTTGCAAGGGCCATGTGTCCAACAGACTATTCAGCAGGTGACTCAACTGTGTATTATGTGCTCCAAACAATATGAAGACTGAAAAGAGCACGACACATAGGACTACAATCTTTTGATGACTGGCAAATAGATTTTACCCAAATGCCTCACACCACAAGAAACTTCAGATAGTGGCTTATACTGTAAATACCATCTCAGGGTGGGCTAAGGCTTACCCTAGAAGGACAGAAAAAGCTTTGGAAATAATTAAAGTCCTCTTGAAGGAGCTGATCCTAAGATACAGGCTCTTCTCCTTCATGCAAAGTGACAATGGACTGTCTTTCATTGCAAAAGTGACCCAACAAATGAGCAAATCAGTAGATATACAATGGAAGTTACACATATCCTGGAGACCCCAATTTAGGGAAAATGGAAAAGATGAATCTTGCCTTAAATAAAATGGTGGCTAAATTTTGCCAAGAAATCCACCTGCAGTGGGATAAGGAATTGCCAATTGCTGTCCTCCAGATTCAGGTAACCCAGAAATAGGCTTAAATACAACCCTGATAAAATAGTGTATGGGAGATCCTTCCTGGTACCTCAGGAGATAGGGGAAAATAGTATAACAGAAAAAAAGTGAATTAAAACAGTTTGTACAACAACTCAGTCAAAATTAACTGCAGTACCTGAGTATCTTTCTTCTAGGGGCCACCAAGTTTGGAATCACCTCTCTATCCCTTCCTGTAAAAATCCATAAGGAAAAATGACAACAATAGGTAAAAACCTTCAATACCAGGGATCCCCTTTGCTGTCCATTCTCAGCAGAAAGCATCTTGGAGATGTCTTTGCCCATTAAGGTAGAAATTGACAGTAGGTAAAATGTAACAGGGGTCCCTTTCATGTAACAGGGGCCAACCTCATGCTTTGAATATAAACTTTGCAGCTCAACTATGGTGGCTTATTTTAAAACTGACATTTTTTCCCCTTCCTTTTCTCCTTCTCCCCTTCTGGGGGAAACAAGATCAACATTTCTTCTGTCCTATGCCGAGTTATCTGCTCCTCCAATCACTGTCTGTAAGAATAAAGAAACTCCGGATGTGAAAATTGGAACTACAGCTCTTTCAGGAATGTAAGTTAAACACCAATTAGATAGGGATCCTTGGAAAACAGCCCTTGTATTGCCCTCTTTAAAGCTCTCTGTTCTCCCGGGCAGTTAGTTACAACAGCAGCCTCTGTGACTTGCGTCCTTTGCCTTTCTTCTTTACTAGCAGAACAATACAACTTTTCCCTTTTTCTTGAAACCTTGTTCTGGTTATTGGATCAGCATCAGGGATGAGGACCAAGCTTTTGGTATCATGTCTACTGCATGCCAGGTGCTGTTATAGGCACTGAGGATGTAATGGTAAACAAAAATAGAATTTTATTGCTCTCAAGGTGACAGGGCCCTTGTTCCACTCACAAGTAAATAAAGAAGTTCAAATTAGAACTACTAAGCATCATTTTTTTTTCCTACAAAATTGTCAATTCTGAAAACTTTGTTAATTCTGCAAAGTAAATATGAGATGAAGACCCATTTGGAATGGGAAAGGGAAATGATTCTTAAATTCATTTAAATTGATTTTTTCTTTCTTCCTCTCTTTTACCTTTTATTTATTTGATTATTTATTTAGAGATTGGGTCTTACTATATTTTATGCTAAGCTGGTTTTGAATTCCTGTGCTCAAGTGATCCTTCCACTTCAGCCTCCTGAATAGCTGGAATTATAGGTGCATGCCACCATACCTGGCTCTTATTTGTCATTTTATCTAAAGTTATTTGGTGATATGTACCAATAGCCTTAAAAATGTCCCCATCATTTTACTGAGTCTAGTGGTAAGAATCTGTCAAGGAAATAATCATCGACTTAGTCACAGATTCAGATATAAGAACATTTGTTGTCGGATTTTTACAATGTGAAAACATTGAGAATAACTTAAATGTGACTACAAATGGGAAAATGATTGATTATAGCTATATCTGTATATATAATTTATATGTAATATAATTATATTTATATATTATATATAATTTACTATAGCTATGTGTTTATATATTTGGAAGGAAATTATGCAAAATATTAGCGTGATTATATCAAGACTACAGGAACATGAACAATTTCTATCTCCAGCTTTATACTATTTTTTGTTTTCCAAATTTTCATTGTGTGTGTGTATACACATATATGTGTATATATGTATGTATATATATGAAACTTTTATGTCATAGAAACATCTTTAGAAATTGTTGGAGGAATTGCTCTTTCCATTAATTTTCACTTCTATTCTAATCTTATGAAAAATATATTTCAGAAATTATTTGCTTTTTTTCTTTTGAATATAAACTTACCTATATAGTTATAGCATACTGATCCTTTTTTTTCTTCTTGTTAAGGAATTTGGGAGCTAAATTTGAAACTTAAATGTAGTATCTGTGTTGAGCATAATTTGGGCACATTTATGCTCTTCTTTTTTTTTTTTTTTTGGTGGTGCTGGGGATTGAACTGAGGGCCTTGTGCTGGCAAGGCAAGCACTCTACCAACTGAGTTATTTCCCCAGCCCACATTTATGTTCTTCTTAGGACTTGTTTTTCTATTTATATATTTCCAAATAGAATGTATTTGTTATAGGCCTATTCAAACCCCTAATGAGGAAACATAAAGACATGAATAATGATAGAAATTTGATATTTTCATCTAGAAGTGAACAGGAATGAAACCTGTGGTCTACCCATTAAATAACTTTGACTATTTAAGCTCCACCCCAGCTTTTTAGGGGAACTTGAAGCAATAATTGTCATGGGTAGTATTGTATTGTATTCAATCTGCACTAAATTGTTGCTGTCTTCTTCAGAAAGTGTCATGTACCCCCACACCACTCTGATTTCAATGCTTCTCCATTCCCTCTTTCTTTTTTCCTTTTTTTCTCTTTTTGCACTGGGGATTGAACCCAGGGTTGCTCTACCATTATCCTCAACTCTTTTTTATATTGAGACAAAGTCTTGCTAAGTTGCCCAGGTTGTCCTTGAACTTGTGATCCTCTTGCTTCAGGCTCTGGAGTCACTGGGATTACAGGCATGTGCCACTGTGCCTGACTTCTATCCCGTTCTTTGTGGGCAGATACAACATAGAACTTTTAGATAAATCCAGCAAGTTCTATCTTAATCCTTCAGGTTTTACCCAAATACAATCTTTTAAATTTAGGCAACAATGACTCCTGGAATTTTTATGTCCATGTTGTTGATCTCTTTGGCATTCTTCCAGGTCCTGTAGATGACACATCCGGGCACACACCGACCACTCCTCTGCATATTGCAATGGCTGTCACCACATGCATAAACACTTCCACTCATCTTGGAAACAGTGTCCCCTGAAAATTACTTCTGAGGTAATTGGATTTAAGGATAAAGATGCATATTTTCTTAGAATAATTAATACAAATTTGAGGAGGGATGGATTACTGCTTTCCACTCAGTTCCAAAGCCTTTCACATCTTTTCAGCACCTCCACCATATCCATACACTGAGGAACTGGCCTGTGTTTCAGGAAGGAGTGGGTGCCAGAGCTACAGATGAGATTAACATCTGTATATTCCTGACTTTATGTAAAACAACATTATGGCTATTCCAAATCCTGTTGGTTGACATGTGTATTTGAGAAACATGTTTTTCTTCCTCTTTATAATGTCAAATTCTTGAAATAGGTTTGGACCACACAGGCAGCCCTCGACTGACAAATAGATTAAGGTCCAACAAGTGACTTCATTCCTTAGTTTAGTTTTGCCACTAAAGCATTGTTGTTATGAGGTATTTTCCTCTGACAAGTATACTGAGATACTGTACCTTTACATTTAAAAAATAGTATGAAAGAGTGATGCAAAGGAGTAAACCAGAAAAGGAATGTATTTGAATAAAACTCTTTCTCTATACATATTTATTTAAACTATATATTCATATAATTAATTTAATCATCAATCTATTTACTTACTTTATAAATGTATTCATTAATATATTGATAAATATACAGAAATTAAAATATATTTATACCTTAAATATACATATGTATATGAATATTATATTTAAAGTTGATCTTCTGAAAGATTTGGAGAAATGTTAATAGATAACTGAGACAGTTATACAGCTTCCAAAGAGAGGACTGAGCATTCACGGGTTATTGACAAGTTTCTTTATTCCTTTCAGTGTATTTTCATTTTGGAGATTTAAGAAACCCAGTCTTTTATTATATCAAGTTTCATTTCAAAACATGACTTTCAGTTTCCTTAATACAGAAGAGCCATTATCCCTACGCTTATGCTTGCCCAGTATGTTTAGCATTTGTGTTATTGCTGTTAATAGTATTGGGATCACTGAGAAATGAAAAAAGAGAAAAATAGAGAAGAAGTAGAATTTCAATAGGTAACTTATCAAAATGTAATAAAGATAAACAGGAAATGTTTAAATGGCTCTGAGTCCTGAGAAAGATTTCATGTGAGGTGTGAGTTAAACAGATTTTGAGAGGAGAAAGGAGTGGAGTGGTGATAGGGTTTGTCCATGACTGTCTGAGGGGAAAAGAAGAGGTGTGGAGAAGCAGCATTAGATGCTCAGTTCCAACAGTCACATGTGTAACTGGTAGGATGCACCATTGTTATGGGGTTCACAAAACCAAGGAGCTCAAAAATGAAATCAGTTCACCTTCTAGAATTAAAACTAAGACAACCCATTTTGATTAATGGCAGATAAACTTTTGCCAGATGTTTCCAATGTTCTCTGCCCAGTCCAGTGATTTTTTAAAAAGTCAAATTCAAGAACTATCTCGATTCCAGTTTGTTTAACAAATACTAACGGGCATTCTCTTTTCAAACTTTCTCCTTCTGCTTCTTCACACCTCCTGTATCTGCTGCCTGATGGAAGGGGCTTTGTTTTTGTGATGGACCTTGAATGTGAGAGACATGTATTCTGGGTGTACATGCTTTTGTATATGGTACATGTGTCAGGTGAAGGGCATATTTTCTTCTATACTTAATGTTTCTTGGCATGAGTGATGTAGGAGAGATCATTAGTTGTTTATCAATATCAATGCCTTATGTAGAAATAGAACCTTTGAATTTTAGCTGGACACATGAATAAAGACCATAATTGCAGGCAGCTATGGAAGAAGAGAAGAGTACAATTTTCAGGCTGTATCCTTTCTTCATATTTCTCTCGCTATAATTCAGATATAACAGCAGACCATCTTGAACATGCAGATGAAAATGACACCATAGGAATGGTGATTGTAAGACAGAAGGGTTCCTATACAGCTTCATGGGGTGGCAGGCACTAACATATCAGCCCTGGACTGCCTAACCTAGGCTGTTTCATGGGAGAAAAAAAAATTAGATTTGCTTAGGGGATTATAAAACGGATATTTGTTAAAGTAGCTAAACTTATGTCCAAACTAGCACATGGTAGAAGGAGGGGAGACTAATAAATGTAACTGGATGCTACATATAAAGAAAGTTGATCACTAGCTGCCAAAAAAAGGTGTTACCTTGGGATGAATGTGTACCATAGATTCCCAGAAGCATCAATACTGCCTGTTAATACTAAAGAAATAGCTGAGTCTTTAAAGAGCGTATTGAAAGTACAATACTTCCATGTATTGCAATACCTGGAAAGGTATTGGAAATAGAAATAGTTGTTTATCACTGTAATTCATTAACAATGTGTTCCTCCAGAGGAAATGATTAAAATTCCATCCCAATACTTCTGTTTTTTGTGATACTGGGGATTGAACCCAGGGCATTTTACCACAGAACAACATACCTGGCTCTTTTCATTTTTTATTTTGAGACAAGGTCTCCCTATGTTGCCTAGCCAGCCTCCAATTTTCGATCTTCCAGCCTCAGCTTCCTGAGTTGCTGGGATTACAGGCATGTACTTCCATGCCCTGATTCCATCCCAATACTCTTTCACTGGCCTTAGGACCAAGTTGATGTTTAGTATCTCATGTTTGTGGAATTCAGATTTTAAGGGGAAGGATTAATGAATATGTTTACTGACTGTTTAGAATACATCATGGAACACAGAATACTCATCAGTTAGGGAGAGAGAGCAATGTGTCTGGACTTTGTAAGTTCACAGATGTGCTTCATAACAAAAAGACAGAACTCTTGGTTATACAAACAATAGGCACAGGGGGAGAGTAATCCAACTAAATTTTTACCACCCTACCAAATCCATTGTAATTACCAAGTGTCATTCTGTAGGTGTAGAAGATATGTGGAAACAGAGTTATCGGAATTTCATCATGCCCTTGGACTTCTACAGTAATTCATATTTCTTCTGAGCATGTTCAGGTAGTGCATACATTATAAGATTTAAATTCTCCAATGAAAGATGAAACACATCCTTTGCCTTGAGTGAATGTATTGTTTAATCGACTGAAATCATTAAAGCCACCTACACGATAACTGATGTGAGGGTTTTGGCCAATGCCCCGGATGCATTGGGGATGTGCCCAGCACCCTCCCACTCAGTATGCGTCTGGAAACTCTCCCTTCCTTTCAGCCCAGAGAGAGTCTGTGACTGGGGAGGGGTGGGGAGTCTGTGTTGGCTGGGAAGCACAGGGATGCATATCAATCACTCTGTTTGGCGGGTAGCACAGACACACTAGCCCTTTATCCAATCACTATGCGGCCTTTCCTGGACCAGAAAGGAGAACTCTTTACAACAGAGATGATGTTATTATTTTCAGTAAGAATGGACATTTGTGAAGTACTTAACAGTTTACAGAGTCTTCTAGGTCATTTGTTTTTATGTTGCCAGGAACCACATTAAAGAAGACTGGATTTGATCCTGGTGTTTGGACCTTCCAGCCACATCCCTCTAACTACTAATCAACAAAGGTGTGTACAATTTGGGTCCATGATGAAATGCACCTAGGAATCCCTCAGCCCTGAAATTCTGGCTTTTTACTGGTGATGACTTCTGATACTGTCACTCTCCAAAGCACCAAGGGTCCTTCCTCAATCCCAAAGAGATGTGTTCATGAACATTTCTCTGTATGTTTCCTTCCAACCTGGTTTAAATTGGACTTTTAATGTAACAAGTTGAGATTTTGGAGAATATCCCTAAAATAGGCATGTCTGTTAATTGTTTTGTAAATAGTTGTTGTTGTTGTTGCTATTATTCATTTCCTTTTACCCCTAGCTAACCTGCTTATTGTATCATGTGAAAGTATTTCACGTCTACCTTTGCATCAACTAATTTTACCAACCTGTGACTCTTGGTCATAGAGGAAGCAAAGTCGTTTTTATCCATTGTGACTAGATCTCTGCACTAGAGAGAACAGGACAGGCTGTACCTTGTATCAGCAGCTTGTTGATGTCCCTTTGATCTTCCAATTTTAGATCACAAACCTCCAGGCTTCCCATGGGTATCCTGACTTACTACCTTTTCTGTTACTTGCAAGGATTTTGTAGCCCACCTGCTTTGGCCAATCCTCATTTCTTATGGCCCACTAGTTCTTAGCAGTTTCTACTTACTTAGTTTGCATGCCTCTCATTGAGTTTACATACCCAAGTCCCTTAGTATTTCTGCCTGTCCATGCATATTTGTTAATGAGCTTTTGCCTAATATCGCTATGAGCATTTCAACTTCAAGTTTATATTGGGTTACTTCTCTGCAGGGAAAGTGATAAAATGTTTATTACAGCCTAGCACATGTTCATTACAGCCTAGCACAATCCCTGGGTTTGTTTTTTGTTTTGGCTCCTACCTTCCACACTGGTCCCTGCCCCACTCACCAGCCACTGAGGAGATGACAACAATGCTTCCATTGCTCTGCTTCAGCATGGGCAAGGCAGCCACACTCAGGACCACATAGCTGAGGAAGTTGATGTCCATGGTTTTACGCACAAGATGGGTATCATTATGAAAAAGAACCAAAGAACTGCTGATGATGTGGTTGAGAATGAGCATGTCTAGTCCACCTGCAAGAGATGACTGTGTTGAGAGAAACCACTTGGGGTCGATACCTTCTCTTTCCCTTGCAAAAGCTCTCTGGTGACCTTTAGGGCAAAGTCCAGAGAAAGAAAGAGGAGAAACAGCCTACCCATGAGCTCTCCTGCTTTGGTGACAAACTGCTCTGCAAAGGTCATGTTTTCCATGGTGCCTGCAATATAGTTTGCTGAGGCTGCTCCAAGTTCTAGGCAGCGGGACACCACCTGCAGAGAGACAGCGGAAATGGTATCAGTCTTGGCTGTAGACTTTTGGGTGAAATCTTTGAAGTAATTAGGGCTTAAATGAGAGGTTGTTTACATCCCTGTTTAGAAATGGGGTGTGTGCGTGTGTGTGTATTCCTAAATAGACTCTCATGATTATCGTCCTCTCTCTGAAGAAGCTTTTGGAACATGGTGGGACTTAAATTGTTAAATTATCCCTGTGATGGGGGTTAAATTCATTATATATGCTTGTGGGGTTTGTGAATAGATCTTTCTGAATGCTTTGTAGTTAGGGATGCTGGTTTCTATGTAGGTGGCTCTAGGTTTGTGAAAGTTAGTACATCCTTAGGCTTGTGAATCTATGAAAGGGCATGTGCCTGAGAGTTTGCATGAGGCATAAGGATACGTCTTCCTGAATAGATATGGGTATTTCAGTATCTAAATATATGTCTTTATATCTATGGTTTCATTGGTAAATGTGTGAGAATAGGTGTGACTATGAGCACGTAAAACTCTAGAACTTTATGACTGATTATACAGTATGGGTGTGTGTGTGTGTGTGTGTGTGCGCGCGCGTGTGTGTGTGTGTATGTGTGTGTGTGTATAGAAATGAAAGCATATTTTTATATCCCTATGGGTGTTTGAACCTGTATATGAAAGTGCAAAATTGGAAAAAAGAGGCAGAGAAGAAGAGAAAGAGAGAGAAGACATGCTGTATTTTATGTACATATGTGAGCATATAGAAGAACATATCTGGATATGTAGGAGTATATGTATGTGGGAAAAGAACCCTCACCTTCTGTAGAGCTTCTTCTGACCTCGCTGTCACCACCAGATGGGCTCCCATCTTTGCCAGATGATAAGCCATTTCTCTTCCGATCCCTTTGCTGGCCCCTGTGACAATCACTTTCTTTCCTTGGAGCATCTCTGGAGAACCCCAAAAGGAGGTGAAGACCACATCTAACTTGGCAGTCGCATTCCTACTCCCTCTAAGGATTTTAGCAGGCTTATTTCAAATTCCAACTTTAAAGGTGATGAGCCAGATCAGTTTGTATCAAACTATGTAAATCACTGAAGGAATGGTTCCAGTTGTTCATGAACATGTTCTGAAGTGGGGTTTGGCCTGGATGTTCAAAACAGAGCTTGTCTGCTGTTATTCCTAAAAGCCTCCATGTACAGAGATCATGAGGACAGGCCAGCAAGGTCATGATTCACTTAAAACACTGAAGTTCCAGACATTGCTGGGCTTATTTGATTTTGCTCAGTTGAAAGAAAATTTAAAAAGTCATCTAAACCTATGTGTTCAAAGAGATTCCAGGGCTTTCCCTTACTTCTACTTAGTCATCAACACCAGAGTCCATTTTCTGCCCCCCAATTATCAGTCTGTCCACTGAACCCAATTATCTGACTGAGCTGTGTATTTGGGTATTACCTTCTTTTTTTTTTTTTGTAGAAGGGTTGAAATTGCTTTCCATTAAGGGTGCCAAGTAAAGTATGATCTACTTGGCAAGCTTTTGGCTACATGATTGCCCGTCCTTGCACCCCTCCTGCCTATAGCCTGTGGCTAGAGGACACAGAGATGCAATCCTACTTCAGGGCTCCTCCTTCTTCAGCAGATTTAGGGATCAAGAACATATCTGGTTTCTTAAGAACATACTAACACCCCTGTGTTTCTAAACTATTCCTCCCAAATGAGACACATTGGTACTTACCTGGTCTGAATTCCTCATTTGCAGAATAGTAGTAGTAGGCCAAGGAAAGCACCAGGATGGGGAGGAGATATTTTGTCATAAAAGCCATCAGACAAGGACCTGGCCCAGGGAGCCCTGTAGGACACACAGAGAGAACCTACAGAGCTTTCTACAACGTCCTAGGCAGGCAGCAGCCTCTGAATTGTGACATCAGGGACGGGGGAGGCTGGAGTAGTCTCAGGCAGTGCTAGCCAATTTCCCTGTCAGAGCAGCGATTGGCTTTGGGTGGGATCCCATTCGTCCCTGGCAGCCTGCGTGGTGGATTTCATAATGGACAATGTTTACTCCATTTCATTGAGCAAGAGGAGACTTCCAGATGGCCAAGCTCATGACTGTACAGGACTGGATTCCTGAGCATCCCTACCCCAAGCCCATCTTCCTCTTAACACTATTTATGCCAGGGATCAATGGCTTTTCGAAAATGGTTTGTCAAAGGCAGAGGGGGTGGAGGGAGGGAGGGAGAGAGAGAGAAAAAGAGAGAGAGAGAGAGAAGTGCATGCGGGGCTTCTGGAGAAATGTGAGTAATAGCAAAGAGAGCCAAATTCAAGCCAAATCTCACCCTCAACCCCACCCCCCAGTCGGAAGCAATTAAAAATAACAGCACAAAACAGCAAAATAAGCTCAAGAAAAAATGTGCACATCTTGGGAGAAAAAAAATAAAAGCAAACAAGTCCTATAAGCCCCACACTCAAGTTCAATGAAAAATTATTACAACATCAAAGGGAAATTGCAATCCAGCCAGAAACCCAGATGGCGGGAAACCCAAGACCAGTTCAAGACTCTCAGGCAAGTGCAACAGAACATACACTTATTACTTTAACAGAGAATGAAGAAGAAATAATGAACTCAAAAAAGGCACTAAGTTATTGAAATGAGTCATGTAAATGCTATAGAGGAATGAGAACCATGGAGAATATGCTAGGAAGAACAAACCCCAGGCAGGAGAAAAGACCTAGCACACTTGAAGAAAAGCTGGTGTGGGATGCCCACATCCCAGCTAAACATCAATCTAGTAACAATAAAAAGACAGGAGGCAGAAAACCCTAGCAATTTAGAATTTGTTATCAGGAAAGTATAGAAATAACCACTTTGGCATATCTGTAGCAAGATTTCATTAAGGTGTATTCTCAAAGAAAGGATTAAAGATGTGTCATTGCTAAGTTTTTCAACTTAAAATCAACCAACCAAATCATGAAAATTATCCCATCACAAAGCAAATCCTACATTCTGCAAATTACCAACAGAGCAGGGAAACAAATTTCAGTGTAATGCTAAGAATAAGCATCAGTTTTTAGGTGGAGAAATGGGGGTTAGAGATGGGGGGAGGCTGGAATTTATACAAAATTAGGAGAAATTGAGTTATGATCCTAAATACAGTATCTGGAAATATTTAGTGAATTTTCACTTCAGAGTAAGAGAAAATAATTTAAGACCCAGAGGAGATGAAACAATTTGTCAACAAAGGCCCACAGCTGTGAAGTTCACTTCCAGAAAACAATGGCGATTTGAGAACAGTGCAGAGCTAGATAGAGCTCAAAGTTTGGGAGGACAAAAATAGAAAACAGATACAATTCAAGTTAAAATTAGATTACATACTGTCAGAACTGCCAGATGTATTTGCATAATTTTATAAAGGACTTTACACTACCAACAAATATTACAGATCAGACTCCATTTTCATCTTTAGAGGGTATTTATTTCCTTAATCCTATACAGTTAATAGTAAAATGGCAGGAAACAATGAAGAGTTGCTTTAAAATATAAATGATGATGAAATGATAGAAAGATGGGCAGAGTAGAGAAGCTTATTGTCTGATTAAAAAAAAAAAAGAGAAGAATTGTAAAGTCCACTGCAGAAAACACAAATTTAAAGAAAGCAAAAATAATGAGTGGGATTAAACTGTAGCACATAAAGGAAATGCACTAATGATGGCTGATTGTTGGCTCAACTAATTGAAGCCCAACATTGTGCAAACTCAAAAGATCCAAAGACAAAAGAGATTAATAATTAGATGACCTAGCAATCATCATGCTATAAAAAAAGAAAACCATCCAATAAATTGATTTTTCATGGAACCAAAGCTGAAATAATTGTTGTATGAAATACATTGATGAGAAACAAGTGCACAGTAATGGTAGTGTTTTAGTTAGTTTTTTCACCACTGTGACTAAAAGACCTGACAATAACAATTTTAGAGGAGGAAAAGTTTACTTGGGGGCTCATGGTTTCAGAGGTCTCAGTTTATAGATGGTTGGCTCCATTCCTTGGGGCTGAAGGTAAGGCAGAACATCATGGCAGAAGAGTGTGGCAGAAAGAAACAGTTCATGTGATGATCGGGAAGCCGAGAGACTCTATTCACCGGATCACAATATGTACCCCAAAAGCATGCCCCCAGTGCCCACCTCTTTCAACTATATCCAACTTACCACTCAGTGAATCCCCATTAGGGGATGAATTCACAGATTGGGTTGAGGCTCTAATAACCCAATCAGTTAACCTTTGAATGTTCTTGCATTGAGCTTTTGGGGGACACCTAATATCTAAACCATCAAGGGCAGTGATATATGAAATCTTAGTGGTTCTCAAACATTTTGGTCACAGGACACCTTTTAACCCTTAAAACTTATCCAGGACCTCAAAGAATTTCTGCATTCTGTTTTACCTATTGATACTGATACTGATATATTAGAAATTAAGACTAAGGATATATATTTTTTCAACTCAAGAATACGTAAGCAAACCATCCATTAGCAGTCAGGGCAATGACATTATCATACATCCTGTAGCCTTCAGAAAAGTCAAATGATGTCTTAGTATGATCATAAAAATAATTTTGATCTTTCAAATTCCTAAGAGGGTCTTGGAACTCTCGGGGTCTGCACATTGACTGCATTATATAATAAATATCAAATCTACTGCATGTGCACATTTACAGGGTTGGTTTTCTCATTAGTTTGTAAGCTCCTGGAGGACATGAATTCTGTCTTTTTCATCTTTGCTTCTCTCCAGTCCCCCCAGTCTTGTTCCAAAATAGGCATTCAATCAGCTTTTTCTTGTTTTGGTTTAGTTTCTGAGATGCTATAGCAATAAGAAAATTGCCATCTTCCTGGAGCCTGGTTTAATCCAGGAAAATCACTGGGATTCAGCATTCTGGTCAGAATGGATCAAACCTACCCCCTAAGTCCTCTTCCTGGGGTTCTCACCAAATTAAAAGCAAACAACAATAAAAATAAAGACCAAAGAAAATAGGGATGTTTCCCTACATTTGTTTTGAGTCACATTTTCCTGATTGACAAAGTTCCTTTTCCTGCCACAGCAAGGAAGTGAGCCGTTGGCTCAGCTCCTCCTGGAGGCCCCTCGCTTGCCATGCACTGAGCACCTACATTCTACAGCAGGCTTCCGGAGTGTGTCTCAAAACCGGAAGTTTGCAAATACCCATGCCGAGTAGATTCCTCTAGCTGGAGGTGCATGTCAGAGCCTGGTCAAGAACTCTGTGGATTTGATTATTCCCATCTGAATAAATGGGGTGAAGAACAAGCAAGAAGTTGAGAGGAGCCTAGGGGGTGAAGGAACTCTGAGGGATGGGCCACATCTGGGAGGACAGATAGGAGAGAGAAGAATGTGAGGAGGAGCCACTAGGGGGGTGGATATCCATGCCTTTGGCATAAAATGTAGATCATGAAAGGAACACCTGTCATTTCTTTTTTTTTTTTTTTGTTCTGGGGATTGAACCCAGGGGCACGCCACCACTGAGCCACATCCCCAGCCCTATTTTGTATTTTATTTAGAGACAGGGTCTCACTGAGTTGCTTAGGGCCTTGCTAAGTTGTTGAGGCTGGCTTTGAACTCACGATCTTCCTGCCTCAGCCTCCCAAGTGCTGGGATTACAGGCATGCGCCACCCCGCTAACACCTGTCATTTCTGAGGCAGCAGCTCCAGTGCCTTTCATGACTATTTAGTAGCTCTGTTTGGAAAGTGGCCTTTTACTTTTGAAAACCAATTCTGCTGGCGGTACATGGGAGTGACCTTGGGGCAAAAAGTGGGTGTTTAGAGGTTTGGCCTTCCTCTGGGAGAATGGCACCAACTCCTTGAAACATGAAAGGATCTGAGCATTGTGTTCAAATGCATAGAATTCTCCTTTTTTTGTCATCCCGCCCCCACTCCTACTCTGATTTTCCTCAGGTCTGATTTTAGGAATTCATAAATCTGTGCCCCAGTGCCAAAATCTGCTCCCCATGTCAGAAAAAAAATATCATTTTGTATAACTTTATCCAATAACAGACTTTCTCCTCCCCTTCCTTGTTTTCCCTTTTACTGCATATCTCATGAAGGGAGAAGGTCTTGTTTGGCAATCCTTATCCTCAACTCTATTCCCAGTGGACAGTTTTACTCATATTTTACACTGATTGGAATCTCAGATCTGGGAAAATTGGATAAAATGTGCCATGTGTGTTGTCCTGTCCCTGCTGGTATGTGTGGCCTGTGGTAGGGGCACTGGTGTGTCAGATACGTGGAATTTATTTGCCTGGGAGATCCACTGGCCTCTTGGGAAAGGAGGGACCCTCCTCTGCTTACGAGCTTGGTCTGATCCCTGTTCCTAGTGTGGTGGGGGTCGAGATGATGCTAAATTGGTTGCCCTTGCTGTTGTTCAAGCTTGGGCCTGGCTCCCAAGGACTCGCATCTAAGCACAGAGGAGAGAAGAGCACACAGTAACTGAAAAAGTGATTCCTCGGAAGGATATGGGATATCCAGTTAAATGAATTTCAGATAAATGATGAACACTTTCAAAGAATATTTATCTCTATATTTATCTCAATTATTGAAAGAGACATACTAAAATATAGTTATTTATCTAAAATACAGATTTAACTAGATGCCTTGTTTTACTTGGCAACCTTAGAAGTGACATTGAGTTTTGCCTGAGGAACTCTGCCTTAAGTGTGGATGAAATATTCTGGAGCATGGCTACTAATAGCCTTCTCTCCCACCTTCACCACAGCAGACAGACAGTCCCCCGAAGGGTCTGAAGTAGGAAAAGAAGAAAAGGGTCCATAGCACATGGCAGCTGAGGGGAAGATTCACTTACCACCATTGTTTAGTTAGGTATTTACCAGGGGTCAAGTACTATGAATGAAGAAGCAAGTTAAATTCTGTCTAGACCCTAGCAGACAATGGGAAGTGAATGTGTGGAGTGTTCCCAGGGCACTGGTGGAAGTCTATGGCGGGGTGTAAAACAGGAAATAACCCATTCCATGTGTGGGATGGGCAAGTAGGAAAGGCTTCCTAGAAGAAATTAACCTTGATCTATGTTGAAATCTGAGCAGGAATGCTCCAGGCAACGGAGGAAGGGAAAAGCGAGAACCGAGCTGGCTTCCAGGAGTGTGTGGGGGAGAGAGGAGGGTTGGTCTGAGAACATTCCATGCAAAGGAAGCAGTGTAAGCAAATGGAAGGAGGTGTGAAGGAGAATGACATGTTTGGGAAACTGCAAACAGCTCCATATGACTGTGTCACTGGACTTTTGGAGGTGGGGGTTAATGGTGAGAAATAATCCTGGAGAAGTCATCAGAGACCATATCTTTGAAGGTCCTCTATGGGAGTTTGTAGTTCTGGCCATGTATTCCAGTTATGAAGACTCCAGCTCTGTGGCCTCTCCATCTCCATCCAGAACTCTGCTTGTTCACTGGCCCTTTGTAGTCGCTCATCGCTTTATGCAGAAAATTATGGCCATTCTGCACTCTGTGGCTCACCCATCCAGCCCTCTCCCTCTGTCTTCCCTCTTCCCTGCCTTGCCATTCAAGATTGGGCTTGTCTTTGAGAGTTTGCAGGCCCTATGGAACTATACCCCAAAATCTTACCAGTTCTCATACCCACCAGGTCTTTCCACCATGCCTTCCTTTCTTTGACTCTGTGTACATTTACCTGATCTCTCAGTCCCTGCCCTCAAACATTCCTTCCCTTGGTCTCTGTCAATTCATTTTCACTGGGTTTTCTTCCTACTTCTCTGATTGCTTCTTGGTTTTCTTTATAGACTGCTTTTCCTTTTTAGATTCCTTGAAAGTTGGAATTGGCCTTGATTCTGTTTCCCTCTCCCCCTTTTTTTATTTTTTAAAAATTAGTTATCATGACAGTAAAATGCATTTTGACACATTGTATATAAGTGGACTATAACTTCTCATTCTTTTGGTTGTATAGGATGAGGAATCACGCCAGTCGTGTAATCATATATGCACATAGGGTAATAATGTCTGATTCATTCTACTATCTTTCCTACCTCCATAGCCCTTCCCCTCCCTACACTCCCCTCTGTCTAGTCCAAAGGACCTCTATTCTTCCCTAGGCCTCCTCCTTTTTTGTGAGTTAACGTCCGCATATCAGAAAACATTTGGCCTTTGGATTTTGGGGATTGGCTTATTTTGCTTAGCATGATATTCTCCAGCTCCATCCACTTACCTGAAAACACCTAATTTTGTTCTTCAAGGCTGAGTGATATTCCATTGTGTATATATACCACATTTTCTTTATCCATTCATCTGTTGAAGGGCACCTAGGCTGGTTCCATAGTTTAGCTACTGTGAGTTGAGCTGCTTTCAACATTGATGTGGCTGCATTACTGCAGTATGCTGATTTTAAGTCCTTTGGGTATAAACCAAGGAGGGGGATAGCTGGGTCAAATGATGGTTCCATTCCAAGTTTTCTGAGGAATCTCCATACTGCTTTTCAGAGTGGTTGCACCAATTTGCAGTCCCACCAGCAATGTATGAATGATTCTATCCTCACTTTTCCCCCTGAATAATCTCCCTTACTCTCATACTTTTGATTACTGTCTTCACACTGATAAGTCCTATGTCTCCCTCTTATGCAGCAGCATTTTATCCTAGCTTCAGGTAGTCTAACCACCTGTCTGCTCAACTTTTAAACATCTAACTCAACAGGCCAAAACCAACCTTATTATTTTTAACAGCTTTATTAAAGTGTGATTTGTATACCATAAAATAATCTCATTTAAATATAGATTTCAATGACTTTTCATTAATTTGTGAGTTAATTTGTGATAGTGGGAAACTATCATCATGATCCAATTTTAGAACATTTCTCTTACCCAGAAAAGATTGCTTGTGCCCATTTATATTCATTCCGTATTTTCATCCCCAGTCCTAGACAATCAATCATCCACTTTCTGTCTCTATAGTCTTGTTTTTCTGGACATTTCATAGTAGTGGAGCCTTATGATGTGTAATCTGCATTTGACTTCTTTCACTTATCATGGTATTTTGAGGTTCATCCATATTGTGGAATGGGTCAGCATTTTGTTTCTTTTTTATTGCCAAACTATATACCATTGTATGGACACACTACCTTTTGTTTATGCAGTCCCCAGTTCACAGCTATTTGGAATTTTCCACTTTCTGTTTATTTCGAATAGTGCTGCTGTGAACACTGGTGTGAGAATTTCTGTGTGGACATTTGTTTTTATTTCTCTGGAGTCTACACCCAGGAGTGGTATCACTGGGCTGAATAGTAAATTTATCTTTAACTTTTTAGGAACTGCCAAGCAGTTCCCTAACGACTTTGTTATTTTTATTCACCATTTCTTAGGGATATATATTATAACCAGTAGCTTCACTATCCATTCAACTGATAATCTAGGAACCTTAGGAGTCCTTCTTTACACCTTCCTCTGAAAATCTCCACATTCCATTAACCACCAAATCTCACAAATCTTACCTCCTAAGCATCTCTAGAACCATCTCCACATAGTCATTGTGACTGTCCTAACTCAGGTGGTCACTATTTTCTGTTTTTGTAAACTTTTCATTCATCTATCTTACCTATTTCAGTTTTACAAATTCTTCAATGTCTTTGAGATACTTTCTCAGCAATCTTTCCTCCCCCAACCCCTTCTTGTCCCTCAGGTGTGACCACTCAGGGTCACACCTGTAGGAAGGCTGCCTTACCTTCTTATGGACAAGACAAGGAGCTCCCCAACAGTGGACACTTGTCTTTTATCATAGCATTCATCACTTTTTATTCCTTAGCTGTTTCTTCTTTCCCACTAGACTCAGGTCTGGAGGGCAGAGGCCTGGCCCATCTTGCTTGCCAGTGAATCTCCATTGCTACTATGATGCTTGGCACATGGGAGGCATTGAGTAAACATTTTTCATGTTATGAATGAAGTGGTTCTGATATATCCAGATGTAGGTATCTGGTAGCTATTGAAGCTCAAGAGAAAGACTTAGGCTTTTGGAGAGAATTAAATAATAAAAGTTAAAGTTGAAACCATAGGAATGGATAAGACCATCCAGGAGAGGGTGGAGGCTGAGAGGGGAATGTTAAACCAACATTTGAGAGTCAAGCAGAATAAAAAAGCCAGTGAGAGAGAATGGGGAGAGCTCTTCGCTCTCAAGAGAATATGGAACCCAAAGAGGACAAGTCTCAGGGAGATGACAGAGGTCAAGGAGGGTGGGAAGGGAAAAGAATATACTGGGGTGTGGCATACAGCAGTCACTGGAGACCTATACCAGGGAGTTCCAAGGTAATAAAGCTGAAACGCTATGAGCTAAAGATTGGAGGTACATGTGGAAATAAAGTGTCTAGTTTGAGCATGAGGACATCCCTTGAGGAGCTTGAGAAGCATGCACATTCGAAAGAGAGTTTTGATTTTGAGGTGGGAAGGAGTTAAGTTTTCATTCAAATGTTTCTGGGAATTTCCTCTGTGCCAGACACTGCAAGGCTGAGCATCTTTTTGGTTTGTGGGAAAGATCCAAGGGAATGTGAAGACAGAATCACTGGAAGGACATGATTTATGGAGCTCGATTCCAGATGACATGGCATATGGCTTTGGAAGAGGAGACCACTTCTTTTGAAGATCGAGGAAAATAGAGGGTGGATATTGAATCCTTGCCTTCTGCTTCCATATTCGAACTTTTTGGCCTAACTTATTTCCCTCCTTCCATTTTTGGAAGGCAGATGAATATGGCTTCCCCATCCACCCATAAATCTTGGGAGAGGGTGAAGAAAAGAAGGTGGGGAGTTAAATTCCTCAAGTGTCACCTCCTCAGACTTGACCACCATGTGTGTACAACTCTCATTTTTCTTTCTGCCTCAGTCTGCTCCCTCCTACTATTTATTACTCCTACCTTCAAGTCAAGAAAATCTTTCCCAGGTTTATTTTTCCACTTTCTGTCTGGTGGGAGTTTAAGGGCTTGGCAATAGCCCTGCGAAATGACCTAAGGGGGAGGGAACTGAGGGAGATTTCTGGGTTTAGAATACTGAAAGTTTTAACAGACTTCTGCCAGTAGAGGGAGCCCTAGGGTCAGAAGAGAAAGCTCAGACTGCAGGGGTTTAAAACCAGAGGTGAAGACTTCATTTCTGATCATATATTCAGTAGTTCTGCAGGAATTATGGGTTAAGATAAAAGAGAATAAAAGAGGGTGGAAAGGCGAAAGACAGGCTCAATGCACTGACGCTTGCCCAGAAACAGGTACACACATAAAATATGTATCACCTGACTCCCTCGCCCCTCCCCACACATTCACAATTTCTGCTCAGGACAGGTGGTTCCCAAACCTCACTCAATCATCTGGGGAAGGAAGGGCAGATCTCAGACCCCACCAAGGTCTTTCCAGTCAGACTCATCAAGGATGGGACCAGAAGTCCGCATTTTTACAAAGCTTCTGATGAAGATTCTCATCTCGGTTCAGCTGTAATCAGGCTCCTGGGCCTTGCACTAGGCTTATCTGTGCATTTCCTTGTAAAATTCAGTTTTAGCAAGAACTCTGCTAAGTCAGTTAGTAAGACCTGCCTCCTCCCCAACACACACGTGTGCACACACACACACACACACACACACACCATCCTCAGTATCTGTTGAGCTTCGATATCTGATCAGTCTCTTCATCCTCTACCCTTCCCCAGGGATGTCTGATCACCCTGGTCAGTCTTCAGAAAGAATCCTGTTAGATCAGTTTGCTCAGAATCCTCCCTCCTCCCTTACCCTTGATGTTTCTTTTTAGTAATTTTCCATCCACCAATCACTATCTTGCAATTTGGCTATCAATTCTCCTTTGTCCATGCTGTGTTGAAACTGAGTGCAATTCGGTACTGAGGTCCCTCATCCCCTATTGCAATAGTCCTATGTAAAATCCACTTTTACTCTGATTTTCTTTGACACTCTCCAGATGACTCTGAAGTAACCTGTGGGTAGACTGGAGAAGTTCTGCATTAGGCAATTAGGTCAATACTTCAATCAGAGCTTTCTTGAGATGCAGGGGCTGTAGGCACCAACACCTCGGCTTTGCAGATAGAATGTGATGCCTGGGAGACTGGTTCGCAGTGACTGAGACATTTCCTGTTTTTAAAAAATTAATTCTTATATTTATCAATATAATGTATGAGGAGGGCTTAAAAAGTCACATGGTACCAAAAGTCTTACAATGAATAACAGAAAATTTTTCTCTTTCTGTCCTCATGCCCTGTCCCACTCAGAGGCAATCACTTTAAAATCTTAATTCCCATCCCACCATCACCCCTCCATTTTAAAAAACCATAGTCATTTTGTTTTTGCAATTTTAGAAGTTATTTATTGACTTCCTACTGAGTTATACTGTAACTTTCTTTTCTTTCTTTTAATGTTTTTACAACACACACACACACACACTCACAAACACACACTCCCTTTTTTCTAGGTTCCTAATACAATAAGATCACAATTTTAATGAAATGGCTGATCAGTTCTCAGGTTTTCATGACTCACTGTTTATAGCTGAGCCAGGTAGTACACTAGGATTACACTCCTTTTCTTCTAGTCTTTGTTTTCCCTTGGAAGTTAATAATCATTTCATTTTTTGTTTGCTTTCTTAGTTGTCCTTGTTCTCCAAACCCTCCAACAGGAGCTATAAACTTAAATAGGTCATATTAACTGGATAATCCATCAGTTCTCTTAAAAAAACAAACAAACAAACAACAACTTAATTGGAGACATCCCACTTGGACCCTCTTTCTCCTCTTCCTCTTCTTCCCACCTGAACTAGGAGCTTTATAGGCCATTTATATGGGCCATCCCTTTGTTATTACCTGGGGGCTCCCATTTTTCTCTTCCTTGGTGTACTTCCTCATGAATGGTAGGGAATCTCTTTTGAGACTTTGAATGGAGAAGTGGTATTTCACATTTTTAACATCTTTACGTGGGCACTAATCCACCAGACCCTGGCAGACACCAGTGTGGCAGTTCCAGTCAGCCCTGTCTGCTTGTCCTTACTTTACCTTCCCTTGATTTTTTTTTTTTTTTTTTTGGCTGGGTGAGGATTTCTAGATTGGAGATTATTTTCTCTCAAAATTGGAAGATACTGCTCTACTGCCTCTCAGAGCTAGCATCCAGTGTTGACACTAAGAAACCCAGTTGCTGCTTTGCATTCCTGAGCCTTAGTTTGTGAACTGTTTTTCTCTCTCCTTTAAAACTTTTCAGATCCTTTAATTGCTGGGGTTCTAATATTTCCAATAATGTGATTTGATTAAGTGTTTTTTTTTTTTCATTGTGTTGGGCATCCACAGGGTCCATTCCATATGGAAATTTAAATATTTATGGAAATTTTGGAGAAATTATTTGCTGGTTAATGAATTCCCTTCCATTTTCTCGGTGTGCTCCTTTTGGATTCTTACTAGAAGATGTCAGAACTCCTGGGTTGATCTCTTAAGTTTCTTATCTTTTCCTGTCCTTTTTTTTTTTTTTTTTTTTGTCGTTTTTCCTTACTGTCCTACTTTCAGGGAGATTTCCATAATCGTATCTTCCAAGGCTTCATTATAATTTTAAAGTTTCCAGTTGTATTTTTATTTTGTAGAGCATTTTCTTGCTCTCTGCACTCTTCCCTTATCTCTGGGGGAATCGATGCTGCTGTTGCTGTGTTAATGGTTTCTTCTGCTTTCTCAGTGGCCTCTGTTGGGGTCTCCAGTATCAGCGGATTTCATCCCATGCCTGGTGTTCCTTGCAGTGTATTCCCTGGCTGCTGGAAGCTTTGTAAGTACAATGCTTGTCAGTTGTTAGCTACTGTGGAGTATTCCAGAGGGTACCTGGCAATTTCACTGGGAGACTCCCCACTCCAAGTATCAGTGTTGGTCATATTTTTCTCTTTGGTTGGGTTCTTTCTACAGGAATGACTCCTTAATTCTTCTACCTACTGTGGGCTGTGGTAGGGTGGGTGGAAAGGGGTATGAGGCAGGCTGTTCTTGTTCTGGGAGCTGAGCCAGAAAAAGGGGCTAGGGAATCTCATCTTTCAGGATGGAGGCTTTCTCTAATCCCACTGTTTCTAGCTCCCTGCCTAACCCCACCCTTGTTGTGCCTGGTATCTCTTTAGTTAGTTTCTCCAGAAAATAAACTTTCTTTCTCCAGGTGGAGCACCTATGGAAGGCAAGTGTATCCTACTTTTACTCTCATCTCTCTCTTTGTTTCCTGAGATTCCTGATGCCTGAGATCCTTCTAGGCTCCTCCTGGCTTCTTGTCAATTTCCTATCATGAGCACTTGAACTTCAGCAGGTTCAGATTTGCTAAGTCACTGATCATTTGTGCATTAGCTTTCCATCTTCAAAAAGGGTGTTGACACTTCTCAACTGCTGCTGTCTCCCTGTTCCCGGGTTCTCGTTTTCTTTGTCCTTACAGTTCATAGCATGAAAATTCTTCTACTGTGATCTATGCATATTGTAAGGAAGCAGAAACTAATATGTGTGTTCAGGGAGCCACGTTTAACCCTGAAGAGGTTTTTTTGAGTGGCCCGTCAGGCTCAAAAGCAGGGGACTTTTTATATTAGTGACATCTTCTATACCACACCCCCAGTTATCTAAGAGACCAGGGCATAGAAATGAGACTTTATTAAATGATTTTAAAAGAAAGAAAGGGGGTATTTCATTTGTTCATCCATCCATTTTTAAAATAAAGCATTTTTTAAGCACTAATGTATGCCTGAAAATGGGCTAGGTGCTGGAAACATAAAGGCTGAGAGACACGTGGTATCTTCCTGCAAGGAGATTGTAGTCAAGTGGAAGCAAAGTAGGCAAGGGCATCAGAGTTTACAGTGGCATGGTAATATACTATATTGGGAGTGCACATAGAGTGCCACAGAGCACGGAGTGGGACATTCAGATAGCCCAAGTGACAGGAAGGACTTCTGGGAAGAGATGGCCTTGGGACTGAATTTTGAAGACTTGGTGTGACTTTTGGAAATAAAGTTAAGTGAAAGGCATTCCAAACGGAACTGTATGTATTTAGGTGAGGAGTCAAGAAACAGCATGACATGTCAGAGTGACCTCAAGTCAACTGAAATGACCAGAGCAAGGGTCCATGCCGGGGAGGGGACTAAGGTTGTTAATAGTCACTAGGTTATAAATATCCATATTAGGCCAGAGTGGGACCCTGGGCCTACCAACAAGACATCTGGAAATAATAGTATCTTATTACCTCTGTGAATTTGAGCAAGCTTAAAACAATCTTATTTGTAATAAGAGGATAATACAAAGTTTATAGAAAAAAATGAGATATGTAAAATACTGGATCCATGATAATAGAAAATATTCTAGCTAACTCAGGACAAACCTGCCTTAAGTCTGTCTCTTACTCTTTTGTCTCCTAACAATAATGAAACAGATTCTAGAAAAACTTAACTATTAAGAAAATCTTTTCCTTTTGTGTGTTTCTGCCAGGCAAGGATCACTTGAACATCTTTGAACTGAACATCTTCTTCCATCAGCAGGGCATTCTGGGCACCTTCTTGTAAAGTTTGGGTGATTTCCTGAAGACCCCTGGGTCAGGAGAATGGGTTCCAGCCTCCCCTCCACAACTGACCTATGTACGGCTTGGGGAAAAGCCCTTCCCCTGTCTTGGCTTTAATTCCCTCACCTGGCAAACCAGAGGAATTAAATTAGATTACCTTCAAGATTTGTTCCAGCTCAGAAATTGGATTCAGGGAGCTTTTAGCTGTACTGAAATGAGTATTAAGACAGAGCTAGGGTTTGGGGATTTTATTTTTATATCATACTAAATAGGGGAAGGCAATTCCTTTAAAACCTTGGCAAGCAAGCAAAAGTGAGATTGTGCCATTTTTCTTTACCTCTCCCACCCTCCTTTCAACTTCCGACTCTGATTAATTCACGCAAACCCCAAAGCAAAATACACTAAAAAAAACCCACTTCAAGTGTATCCCTCTGATATTGTTGAGTTCTATGGGGAAAGTTGGGGGAACAGGACTCTTAAAAGCCAACTGTTGTGAAAACACATCATCACCATCTATAGATGTTTTCTGAAGCATGAGTCTAGCTATTTTAATCTCTCAAGTGATTGGATCAGTAAACCGCAACCCTCTGGATGATTCTGCCTATTGACGACAAGAGGGTTTGGGTAAGTGGTGAGGGTGGGGAATGGCATTTCCTTTTCCTGTCAGGGTTTCTCTAACTCCCTGACCTGAAAGAAGTGCCTTGGAATTCTCTCTGAACAGTCCCTTTTAAGGCTAGAAGGTCAGTGTCCTGAGCAGCCAGGCTGGACGGGGATTAAGGTATAGGTGGGCAGCACATGAAGCATTTTAATGGGCAAATTTAGGCCACCATTGATCCATTGAATGAGACTTCTTGAGATAAAATAAACCTTCTTCAGAGCTCTAACTCTAAACATTAACAATATTAAATCAGCCAATGATTGGATGCAACATGCGGATATCAGTACTTTTAATAATTTCCAAGCTAAAGCATAGGGTTTTTGTCTGTCATTGATTTAATGCCGACTGAAAAAAAAATGCTTATGATCTGGAATTTTTGTATAATTCCAAAAGAACATGCAGACATTTTGTTACACCATCTTTGCAACTTTTTATTCCTACTTAACTTTCTGTCCCAAAATGATCAGAATGCTCTCAGTGCCAGTAACAGACGCCTGGTTCCATCTGCATCTTATCATATCTTCCCTCCTACACATTTGAAAGCTCATCGGACATTTCTTCTTGTTTTTTTTTTTTTTTTTTTGACCAGCATTTGACACTGAAATTTCTTTTCTTTTCATCCTAGCCTTCCCGTCCATTTCAATGGATTTATTATTTCAACAGTATTTTTCTTTTTTTTGAGATCCTACTATGGACTAGGCCCTGACACAAATGGTGATACTATTGCATGGAATCTGATTTTTAAAAAGTCTTACCTTGAGGTTTCAAATAAGTTTGACTTCTTTTTATTGATCTCCTTTTCTCTTTTGCTTCTCTTCTCTCTCTCTCTCCCTCCTCCTCTGCCTTTCCTTCTGTTTCATCTCTCTCTTCCTTTGCGGTTTCCCACTCTTTGGGGAGGGGCAGGATTTCCTGCTCAGAAGTTGGTTGGTTTCTGGGAGGAGTCAGAAGACCTGATTCGGGACTGAAACCAGCTGGTCTGCCACCTGATACAAGAAGGTGAAACCCAGGCCAAGAAGAAGGCCCTTATGCTAGGACAGAGCTGGCAGCCAGGAGGTGCCTGCAGGGGGAGCCCTAAAGGGAAGCCAGAGTGGGTCTGTCCTGGGCATTGGGCATTAGGGCTCCCCAAAGGACAGAGGAGCCCCCAAGCACCTCTGGATGGGAATACTTGGAAGTGGTCCTGGTTGCCCTGGAGACTTACCCATTACTATTGTTAGCTCTAAATGTGGGGAAGACACTAGGCAGAGCCCTTGTCCCACCCTTAGCAGGTGCTCACTCTCAGATTCCTGGCTTTGCCTTAGAGGAAGTTACTGAACAAGACCTGGATTTGGGCAGATTTTCCTACCAGGAGAGACTAACAATCTGGTATATTCTATGAGACCTGTACATTCAAATACCTCTCAATTATAAACTCCTTAGGAATTGCTTTTGAGGCTTTCAATTATGGTGATCACAACAGCAGCGGGGTGGAGTGAATGATAGAGGGGAGACAGGAGCCTGCAATGGAACCCATAAGGGGTAGATACTCCATAATAGGGACAGTAATTCCACCCTGATCCACATCAATTAATGATGGAAGAACACATATATACTGAAGTAAAAAAAAAAAAAAAAAAAAAAAAAAAAAAAAAAAAAAAAAAAAAAACTGGGAATTGAACCCAGGGGCACTCCACCACTGAGCCACATCCCCAGCCCTATTTTGTATTTTATTTAGAGACAGGGTCTCCCCGAGTTGCTTAGGGCCTCGCTAAGTTGCTGAGGCTGGCTTTGAACTTGCGATCCTCCTGCCTCCCGAGTCGCTGGGATTACAGGCGTGCGCCAGGCATGCCTGGCTTAGTTTATTATTTTTAATCTTTGTCCAATGTATATATATAATGCAATATATATTGCATGTAACATACATACATATATTATATATATATAATTTACTTTCTTTATTTATTCACTTGTTCAACAAATATTTCATGAGCACTTACTCTGCTAAAGTAGCAAGCCATGCTAGACAGAGTTTAATCCACATGATTATATACTGGGACCTCTGAGATTCAGGGTCATGACTTTAGAGGAAGGACTAGAAAACCATTTTAGTCTAGTTGGGTGTTTATGTCTCCTTTGGAGAAACACCATGGGGCAGATTTTGGATGATGATCTTCTGTTTCTTAGCCATCGTGGGAAACTGGGTCTTTCAATGACTCTTCTGCTTGCAATATCTACAAGTGTTTCTACCAGCATGTTCCCAATTCTTAGAGGATAGGAAACCTTTTGGTCTTATTTTTGTTTCAGTTGTTTTTATCTAGAGAACCATAAGTTCTATCAATTTTTAGCTTTGTTACTTTCTAAAGCTCTCTGAAAATGTCTAACTACAGGATGGATATTTTCTGTGTTGCCAGGTTCACATTTCAATCAATTTTTTTTCATTAATTCATGTTTGGTCCAATTAAAGGAAAATAGAGGAGGGGGGCAGAAAGACAAATCTTTTCCTTTACTTCAGATGTTGGGTCTAATTCAGAATACTCTTTGAAAATTTTCTGAAGTCTCTTTTCATTTTTATGTACTTTATTATTTTTAATCTTTGTCCAATGTACCTGTCTTGGTTTATTTTCTGTTGCTTGGTTTGCTTTCTGTTGCTCAGAATCCCTGAGACTGGGTAATTCATAAGGAAAAAAAAATAGCTGATTCAGCTCATGGTTATGGAGGCTGGGACATCCAAGAGCATAATGCTGGCATCTTCTTGGCTTCTGGTGAGGGCTGTGTGCTGCTTCAACTCATAGTAGAACGTGGAAGGGCAAGCAGGCAAGTGTGAAAAAGGCAAATCAGGAGGGGCAGCCCTGCTTTATCAACCCATTCTGGTGGTAAGTAATCCTGTCCTGAGAGAATTTCATTAATCCTTCTTAATGGCCTAATTGCCTCTCAAATGTCCCACCTCTTTCCATCACCACAATGACAATCAAGTTTCAACATGAGTGTTGGAGGGGAAAAGCCACATTCAAACCATAGTAGTTTCTTTAGAAGAAAGATTTTGAAATTGATTTTTATACTGTATTTTCCATTTTTTTCCCTTGTTCTCCTAAGGCATTTGTTCTTCACTGGATACAACTGGGCTTTTTGTTTCTTTGTTTGAGACAGGGTCTCACTGTTACTTTGGCTGGTGTCAAACTCCTGAACACAAGCGAGCTTCCTGCCTCAGCTTCCCTGTAGCTGGGAGTACAGGCACACCTCACTGCACCTGGCTTATGATGGAGTTAGTAAATTCATTCTTTCTTTATTTCATCTCCTTACTTCCTATCTCCCACTTTTTTCCTTTTTAATTTTTTTTCTTTTTTGTGGGGTGGGGATTGAACGCAGGGCCTTGTACCTGCTAAGCATGTGCCTACCACTGAGCTACACCCCAACCTAAATTTTTCCTTTCTTACTCTGTTACTTTTAAACATTTTTTTCTGTAGTGGGGGGGGGGTCAAACAATGGAACCATTTAGAACAATAAGTATAGTCAGGTGTCACTTAGCTGTGGGGATATGTTCTGAGCAATGCATGGTTAGGTGATTTTATCATTGTGTGAACATCAGAGAGAGTTCTTGCACAAACCTAGGGATCTAGGTCAATCACCATTTTGATGCCATGGTAAACAAGATGTATAAGCTGGTGTAACATGGCATACCATTTTATAGTCAATTTTTAAAACAAGTAATCATAGAAAGTATAGTATGGTGTACTGTCTATAATTGTATGTGCTATATTCTTACATGACTGGAATTGAAGTAGGTTTATTTACACTAGCATCACTACAAATAAGGTGTTGCTTTGTAATGGTATGACTGGTAGGGCGTCCCTAAGCAATAGAAATTTTTCAACTCTTATAATCTTATGGAACCACCATCATTGCATATGCGGTCCACTATTGACTGAAATGTCATTTATACAGCATATAACTATATCTAATACAATCCTGAACTGTGGCTGGGCCTGGTGGCACATGCCTGTAATCCCAGTGACTCAGGTGGACGTAGGAGGATTGAAAGTTCAAAGCCAACCCCAGAAATTTAGCAAGATCCTGTTTCAAAATTGAAAAATAAAAAGGGCTGGGGATGAGTTTTGTCTTCTAATGACTCTGGCATGCTTCTGAAATGTATTAATTTATTGATTTTGACGTGATAAAAGTTCTGCATGATGGACATTGCTATTTTGACTCAAAATTTTTGCCCTTTACTGAAGTAAGTGCAAGAGTTGGGATCACTGCAATTTTATATGAGGAACAGTTCTTTGGGAGTAGGCTGCAGTTCTGACATTGAAGAAGCCAGGAACAACAAGAGAGGCCACTGAATAAAGGCTGTGCCTGTGAATGGTATCTTGGGTTCCCTTTCTAAGCAAACAGTAGAAAGAGGACATTCACTCAATGACTTTCCAATCCTTGACCCTGGAATATAGACTAAAGGTGACCTTTCACACATTCACAAGGGAAAGAGTGCTCTCATGAAAGTTTTGTAGGAGACCCATAGCTGAGCTTCAGTTGCCTTTTCCTGAATCAGGCACTAGTCTTTTGAATCTCCATGATTACCCTGGAGAACCAGTTTGTGTTTCACTGGCAACTTATTGAGTTTATATTTCCATCCATTCCCTATAGAATGCTCCGTTATTCATATATAAGAAACAAGAACAAAACAAAAACACACAAAACAAGACTTTATGTTAGCCAGGTGTGGTAGCACATGCTTATAATCCCAGTTACTCAGGAGACTGAGGCAGGAGGATTGTAAATTCAAAGCCAGCCTCAGTAATTTAGCCAGGAACTAAGCAACTCAGTGAGACTCTAGCTCTAAATAAAATATAAAAAAGGGCTGGGGATGTGGCTCAGTGGTTAAGCACCCCCTTGGCTCAATCCCCAGTTCCAAAAATAAGAGACCTTTATGATATAGAAAAACAAAGGAAAAGCAAAGTGAGCAGCAGGGGAATGAGTAAAAATATTAATCAGATGGTATGCCTCCAAAATAAAAGGTTTAATGAACTTATGCAAACTATCTATTAAATGTATCTCAGAATGCCCATTAATTAACAAATAATCGTGCTTGAGTTAACTAATGATATACTTCCCACCCAGAATGTCTAGTGATCCTATAGAAAGACCTGTGTCTAATTACTCAATAATTAGACCTTATACAAAGGTCTAGGTTACGTTCACCAGAAAGTGCACCCATAAACTAAAAATTTTCTATTTTTTTTTAAACAAAAAATGGGAGCAAATGATCTTATACAAAGATTTTCTTGGGTACAAATTACAAAAACAATAACAACTCGAATGAGACTGGTCAGGACTCAGATTATTGTTGAGATGTACTTACCTGGGAATGATCTAAAGACAAATAGAATTTGGGCAGAGGAATTACAGTTAGTGAGTTACGTGTTGATCCAAGGGTCCCCTGGAATCCTGCCAAGTGGAGGTCTTTAAAACAATCGCACTAGACCCTCTAGAATTGTCAAAGAATGATGAAATCACCACTTAGTGCCTGAGATAAAATGCAAAAGGTGAATTTATAGCTTATTATAGTAAGGTGAGTTTTGCTGCTCAATCTCTCTGAATAGGGCAGACTGCTGATCTTATACAGGATAGGGTTTTTGGAGAGCATGAAGATCAGGGATTGGTGTACTTTCCTAAATGTAAATGGATTGACATCATCTGCAAAAGCATGACTGTTTGTTGATTTTTTGGCATACTGAGATATATTTAATGGGGTGAGCCCATTCCTGATTGGTTAGCACTCATAAGTGATGGCCTACATCTTGGCTTGTAAAAGCTTGTTAATGAATGGGTTGTTATTGATTAAGCCAAAGGGGTTAAAACTGGTTCTGGTTACCATGATTAAAGAACAATCAAACTTTTCCTAAGAATGTGGGAATTTTTAATATTCTCAAATTTGGTACCTACTATTCATTTTCATTAGGGTATAGTGTGAGATAATATCTGATCTAGCACGAGATTGTGTATTTCCTTAATTTTTATTTTTATTTATTTATTTTTTTGTTTTGGTACAGGGATTAAACCTAGGGGTGCTTAACCACTGAGTCACATTCCATTTCCATGTTCCTTTTTTTTTTTTTTTTTTTTTTTAGATAAGTTCTGGCTAAGTTGCTTAGGTTCTTGCTAAGTTGCTGAGGTTGGCCTTGAATTTTTGATCCTCCTGCCTCAGCCTCCCAAGTTGCTAGAATTCCCGGTGTGCACAGCATAATTATATATTTATTATATAAGTAGGTTAGAGTTTTGTGGTGTTTTATAAAGGACAAGATAACTAATAGGTGTTCCACTATGATCAAGGTTGAGAACAGTGTTTTCAATCACTATGTTAAGGTATTTTATGCAAAAGCATTAGTCAGATGAACTAAATCAATAAATAGTGTTAAAATGTAATAATCATTTTAGTAATAATGATATTACTGACTGAATGCCTACTATCTGTTAGGTACTGCTTTAAGAACTTGACATGTAGTATCTCATTTAATCTGCAAAATTATCCTTTGAAGAAGGTAGGTAGGAAAGAATATAAATAACTTAAGGCAGAGTTTAAGTAATATTTCCAAGGTTTTAAGAGCTAGCAAATAGGGGAGTTAGCAGTCAAACCTAAGCAAATCCAGGGGTTCTGACTTAACTTCTTTGTTTTCCAACCTGACAGATTGCAACATGTAACAAAACCACCCACTAGCCTTATTATCTGTACATTCTACTTCTACTAAGAAGGAATTAATTTGTTGTAGCAGTCCAATTACAAGCTCTTTTTGGCTTTAATTTATCTTATAAGCCCTGAAAATTTCTGGGTCTTTTTCATATGATCTGCTGCTAAAATAAGCTTTCCTAATTCTGTGGTCATGCAATTGACTTTCTTGGATCTCAATTCTATACCATATCTTCTTCCCTGTTCAGTTTCTGTTGGTTCACATCCATGCATGGTTCCAGCCTGCAATTTTGAATCCTGACTCTGCTCTCCCAACTCTGTGTCACTAACAGAGCTGATAAGTACTCTCCTACTTGTTGCTAAAATTGCCAAATAGACAAGGACAATTGTTGGATTGCAACCCAACATAATCTTATGAGACCACATCAAAATCTTGATTCTGAAAATATTAGGCAAACCCTTTTCCTTACTTTTCTCTAATTGAGCATTTCTCAACCTCAACATTTTGAATTGGAGAATTATTTGCTGTAGGTGGCATTATCAGACATTCAACGGAATCCCTGGCTTCTACCCGTTAGATGACAGCAGCGGCACCCCTCCTGCCACCAGACAGCCAGACCTGACTCCAGACATTCAAATGTGACCTGTGGGGACAAAATTGCTTTCCCTCCTGTGTACAACCACTGCTTTAACTGCACAAATGAATTGATTAAACAACCAAGTATTTATTAAGAAACTACGATTTGCCTAGGACTTGGTGATTTTAATGACACTGAAGAAGTCATGGTCCTCGACCTCAGGGCCATGAAAGACATTACAAGCCCCCAAAAACAAATGGGGAAAAATAGCCCCCTATTATACTGATCCAGTATGAAACCCAGACTATATTGCCTATAAGAATTCAGAGCAATGAAAAGATCAGTGAGTATAGAGAAAATTTTATAGTTCACACATGATTGGGTTGGGTAACTTGAAAGTGAAGAAAAATGGGACATTACCTTCTAAGCAAAAAAAGGAAAAAAACCCTCTATATTTAGGTTTCTGTATTTTTATATGTAGGCAAACTCCCAAAATGCAGGCATAAATTACCTTCCACACCAAAAATCAGAGCACATAATTTGATATATAGTTTGACAGTAGGCAGAGTTATTTAAAATCCTACCTCTGTTGTACTTTGTGTACAACCAGAGAAACAACAGCTGTATTCCATTTGTGTACAATGAATCAAAACAAATAAATTAAAAAAAAATTAAAAAATAAAAATAAAATCCTACCTTTGTTGGAGAATATGAGGTGTGGTTTCAGAAGACATGGAGATCATGGGTGGGGGTACGTTGAGGTGGGAAGAGTAATATGAACAGAGGTGCCAAAGACCAAAAAAGGAGCAGGATACCAGTGTTTATGCTGGGTAGCCTGAGAAATCAGTGGAGAGTGGAGTGGGGAGTAGATCACGGAGGCATTGAAACCTGGCAGGGTGTTTCTAAGCCAAAGAACAGCAAGATGAAAGATATTGAGGGAAGCCAATCTAGCAGTGGATTGGTTTAGGGTGAACATGCTAGGGAGTGTAGGAGATGGCTTGAGCTGTTGAAAGCTGGACAAGCTGGTGGCCAAATGGGCAGAGGAGTATAAACATAGAAGAGGCATTTTGGAATGGAAGGATTTGATTGGATGAATTCCTAGCAAGGTTTTGGACATTTAAGGTTAGGCCCTGTTTTAAAATAAGATTAAATTTCCCATTTGGTAAACAGGAAGAACTGTGGTGTCACTGACATTATTTTTCTTTAAAACTCCAAATATGTTTCTTTTTCTTGATTAATCTCAACACATTCCTATTACTCTTTCATTTGGGTTGATAAGAATAGATATTAGGGCGAGCTGGTATTTGATCAAGTCCAGGAATGTTGGGTGGAATTTGAGTTGGCAGAAATAAATAAAATGCAGTGTCTATATGTGTACAGGGATGATTCAGGGTCAGTTGAATCACAGGTTTGCAAAAATGCACAGCCATTGATTGCGGGAGTAAAGTGTCTGTCCCCAGTTAGGGTAGGCAACATTAACAATTTCAGGAGGGAGTATCAAGCTGTGCCCAGGCCCCTGGCTACCTCTGTGCAGAGTCCTACTGAGATTCTGAGTTAGCTCTTATCACAGAGCAAACTGGTCCCTGGAGGAAGAGGACTCAGGTCTGTGACAACCAGTATCTTGTTTCTAACCTAGAACTTCTTACCAGAATTCAAGTTCCTGGGGAGGAAGACTGGGTAGGGCAATACTCCTTATCTGACAAGGCATTCTTGGGAGCTTGACTCTTATCCTACCAGTTAGGTTTCTTCTTTCTCCCAAACTCCCACCTTTTCTCTCTCTTTTCATGAAAATACAACTAGGAAGAAAGATGTATCAGCAGCCATGGTAAGGAACTTCCAGCACACAGGTGTAAGGAATAAACAGGTATTTGTTCATTTTTGTTTTGTTTTGTTTTGTTTTTGCCCTGGAATTCATCAGTTATCTCCATTTGCTTTTTCTAGGTCAGAAATTGATTTATTTTCTGATCTTAATTTACTTCTGGTGGGACTTATAAAAATTTCACTTCCTATCCCTAACGTGAAGCAAAAATGAGACCTTACTATGAGTAGGTGTGTAATAGCAACATCAGAGTCCCCATGAAGCTAGTGTCTGAAGCTGTTCAATGCACAGTACTCAGAGGAGACCTGTCACCAGCATGCCTACCCTCCATGCTGCCCACTCCAGGTCACCCCATCTTTCAGGAATTAGATTATGAGATATAGTATAAAACATTTTTATTTTCAAAATGCAAAATGGTGTTCATTGTAAGAATAATAAAAATAATAATAGTATAAAAAGCATTTCTCCTTCTTCCCTAGTGCAAAACGATAGATTCTCAGATAGCTTAAAGATACACAGTTTTGGACATATTATCACAACGCAGTGCTGCATAGCAGCAAAACTCAATCCCAAACTCCTTTTGGTGTATCCACATGGCAGGTCAGTTCTAGGTGTCAGTGGCTTCTCTCAAAGGGCACATGGCTCCTCTTCTCTCCCATTTGAGTCAGGATCTATCTGTCCCTGTTCCTCTGTCTGTCTCTCTCCCCCTTCCCTTCTGCTGGTCTGGAGTTCCTAGGAGGCATGCTGCCGGTGGGAGTGGGCCCTGCTACCGAGAAGGGCCTCCTGCTGCTTGCCTTTCTCTAGCAAGGTTTCCCTGCGGAGGGCATGTCGCTCCTGAGCGTCCTGCAGCTCAGCCACCACTGCCTCCTCGTCCCGCAGACGGCTAGCGGCGGTGAAGGGGCTACACACTGTCTCCACCAGGCCCAGCACCACGCCGAAGAGGGCCAGCACGCTGCCCAGCACGTACAGCTTCACCAGCTTCCCTTTGGGCTTCTGAGACATCATCTCCTTGGCCAGAGGAATCAGCTCCTGGACCGCTTCCATTTCGGTTCCCGGGTCTCGGGGGTGGGAGTTACCTGCACAAGGAGCAGAGAAGAAAAAGGGGAAACTTTAGCCCCCAAAGGTGGCTCCAGCTTCCCGGGCACCCTCCCCTGCTCTCTGGGGCAAGGCCTCCCCGGGACGGGGCGCCCAGCCCTTGGCCGGGGCTCTGTGCCCTGGCGGGGTTTACCTTGGTGGCGCAGCGCGAGCAGGAGGCAGCGCGAGCTGGGGCGGCGGCTCCGGGCGGTCAGCGGGTCCGTCTGTCCGGCCGGCCTTGGCGTTCTCCTCCTTTTCGGCAGCTGCAGCTCTTCCAGATGGAGACTCCGCAGCTGGCATCTAGTCAGCATCCCTGGGACGCTTATATCTTTTGCCGGAGACCCGCCTCCTGGCTTGCTGGCCCGGGCCAGCGCTGCACAAGCCAGAGAAAGGAGGAGGAGGAGGAGGAGGAAGAAGGGGAGGAAGAGGGGGAGGGGTGGAGGCCCGCAGAAACCTGGCGGGAGGTGGCCACGAGCTGCGCACGCCCTGACCATGTGAGCTGGGGGACCCTGGACAGGGCCACTTTAGCGGGCTGCGCGGGAGGGGAGGTCTGCGCGCCAAGGTCCCACTCCCGGCGTGTGCCGCTGGAAGAACCTAGGACCGGAGAAGGTGTCCCCGTACATTTCTGACATGACACTTTCTTAGTGGTATCCAGGTAATGAACAGAAGAGAACAGGTCACATTATGGATAAATAAGTATGTTCTTACATTATTTCTTTCCTGCCTGATCGGCTTTATTCAAAAGTGCCTGCATTGCTAGACCCACTGAACAGAATACTATTCATTGAGGTTGCCTTTTATGCACAGAAGTAGGAGTGTGTGTGTGTAGTGGGGCGGGGGTAAGTCCCTGTACCTGCAGGGTGTTTCTGTGGAACAGCCTTTAAATCCAAATTGTTCTCACTTCCATTTGAAAAATGACAACTTCATTAGGGGAGGCAAGCAAGGAAGGGGGCAGTTAGTAAAAATTTCTCTGCTCCTTTAGAATGAAAATATTTCAGTAATTCTTTGCCACCTCCCTGGATCTGGGGATACAACTTCACTGTGCCAGCTCAGCTGTATCACAGAAGCCATTAGGGCAGGAGGGGGTGAAGTAGGTTGGGTAAGAAACCAAGGTGGATACTCTTGGAAACTTGAGAATATAGGATTAAAATTTTGTCCCTGCATCCTAGATAGCATATTTGTCCTATTCATAGCATGGCTTATATAAATAAAAATGTTATATTGTCCCAGAGTTCTACTTATAGGATAATCTAGTTTCATTCTTAATGATAATAAAGGACAAATAATCTCTAGATCATGATTTTCAACCTATTTTACTGCACTTGTGTCAAGTTCAATATTGCCAGAATTGAAAACTTGGGACTTAATGGGTTAATTTGACTAGGATTAAACATAATCCTCTGAGGAGGGGTAGGTTGGGTTCTAATTTAGCTTTGGTTATTGATATACCAGATAACTCTCAAAATGGGGGGAGGGGAGGAGAGATGAATAGGCCAAAGGGCTTTAAGAGGGACAGGGAGAAGCTAGGGGAGGAAGGGGAAATGGCATTGGCCAGAAAATTGCAAAGGTCACTGATGCAATCTTGCAACAACCTTCATAGTCCGTCTGGCTGAGCCCTGTGGCTACAGTGAAAAGGGCTGCCTTACTTGGGAGGGTCTGAGGTATTCCCCTGGACAATTCAGTCAAAAAAGGCAATAATAACAACTATATTTTGCTTTGGCTATTAGTAATTCAGGTGAGAATTTGTGGATGGAAATTGGTCAAGGTTACGTCTAAACAGCTAATTTAAGATTTGCATTTCATTTGTACTCATGCAGTCAAAGTGACCAGGGGTCAAATGGGGATCACCCCTCTAGGATTGTGTCCCCTGAATATTGTTCTTTTAACTTAGACTGACAGGAAAATTCTGTAATAAGAATCAAGCCAAGTCTTGGCATTCTCTTTGAATCTTCCTTATAATTTTGTAGCATTCTCTAATAACTGGCAGGAATGATTGGGGAGCGGTTCAGGTATGGTGGCTCCTGGAAGAGCATGCGATGTGAACCTTGATTTGAAGGCCCTCCCCTGATTTTCATTCTGAAGGTGAGTCAGGCCAGCTTCCGGCCCCAAACTCTGAAATGGGCAGTAAGTGTTTCCTGTAACTTGAAGACGTAAACCATACCTCTTCCACCGTCAGCAGGCTGTCATTTCTCTGGGGTTCCCCTTTTGCTGTGTTAGAGCCTCTTTTCCTATTTGGTTGTCTGACCTTGACCCCCAGGTCTCCACCCCCACCCCAGAGGGTGCAGAAATGACATGGATTAAGGTCACAGGGAGGTTTGGTGTTCCTGGTTCCTCAGGTGGTAACTGAGGATCAGTAGAAGGTCTTGGGAGTAGAAGGCCAGGGAATCCAGGGTCAATTCATGCCTAGAAATTTTTGAGCATCCTTCCTCTTTCTGAGCAGGGAAAGAGGACCCAGTTCCTGGGGTGGCAGGGATGTGGGAAGTTAGGTCAGGCTTGGGAACCAAACAAGTACTTTGACCTGATTGACAGCACTTTTAGAGAAGTGAAGCATGTGTTGCATCACATGACAGGTTATAGCTACGCAGATCAGACCAAGCCAGAGGGTGGCCAATCATTCCATTTGCTCAGGGTTGAGGGATTTTCTGAGATGCACTACTTTCAGAGTTAGACCTGAGACAGTTCTGAGCAGAATGGGAGAGTTAGTCACCCTACCTGCATTAGTCCATTTTTTTTGTTTGTTTTTGATAACACAGACTGGGTAAATTTTAAAGATAAGAGGTTGCTTTGGGCTCATAATTCTGAAGGTACAAAATCAAGGGGCCACATCTGGCAATGATCTTCTTCCTGGTGGAGTTCTCATATGATATAGGACATTGCATGGCAAGAGGCAGGGAGCTTGTGTGTGGACCTGTGTCTCTTCTGGTTTCTCTTCTTATTTGTAAAATCCACCAGGATTGAATTATGGGGGCTCTACTCTGATGACTTTATCTAACTTAATACCCAAAGCCCCCACCTCTAGACACCCGTGATAACTCACAATGGGGATTCATTATCAACACATGGAACTGTAGCAGACATACTTAATCTGTATCTACACCATAGCACTACCCTTGAGTCTAGCTAACATTTAATTCTTGCCCTTTCCAGGAATGTTGGAAGGACCTGTTTAAATTTTATTTATTTTGCTTTCCAAATTCTTTCTCCTGCACATTAAAACACCCACAGCCATTTGTAGAGGAAGAAAATCACAAAGAGGCAACATATGGTCTGAGGGGTAAGTGCCAAAGAGAAAGAGCTGTCTCTAATACTGTTCCGTGGATATTGAGAAGATGGGGGACAGAGGTTTGTTGTGTATGAACCTTATTAACATTGTTGTTTTGTTACTGGTTGCTTGCTGCTGCACTAAGTCACTGCTCACCCCTGGGTTTCTAAGAAGCTGGAGGCAGGGGGTCATCGTTGAGATAGGCAAAAAAAACTACTTGTTTATTTTGCACCCACTTAAAAAATTGCTTTAATCCTTGAGTTACTTTCATTCCATGTAAATCAGTTTTAGAAGACTTCTTATCACTCAAATATGATGGATGATTGCGTGCCTGTGTGTGTGTGTGTGCACGTGCACACACAGGGAATCAAACCAAAAGACTTCCACATGCTAAGCACACACTCTGCTACTGAGTTACACCTCCAGCTCTCAATGGATGATTTTTAAATTTACATGTGTAACCTTTCTCTCCTTCAGTCTTGTAGACTAGTTTTAGAGTATAGAAATTTCTGTGTGGATACCCTGCTGTTATCACAAACTTGACACCCTTAAAATAAGACTCTTCACCTTCTCTGTACTCTTTCAAACTAAGTTCCTTTCTCAATATCTTTATTTCTAGCCGTGCCATCTGCATTTTATTAGTTCTCTGGGCTTGAAATATTGTGTCCATTTCTTGATGAGGTCTCTGACCACTGGATTCCACTAGTCTCCACTCAGTGTCCTGCTGTGTTTATCTTTACAGCCCTTGCTGCCTGACTTGATGTTGATTGAGGGATGGGTTTGGTTTTTATATTGTCTTTCACACCCATTGGAGGATAAATTTCATGAGGGCTGGAACTTTGTTTTGCTCCTCACTGTGTCTCCAGTGCCTAGTATAATCTTTGGCACATAGTAGGTCCTTAACAGGTAACTGTGGGATTACTGGATGGCCTCTGCAGTGGACTAGGAAGCAAAGGGAGGGACTATGTCAGTAGGTACTCAATAAAGCATTTGGGTTTTGGGGGGAACAACTTTTTGCCATTAGTTCTATGTTTTCTAATTCATTCCAAGCATTGCCATCAAATGAATCTTCCTAAAATTTCATTTTTTATTGTTTATTGACTCTTTAAAACCTGAAATGACAAACTACTGTATTTTGGATGTAAAATTTGCCTGACCTAATATTTTCCAAGACCTCTTTGGCTGATCTTCCCTATCCATTTAGCTTTTCTCCCATTTTTCTCCCATAAGAACCCTTCGTTGTTTTGTCCCAGACCAACAAATAATCCATTCTTGTTGCTGGTGAGGACAGTGATTAGCAATTCTCACTGCTCCCTTGTGCTCACACTGCTCTTCCTACCTAAAATGCTGCCCTCTTTCTCTTTTGACTTCCTGCCTTTCTTGAGACCACGTCCAAGTACCTGTGCTCCAAGAGCCCACTGGCTATGCCAGCACACCTTGATCCCTCCTTTCTGTGAATTTCAGCTGCCTTTGCAGTTGTTCCTGCACGGGTTGGCACTGGATTGTGTGCTGAGTTACACAGCTGTCTCATTGTTTCTTGTGGGCTTGCCCCATCTCTGTGGAAGATACAGTCTCACTTGGTGCTAAGGTATAACAGGGATCCAAGCAATATGAGTTACATTGACCAAAAAAGCCAGTACTGGGATAGATATTTCAAAATGACCAGTTAGGACTCTCTTGGGAGGTTATTTTAGGCACGGTGGCCTGTCCTTGGCTCAGAGCCCTGGGATTGAAATTGCCCAAGACTTGGCAACTTGGCTCAATTTCCTCAACTTTGTCCTCCTTACTTTTCACTTCCACTCGCAACTTAGTGTCTGGCATTGCAGTCATTGGCTCACTCTGGGCTCCCCCTCCAAATTGGCCCTGGGACCAATCACTGAGGAACAGATCCTTCATAGACATTTAGCATTCGACCCTGTAGCTTCTGGTCAATTAGAGCCACCAAGCTAATGGAACAGGCAGACTGCTTTGGGACCCTTGCACTGCCATGGACAGTGTGGTTGGAATCATCTGCTCACTGCTACCCACATACCAGATTGGAATCACGACAGCATGCTTTACAAGTCTGAATCAGCACCAGGAACTTCCCTCAAGCTTGAATGCTAGTTGGACTTAAGAATTGAGGGCTCTGGAGTCAAGCAAACTTGGGTTCATTCAAATTCTGACTCCTCCACTTGCTGGGATCTGACCTTTGATAAGTAACCAAACTTCTTTGGTCTCTATTTCCTCATCTATAAGGTGAGAGTGATGATAACCCCTGTTAAATGGGGTGTGGTGAAGAAGGAATGAGATAGAGCCTTGTAAATTTTTGAATGGTGTCTTGCTCAAGTGAAGCAACCAATAAATGCTAGCTATTATTATTCAGTTGTCTTTGACTCATGCTACATGTGTGCGATTTCCATGATCCTTTATCCCACCTGTGACATTCACACTTATTAGGTAACATTTAGGAAGCTTCCAGGAAGGTCCAGAAACATTTGCTGAAGCCATCTACGTATCTGATGCTGTGTTTAAATATAGTTATAGAAAGCAGAATACAAACTGCTCTTGACCTGCGAAACTTATGGTCAAGTAGAGGACACACATACAACAAAATTATTACAATGTACCAGATAAGCACAAAAATGGACATATATGACTGGTGAACAAAGAGACTGAATGTGTATTCAGTTTGGGCAGGAGGCGATCAAGGTTTCTAAGTGTGACGATCTATGAGCAGCTTAGGAAGTTAAAGTCTGGACACTGTTTACCAGGTGACTCTGAGAGGGAAGGGTGCTCAGGTGGGGGAAGCTGAACAAGAGGCCTGCATATGAAAAGGGAAGGTGTGTGAGAAAGCATTGCCTAGTCCAAGAGAAGTTAGGCAAGATTGGTGTCACAGCATGAAGAACGGGTTTTTGGAAATGCCAGGAAATGAGGAGGAAGTAGCAGGCAGGAGCCAGATAATGAACAGTTATGTAAATGATTGCCTTCATATGTCATGCTTAGGAACAGTTGGCCACTCTTTTTTCTTCTAGAAACACATTCTCCTTTGCTTCCATGATACCATATTCTTCTAGTTTTCTTCCAAATCTATTCTAGGCATACCTCAGCATCTTTTTCTTGCTTTTCCTTTGTCTTCTTTAGGTGATTTAGCTTACTGGCTTCTACATAAGGAACAGCCAAATCTGAGCTCTAGATCTGTATGTCCCTCTACTTAGTCTACATTTTGACTTGAGTGTCTTACAGATATCAAGCTTATCATGTCTAAAGACAAATTCAATATTTCTACCACTGACTTTCTTAGTCTAAGGAATCAACCTAGCAGCTCAGGTCTGAAGGCTGGGAGCCATCCTTTATTTTCCTCTGTCACCTCTCATCTTGGTGACAATCACCAAGACTTGTCATACTTCCTCTGTTTGGAACAATCCTTCTGGTATCATCAGGGCCTTGAGTGTGAGTTTAAGAATCCTAATCCCTGAAAAGGTTGAGTCTTCCCCCCTGCTACATAAGTGAAGACAATATTAAACTTTAAAATATCTATAAGGAGGGACGTCCAGCATTCATTTTTCTTAAGGTATCTACTTCTTGTCTTTTTTGGAATGTTAAAAAGACAAAATTTCAAAATTTCAAAAGGAATTGTGGTACCGCTGCTTTGTGTATGTGTTTGCATCTTTAGTACGTATTTAGCCAGCCTTGGAAAATCCAACTCTTAGGCTTTCAGGCTCATCCGAAGATCACCTCCTCAGAGAGACCTCTTTATCCCTCCTAAAGAGTCATCCTCACATTCCTGAGATCCCCTAAACATAAAATCACCCTATTTAAAAAAAATATTTCATAGCATTGAATTCTGTAATTGTCGGATTTAGCTTTCAGTTTACTTGTTTATGATTTGTCTCCTTCCGAAGGCAGTTCTCATCTGTTTTGTTAGCTGCTGTATCCTGACCTAGTACAATGTCTGGTAGAAAACTGATGCTCAATAAATATTTCCAGAATGAGTGAACAAATGAACGAATGCAGGCTGATGTATGAGAGTAGTGAGCGGATGCAGCTCAAGGTAGACAGGTCAGCTTAGACTGCCCTGTAAAAGGCTATCTCCACGGGTTGGGAAGGGAGAAGTCTCACTGAAGGGGTAGGTATTCCTGCTGGGGGAGGGAGGCCTGGCTTCAGCAACAGAAGGGAGGGGAGATGCCAACAGAAATGTGCTGTGATCTTGGATGGATTCTGGGGCAGTAAAAGCATAGATATATATTTAGATTGTAATTTCCCTGTGTTGCCTCCACATTTTCGGCAAGTTTCTTAAACACAATGGCTGTGCATTTTGTTCTCCAGAAAATGGAGGAAAGGACATGTGTTCATCCTTTGCTTTGGGGGCCAAACTGGGCTAGAGAGATTGAGGCCAGCTTGGAGAAGTGGTTATAAAGAAAGCTAGAAGCGTTTGAGGGCAGCAACAGCAGCTAGAATGAACTTTTATGTGAGCATCTAACCATAGAATTCTCAGAATTATTGGTATTGGTATAGTAGAGGGAAAAAGTGACTCTTAGATGGCTAAAAAGGTGAATTAACGCTGGTTGTAAAATGAATAAACCGTGTCCCAGGTGACAGTGGTCTTCCTCTGGATAGTGAGTGTGCCTAGCCTGTTTATTACTGTGTCACCAGGTGCCTAGCCTTGGATGGATGCTCAATAAATATTTGTTGATGGCTCTGGATGTTTTGTGTTTCTAGATTAAGAGTCAGAAAGGTCTGCTGATGTGATGAACTCGAAGAAAATTTGAGGCACTGAGGAAGAGGACCTGACAGAACCTGGAAGTAGAAAGGTATCAATGTGCAGTCTGATATTCTGGGAGGATTCAGACCCCAGCTTCAGGCCCCAGAACAACTGGAAGGGTAACAGGCACCATCAAAGACCCAGACAGATAGACCAGAAAAACCAGCAGATGGGGACGTATAGATGGACTGTAGATGAGATGAGAGAAGCCTTCCTTCAATGCTCATGTTAGTCTCTGGGACACTGTGGACCCCCAGGCAATAGACTTACAAAAATGTTTGTATGACTGTTCAAATCACTGTGGGGAGAGGTTTCTTAGTGTACGGTATTAGGCCTGGTGCTCACTGGCCAAGGGTTGGGATGGGCCTGAAATAGGAACAATTGACAGACTTGCTTCACATGTTCTCTGATTCTTTGGGAGAGACATAGAATCCTTAAAACTTGTTTAGGGATGTCTTGTACCTTAAGATCTTCTGTTTTGTGCCTTCCTCTCCATCAGACCCACATGCTCTTCTTCCATCATGTCTCAAGGTTCTAAAGGCTGAGACTTGAAGCCTCTAGTCACTAGATCCATGGTCGGACCCAGAAGTATTTCCAAATACCAAATTAGCATCAGTTTGGGTCCTGGTCTTCCCACCCCTAAGCACTAGTGATGGTGGATAGAATGGGAAGTTGGCATTGAGCTTTAGGTCATGTGGGCTTATTCAGAACTTTTGAGTCCAGTTCTTAGGGGTGGGATTATTTTTCTGAATAGAAGAGGCAGTCTTGAGATAGGGAGTAATATTCACAGCATCATGTTCATCAAATAGTATTTTAAATTAGGGTTTCCCTTGCCCCAAGAATACATACTAATAAGTCAATATTTTTTTTTTGAGTACTATTATAAGCATTAAGCTAGGCACCTGAGGATTGTCCTTGACCTTGAGGAGTTTATATTCCATGTTTGGGGACAAATTGCAAAATATTTAAAAGTTGAGTAAACAAAGGAAGCAAATTAGAGATATTTATGAAAGGGATTTACAAAACAGAATGGAATTGATGGTTGATTCAATTGTATAGGTAATGTCTGCTGCCCAAGTTGGGAAGAATTTACAGATATTACCAGAGAAGCCACTCACTGTTTCAGGAATTGAATCCAAGTCTTGGATTAAGATTTTGCCAAGCTCACAAGAGGTGGAGAGGCAGAGTTGGATGAATGTGTGGACAAGGGACCAGAAGGCTGGATTAAAGCGCAGGTGTAAAGGGGATTGTGTTTTAGGACCTGAAAGGAAACTTTTTGGCTGGACCCTGAGTACCTGATTGAGAACTTTGGATTTTAACCTGGAGATGATGGGGAGTGTGTGTGGGACAAAGTCCATACCAAACCCAACTCATAGCAAGTGGAGCAAAAGCCCAAACACACAAGATAAAATGCAGCAGGAAAAAGTGCAAAGGCACGTGAGCGTCTGTGAACGTGTGTGCTCACATGATCTAAGAATGGCACAAATTCAAGAGGGAGCAACCCGTTTCAACAGTACTTGACTTGAAAAAAAACACAGGTGTTCGAGGGTCTACAAGCTCACCCTGTTTGGTGGTGTGCCATGCCTGGGACAAGCCTCCTGACCAGCGGGCTGCAGCAGCAGGGTAGTCTCTAGAACATCACTGGTGTTGGCATGCTGTTTTCTTCCTCTATGCCACAGAGGAGTGCTTGCTCAGGTGAGCCAACATTCTTCCAGAACCTTCTGAGCCCTTTCTTAGGGGAGAGTTTTATTCCCATGGGCTGTTCAAATTGTTCTGAACTCAGAGTCAATTTTACTTTCTCAGGTAGTTGTGTGGCTTCACACACAGAGTTTACCTTCTCAAAGTGCCACCTGAGGTAACACTTTCAAAAATTCCATGGGAGTAAAGTATTGAGGTACAACTGAAGTGACTGACTGTTCCAATCTGCCTGGGGGCTGAAGGATTTCCTGGGATGTGGAACTTTCAGAGTTAAAAGGAGAGTCCTGATCAAACCAGTCATACCAGAATCTTGGCTTTGAAGATTTGTCCCTTCCCCCCATGATTTTTCTTGTAGAGACTAGGGAGGCAAATACATTTCAGCTGTCTGCCAGTTATACTTTGCAGAGTCTCATTGTCTTATGTTTTCAATGTTTTCTTGGGAGGAGAATGTTGTGATCTAGGCTCAGCAAATCTAAGACATTCATCACAGCCACTTTTCCTACCAGTTTCCTTGAGGCATCATCTTCTGCAAATTATGCCATATGACATTTTCTTTCAGGAAAATAGATTGCCTCAATCTTGAGAGGCCAAATGTTGTGGTGGAAAGAGACTTTGGAAGCTTAAGATCTGTCTTTGAATTCTGGTTTCACATTATGCTAGCTGTGATAGACAATGCTATGTGTTCAGCAACTTCTACTTTGGTTTCCTCTTCTGGCTACATAGAAGATTACTTAGGAGCTCTGTGGAAAGTTCTGACCATTGGGGTAGAAGCCCAAGTGAGTGTCATTCTGGGACTGACGCACAGAATCAGTTGGGGGAGCTCCTTCATGCCCTCTCTAATCTTGCTGCCATGACGTTCCAGGCCACGTGTCCTGGTTGGTGCAGCTACAAGAAGCAAAAGTCCCTGAGTGACTACGTGGAACACAGAGTCCCTCCTCCCACCATTGTTTTGCATATTATTTTATGCAAACAACAAATAAACCTTTGTAGTATTAAGCTGCTGAGAGCTCATGGTGAATTTATTACTGCAACATATTATAGCCCGAAACACTAGCTCTTTGACTTTGTAAAAGCTGCTAATAATACTGAAGCTGTAAAAAGAAGATAATGTCACCCTCAATGAATCTTTTTTTTTTTTTAAATGGAATCTGGTTATGTTGCCCAGGCTGGCCTTGGATTCCTGGGCTCAAGGGATTCTCTCATCTCAACTTCCCAGTAGCTGTGACTATAAGTGTTCACTCCTACACCGCCTTCCTAAAAGACTTCAGCAATGCTTAAATGAGATGCTGATATGTCTTACTTAGAATGGAGCCTGATACGCGGTAGGAGTTGGAAAATATTTTATTCTTTTGTATTCTCTCAGCAAAACATACAGCTATTTCTTTCTGGAGTGGTACTTAAACAAGGAATAAATACAGCCTTTAATGCACAAGAAGCTCACATGCTATCTCCGGAATTTGCAGGGGCTCATGTCTGTACTGTTGGCTTAGCTCTTGATCCTACACCTCGAGATTCCTTTGGCAAAGAGCCTAGGCCACCACAATGTCAAGGCATCTGGAAACTAGGACACCTATATTCATATTGAAGCACCATATTTTAGATATTGACATATTGACAGATGGGATAACTTCTAAAAGAAGATGACCAAGTTAGGAAAAGTCTGGGAGTTATGGGACTAGATGAACTATCCATGACAAGTGAGGCTGTCAGATTTAGCAAATAAAAAGTCCAGTAAACTTTGAATTTCAGATAAACAGTGAATAATAATTTAGTATAAGTATGTCCCATACAACATTTGGAGCCATTTATATCACTGAAGTATTCTTTGTTTACGTGAGATTCAAATTTAACTGGGATTCCTGTATTTTATGTGGCAATCCTGGCTATAGGGAGCTTATATAGTGTCTTGTTGGAGACAGTGCACATGCACAAGATGGAGATGCAATGTCATAGTCATGAACTTACATGCACATTTACACTTGAACAATGTCAGTTTCTGGGTACACCAATTTATCTGTGAACAACAGGAAAGATCAGACTCAGCTGGCATTATCTGGAGAAATGAATGAGAGAAGCAACTTTGGATGAGGTCAGTAATTTTAGTTATCTTCTCTTCTTTCTCCCCCTAATATAGATAAATGAGTATTGACTGTTTCTTTGTGGTCTACCCTAATCCATACAAGTGGTTAGTTTTGAAGAAGGAAGACAAGATGCTCCTGGTTCCTTATCACATTTCAGCCTTCCCTCCCTTCCTGTCTCTTTTGCTTCCATCCTCACACATGGGTTTATTGAGGAACCATCTCGTGTGCTCTTCTGACATAACACATCCTCACAGCCCCTGGTGGCAGCGCTTCTGAAGAAGGGAAATCATATCTTACGAAATCTACATGCAACGGCACATTAATACATTTTGAAAATGGACAGAGCAAACTCTCAGGCAGTCTGTGGGTTTAGTGGAAGGGGGTTCAGGGTGAAGCAGGAAGCAGATCCTCAAAGGTGACTTGTCCAGGACCCAAGTCACTCTCCTTATCCTGAACCTGTTGTCTTTATTGTTTCTGATTTTATTCTACTACAATAAGCTCATTGTGGAAGATGAGAGCACACAGAGAAACATGAAGAGATGGAAAATGTTAACATTTTGGACATTTTCTCTCTGAGTACTTTTTTTTTTCTTTTAAGATTAAGTAGATTTTATTCAGATTTGTTTTCTTCTCCCACCTTCAGTTAACAGTACCTCATAAACACTTCCCAAAGTTATAAAAATGTCTTTATCGATATTTTAGATAAGAGGAGGGCTGGTTTTGGATTCTGTTTTGAGGGGGAAGAATTAGATTGGGTGAAGATTCATTATCCTCGTCTGATGGGAAATTGATGAGACTTTGATCTGCGAATGCAGAGGCCCCAGGAAAAGAAAGGGCCTTTTCTCAACTGCCCTCAGACTCGCTGACATGGTGAGCTCAGCTGCAAATACCATCAGACTAGCTTTGACTGCAGTCTTTATCAGGTGTTGGACTCTGGTTTCACTATCTCTCCAAGGCCATAAAATAAAATGTCTGTCACATTGACACTTGTTCCTTTACCCTCCACCCTCTGCACTCAGTGTTTGTAAATATTCCCTCTCCCGCCACCACCCCTTCTCCCTTCCTGTTCAAAAAGAACAGAAACATAGCCCAACACCTAGGAAGCAGGCCTCTCTCCCCAGGTGAGCTTGCAGCCTCTAAGGAATGTGGTGGAACACACAGATTCCCAGTTTGGGGCCAGGGGCTCCCTTGGGGGGCAAAGGGAGCAGCCTGAGTCAGTTGACTGCTCGGCTGGTGAGTTATGAAACATCTGGATGGGAGTACTATTTACTTTTTGTTAATACCTGCAAACATCAACCACAGCACTCAACACCTGAGCTTCGATGCACATGGAAACAGATACCCTTTGTGGAGCAGGAACCTAGCCAGGCACTTTGCTGAGAATTGCATATGTGTTGTCTCTCTTAATCTTCACAGGATCCATGGGAGCTTTGTCATGATTCCCATTGAGAGAATGGGGCTTCTGGAGGTTAGCTGCAGTGTCCAAAGTCACTCAGATGGTGAGTGCAGAACTGGGACTTGAACCCTCTTCACTTTCATTATAAAATCTAAGCTTTTCACAACTGTCCTAAGCCACCTACGCAGAGCATCTTAGAGCTGGAGATGTCATCAATATTTCCCACCGCTGGCTACACCTTGGCATTCCCTGGGGAACCGTTAAAACGTGTGAACGTCCCTACCCATCTGGAAGCTAATGAGCATTCTGGATGAGACTGGGCCTGACCTTGGTATATGAGGTTTTCAGTTCTCTGAGTAATTTTGAGGGGCAGCCTGGATGAGAATTCAATCCATTTATTTAGAAATGGCAATACTGAGGCCCAGGGAGTGACTTGCCCAAGGTGTTTAATTTTTTTTTTTTTTTTTAATTTTCGTTCTGGGAATTGAACCCAGGATCTGTTCATGGTAAGTGCATGCTGGACTGCTGAGTTATATTCCCAGCCACAAGCTTTCTGAGTTTACCCTTCTGTTAAGTAGAAGAATTGGAGCTAGGTCAAGTCCATACATAGAGCCTTGTGTGGCCACAGGCTCTGTGGGAAGTGCTGATTAAAAGATTATAGATGGTGTTGCTTCCAGACAGGTCCCCAGACAAACCTGTACTCTCTTCCCCTCAAACCACAAGGTGCTTATTTCTCCACACTCAGCCCTCAAATGCCAATTAGAACATTAAAACATTTGGTCTGTCTCTCTAGTGGCCCTTTTGTGGATCATATTTAGAATGTTAAAATCCCATGTTGCAGCTCCTTGGTAGCCTGGGGAGAGGATGTGAGGATGCAGACACCTACCTCACTCTCAAGCATGCCTATGTCCCCACTTCCCCAGATGCTCTTACATGCCAGAGAGGCTACATGTTGCCCCTTAGACAGGTTGGCAAATCTCTCTTCTCCGGGAGGCTGAGCCATTGCCACATGGTCAGCTCCACATGGCAAATCTGAGGCCAAAGTTCACAGAGCCTGGAGTTAGGTCCTGAGAACCCAGATCCCAGAGGTCAATGGCTGAACAGAGGCAGAGGGGTTGGAAAGTGGAGGAAGGGGCATGGCGATGGGCCAGCTTGTCTGGAGGAAGGTGAGAATGTGGGAGGAGTTGGAGGGAGAGGCAGGAGAGTCCAGTCATTCCTCCCTCTTCTTTGGGAGCCAGCCAGCATAGGGCTCCATTAAGCTGCAGACAGCACTGAGTTGTACCTCTCAGGAAGTGTGAGCCATTGGGGATGTGCTTTGAGAGGCACAGCAGAAGCCCCAAGGTGGCCCAGGATCCTGACCCCAGGGCAGAGAATTCCCATCTTTTCGTAAGGGGGATATTGTGTTATCTCATGATGCCCTCTGCTTCATAATCTGTCAGCTCACTGCCATGTTTGGCCTGTCAACTTCTCTGTCTTCCCACCCCTCCTAGTGCACTCCTGTGTTCCCTTGGAGCAACTCTGTTGCTGGAGGAGAGAGCCATGCTGGTATGTGCCAGAGCTACTGAGACAGCACCTTTCCCATCTGTTCCCACACAAGAGAAGTTGTGGATATGGAAGACCAACAGCAAGGTCCCTGAGCATTTACTGTATGCCAGGTACTTGGAAAAGAGTAATGTCTGTTCTGGATGTTTCTATAGCATCAGGGCCACCCCTGGAACCCCAGTCAACAGTAGTGCTCCAAGGGTTAGAACAAGGGCACAGGAAGGAAGTTTGAGATGTTGGGTCCTGATGAGATTTGGGAGCCACAAAGTCCAGAGTCTGGTGGATGAGAGAGGGTGCAGATAGGGCTTTAGGTGAGGTGACACAACTGCAGCCCTGTGTAACCATCAAGAATATGAGTGCTGGAGCAAACTGGTCCTGGTTCAGATTACTAGTTAGTAGCTGGAAATGATTGAAAATGGACCTCATTTCATTCATCTGCAAAGTAAAGGCACTGTGATATCTGCCCTCACAAGGATGTGGTGGGCATTAAGTGAGTTAATACATGGACAGGACTTCGAGCTGTGCCTGGCACACTGAGGGCACTCAGTAATTGTCAGCTGTGGTTGTCAGGGTGATTGCCTGGTTTATCCAAGATCTTTAGGCCTGAGCTAGTTTGCATGCCTGTCAGCTAGGCAAATATTCAGGTTGAGTAGGCAAGGGTTAGGGAGAGGGGAAGGTGTGGAATAGAGTCATCCCATCTCAGGCAGCCTCAATCTCCTGCTTGTGTGTCTGGCCCCTGCCTGAAGCTGTCTCCCTTTCATGCCGCCGGAACATTCCAGGCCCACTTCTCTCACTGGTTCTGGGGAGGGACACAGAAAAGGTGACCAACTGTCTGGATAGCTAGAGTATATAGGACCACGACAGCTTTAGTCACGTGGTAAATCCCCAGGATCATTGCTGGGGCCCACCCTGTCCCCCAGACAAGGACTCAGTCATGACTCACTGTATTCAGGTGGTGCTTGAGCCTTAGTCACTGGGTGCTCTTTCCTCCAACACCTGAGTGCAGACCTGGAGTAGGCTTGCTCCTCCTCTTTTATTCTCTTCCTTTCTTCCTCCTTCCCTTGCTCCCTACCCCTTGATTGCTCAGTGATCAGATCTTGGCTGCTTTTCCTGGCAACTTACACTGCTTGAACCTGACAGATGGATAATAGAGACAGTAGCTTCTAATGCCACCCCCATGCTCTAGCAGAGACATTGCCAGGAATGACTGCTAAGCAGGCAAAGGAAGGTACTGTCCATATTGATAGGGTGACATTTTTGTAAGTGCCTCAAAGAAAGACCTTCAAGCATCCGCTGACTAAGGCATGAGTTTCAACAATTAATAATCCATTCTGGTGACCAAAAGCCTGGATGACCCTCTCCAAAAGTGCAAAGAAAATGTGAGACTCATTAAATGATATAAATTATTCACACTTCAGTGAGAATCTATTTATTCCACAAATATTGAGCTCCTACTCTATGCCAGGCACTTTGAAAAGAGTTGTGAACAAAATATACAACCACCTCTACCTTCCTGGACTTACGTTCTCTTGGGGAAGACAGAAGATAAACATGATAAATAGGTAAATTATTTTATGCTGGTTAGATGGTGGTAAGCATTGCCAAAAAAAGAAAAAACAAAAAACAAAAAGAATAGAAAAAGAAAAAAAAGAAAGGAAGAAAGAAAAAAGAAGGAAAGAAAATTCCACCAAAAAATGTAGAGTAGGTGGGGTTGGGAGTATTGGACAGATATGAGGCAGGAAAGTTGGTTGTAATTTTAAATAAGTTGGCCAGAGTAAGCTCATTGAGAAATGAGGATTTGAACAAAGACTTCGAAATGGTGAGTTAGCTTTGCAGATTTGCAGGGGGAGGACATTTCGAGTGTCAGGAGCAGCTGGAGCAAAGGCCCTAAGACAGAGGCAGGCCTCTGGCAGAAGGCACAGCAGAGTCCTTCTGGCTGGGGAGAAGGCAGGCAGAGGAAGTAGCAGAGGTAGAGAGGTAACGCTGGTCCTGAGTGAGATGGGGAGCTCTTGCAGGGTTCCCAGCAGGGGAGTGAAATGACCCGCTATGTTCAGCTTTGACTGCAGACCTGTGCAGAGAGGAGACTGTTGCAGAAGTCCGGGGCAGGGAGGCTCATCCAAGAAGGTGGAAGTAGATTCTGGTTACTTTTGGAGGGAGGAGCTAACAGCATTTATTGGTAGATTGGTGTGGATTTGAGAAAAACAGAGGAGTCAAGACTGATTTCACTAGTCACTTTCCCAAGTATAAGTCCTAATGAACTGAGGCTCCTGGGCGATGAGTGCTTTGGAGAAGGAAAGTAGCTGGCAGGGCAAGAAGTAAGGGGTGTGGAGAAGAAGGATGAGGTGCTCAGGTCATGTCCCCACCTTCCCTTTAGCTCTGGTCAGACCCCAACTGAGCCTAAAGCTTTATTTTAGTTTACTCATCTCTGAACACGTTAGGCTTTGACATCCTGAAGCCTGTGTTTGGTGCCCCAGAATTCTGGAAGCTTTGAATTCTGATTTGGGAATAATCAATGTCCTTGAAGAATAGGGCTACTTTGGGCAGTCTGCATAAACAGCTTCCTGAGCTTTGCTGGGGAGTGTGTGGGGGGCCCAAGCAGAGCAATTGACGTTTCCCTTCTGTGAAGCCAAACCACTCAGGGACCTGTCCCAGCTTGTGAAGTCTGAGACACCAAATGCTTATTTACCTGGGCTCCTAGCCCCAGAAAGGGGGAGGAGTGGGGATTTAAAGGGCCCCAGCCACTCACAGTGAGGCCCCCCACATACCTGCCTGCTCTCCTCTGGTCTGTGATCTGGGATTTCGACACCTACTCTCTTCTGCTGAGTTAATTATTACTGAGCTCTTTGTCACATCCTTTGGTGATGGGCAGAGGATGAAAGTTCCCTGAAGTCTTATGTTCAGAGAATTGGGGGAGTGGAGAGAGAGAGCACCACGTGGGAGGGCTCAAACTGCAGGGACGACAAAGGTGACCCTTCTCTGAAGTGGACTTGATCGGGGTCTCTGTGTTCTGCAGGGCTGTCAAGTTGCTTGTTCTGACCTCTGCTTGCTGAGTTAAGGCAGACCTCAGTGGAATGCTTACAGTGGGCAAGACACTAATGTTTATTGGCCTGTCAGCTATGCACGTAAACAGCTTACTGCCCACTTGCTGATTACAGTATTCCCCTACCCACCTGAACCCATGTTAATTAGAAAGTGGGAATTAGACATACCTAGTTTAATCCACAGAATCCTACATTTCTCCCTTAAAGGTTTTCCAACCAATTGCTTGGGCATAACCCCTGTGATAGTAGACAATTTTCTGCTTAGAAGACACTGAAATGCTAGAATGGGGAAAGAGTCTCCTTTAAACTGCAACTTTAGGCAATAGTGTTCCAAAGTGATTCCAAGGAAGGTGCTCCAGGGTCAAGATATGGACGGAATGACCTTCTAGGTCTCCCTAAAAGCCCTCTGACTCAATGGGTGGGAGAGGGGTGTCCAATGAGACCAACCTTCATCCTGGACCTGTTTCTGCCATTTACAGTGGCTCTATGCCTGGCAACCCTAAGCCAGGAGCCTGCCTAAGGTCCCACAAAGGGAGCTGTGTTGTCCGGCCTGGCAGAGGGCCGGGGGAAGTCTGCTTTGACTTTTCTAGTCCCGCTCTGCTTCAGCCTTTCCTTCCATCACTTGTGGTCAAATCTGTTTTCTGGCCCTGCAGGCTGGCATTCCTGCCCAGGAGGGAGGGGCCAGCAGACCAACACTCCCTGCAGCCTGGGCAGTGACTCACAGGTAGTTACCTGTCTTAGGGCTCCCTGCCAACTCCGTGGAGGGAGTCAGAGGCCAGGTTTGGAGTTCCTCTGTTCATCCCTCTTAAACTTTCCTGGGGTGAGTTGAGCTCTGACCACTTCCTAATCCTTTTAAGGATCCTCCAAAGTCCCCAAGAAGCTGGGATTTTCCACATTTTTCCCTTGGGAGGGGTCTGGATGTTTGGGTCGGTTCACCTTCCAGCCCAGTGATATGTCTAGGGCTTTAACAATTTGAATACAAGCTCTGCTCTCTGTGTCCCTTGCTTAGTCTTCTGTCTAGGGTGGTCCAGGAAACAAGAGGAAGCTGACCACTACTGGCTTTGGAAAGGTGCCAAGTAAGTGCCTGATATCCAATTGAGAGCCTTTCCCTGCTCTAGGGGTCCAGGTCTCTAAAGATCTCTAATACTTGCTGGTGCTTTCTGTTTGCAGGTCCCCTCCAGCCCTCAAGGCACCCACAGGCAGGCTGGCCCTGCAAAGCTTGCATCAAGGCCTCTGGGATGACCCACTTGCCCATTCCCGTCCTGGGGGTGGGGGTGCAGTGACGACAGATGGGCGTGACTGCTGCCAGATTCCTGAGGCCCGCCCTGCAGTGGGGCTACGCCCAGCCAGGGAGTCTCCAGAGGTGAGGCTGTTGTTTAAAACTTTGGAGCCAAGAGAGGAGACCCCCACATTTGAGGGGAGCTCTTGGAGAGGCGATCTGGTGAGGGAACGGTAGCAGCAATCCCTGGGAGAGGTATGTTACCTGCCTTCACCTGCCCTGGGGGGTCGGGTGGGGAGCAGGGCTGTCTCTGGGTGCCTGGGGCTGCTAGCAGAGCCTGATTTATTCCTCTTTCTGGGAGCTCACCTGAGTGCACCTCCACACGTTTGGTTAAGATGTCTGCTTCTATTTGCACTGCTTTTCCATGTCTGATAAGCACCTCAGTGACTGAGGAGAAAGCAGGTTCAGGTCTGGAACTGAGCACAAAAGAGAAGCAGGACGGGTGGACTGGCCCAGCTCAGAGTGCTTCATTCCTGGGGGATTTCCAGCCTCTGGGGTGGGATTGCAGAGAGGGCACTGAATGAAAATCAGGAGGTAGGTCTCTCTTTTAGGCCACTGTCAATCATGGGACCTTAGGCAGCATGCCCCCAGTTGGGATTCCTGGGTATTGGAAGGAATGACTTTTTTTTCCCTTTCCACATTTTTTTTTATTGGCGTATTATAGTTGTATGTAATTATGGGATTTTTTGGTTACACATTCAGACATGCACAGAATATAACAATATAATTTGACCAATATCACTCTCCAACTTCACCCTTCCCTCTGCTCCTTTCACCCCCTGGTCACTTTCCTTTAGTGATCTCCTTTTGATAGAAAGAATTATTCTAAAGCAGTAGGATTTAAAGGTTTAAAGTTGCCAGAAATGTCACCAGATTACCCATGCCAGTCCTTATCCCTCCATGCCAGCTAAAGGAGTGAGTGGCTGTCATTGGAGTAGAGTAAGGTCCAATCCAAGGCAGAGGGGGGACACTGCAAAAGCAAGGATGGAGCATGCCTCTGTGGGACAGGCACGCCTCTGGGACCCCACTTGAGGCTTTGGAATCTCCATTTCCAGCTGCCTTCAGACTCCCTGCACATAATTGGAGATATTTTGGTTTGCTTTCAGTTCAGATTAAATCCTCTTTCACTTTTTTTTAAAATCAGCCAGGCCTGCCTGTCTCCCATTGCCTACCAGTTATCTGCTTTGTCTAGAATTGTGGTCACCACAGTCTCAGCCTTATTGTGGCCCTTGGTGATGCCAGTGGAGGGAGCAGGCTTGCTTTCAGGCTCTTTGTATTCGCCTTTTGGACTGTAGACTGGACTGGGTTGAGACTGTTTGTCCAGGCCCTGAGAAAGATCATTCTCCCTGGAGGAAGGAGCAAGGCCTTGGGTCTCCCTACAGCTCTCTTTCTATTCCTTTCTACTCCCCAAGTCCTCTTTATGGTCCTCTGGGGTGAGCAGAGTTGATCCTCCTTCCCAACCATTTCAGAGGAGGAAGCTGAAGTCTGGGAGGGGATGGGATTTCCCCAGGACACCCTGTGAGTCACACAACAGCTGGGAAGGGGGTCTAGGACTCTGGCATTTTCCAAGGTTTTGGTTACAGATGTGCCTGCTGCTTGCTGTTGGTCAAGACCCTAAGTAAAGACTTCTGAAAAAAACATGAGTCCAAAAGCCTAAAAAGAAGGGGCTAGTGTGCCCTGGGGGGTTGTATTATTTTACACAGGCTTCTTTGCTCTGCCACAGGTAAGATTCTCTCTGAGGATCACCCCACTGGCTGATGATGAGGCTGTTCCTCTTCCTGTGTTTTGGTAAGTGTCCCTTCCCATAGTCCCATGTCCTGTTCTAAAGCAGGGAGGTGACCACCTCATGTAGAAGAGAGTTTACCAAAGCCTAAATGGGGACACCTGTGAGAGCTTCCCTACTCCATTGGGCCTTTGAGGAAGAAGATTCTCTCCCTTTCTTGAAAGGCTCCCAAATGTCTTTTTATTCTTACCTGAGGGTGGTGTGTGATTTCCTGGACGCTCTGTACTGTTTAGTTTCCACCCTCTCACTTTCTGGTCCTAGAGCCACTGTGGCTTGAGCTCTTGATTTTCTAGTGAATCAGAACTGAATACCCACTCAATGTGGCTGGGTCAATTTTGCAGATAAAGGAGTAGAAAGAATGCAGCTGCTTTCCATCTTCCACAAATGGCTCAGCAGTCACCCTCCTCTAGGCTGTTGACAGACACGTGTCAGGCCAAAAGAGCTGGGTACCATGTCCTGCTGGCTGTGTATGTCTCTAGCTTGATTCTCAAGGCTACCTGTAGATGCAACATTCAAATGTCATCTGTGGGTTTTGGTTGCCAGTGTTTCTCCTCTTCTTTTCAAAGTTTGGGATTATAGGATATAAAATCAGATTTAGTATCAGGACTGAAATCATTACCACCAGCAGGGAGAAGGATATGAGTGAGAGAGAGGGTCCAGTCTTGCAAATATCAACTCCCCTAAGGGATACTGGGTGGCCAGTTAAGCCCGCCTCTCTCTGGGCTGCACCCTAGCACACACCCCTGTCATTTCAGCCTTACCTGGCTTCCTGCATGCCCAACAAGCCTGCTCCCGTGGGGCCTGCTATCCACCTGTTGGGGACTTGCTCATTGGAAGAACCCGGTTTCTCCGAGCTTCATCTACCTGTGGACTGACCAAGCCTGAGATCTACTGCACACAGTATGGAGAGGTAGGACCTACTTCCATGGCCTCTGGGAGTGGAGGAAGGTGGGAGGTACTGGGGTTGGGGAGCCTGCCATTTGTTCATGAAGTACTTAGAGTGTGCAGGGTACAGGGCTATGCACTGTGAAGAGTGGAGAAGTATAAGAAAAGTATGAGGCCGGATCCCTGCTTTTAAGGAATTTACATGTTGGTTGGGCAAGATAGAATGTACTCAGAATTAACTATATGGCTCTATTTTCTTTGGATAAAGCTGGGGAGGTTTTTTCTCAGCCCTTGGGCAGGGCATGGGCAAAGGATAGATTCCAAGCTTTGGGGACAGGCAGTGAACAAATATTGATCTCTTAAGAAGGCAGAATCTAAGATGCCATCTTTGGTAGTCAAAGACAAGGATGGTAGAACGTGAGGGTGGGATGTGTGCACTGACTGGTGCTCTTGCCACAGTGTGACCTGAGGTGAGCGTGGTCCCTCTATCACCACATCTTTTTGATCAGTGTTGGAGTGTGGGTGGGGCAGAGCTAGATGGAGAATACATGACTGGAGGCTAGAATTTATCTTCTGCATTTTGCCACATTATGTGTAAAAGGTCAACTTACTTATTTGTCAGTCTTAGTGGTCCACTGGAAAATATTCAAACTTGTTAAAAATAAATCAGTGAGATAAGTGAAGAAGTGACTTGAGGTTATCAGTAAGGGTCAGAGACTCAGTTGATAAATTGGAAAGGGAACTGAACAAATCCAGGAACTCAATTCTTTGAGCTATGTTGGTTAACATTGCCTTTTAGATAATTGACTTTTTTTTTTTTTTTTGGTACTGAGGATTGACCCCACTGAGCCACATTCCCAGCCACGCCCCCCCTTTTTTTTTCAAAGACAAGTAGTATAAAACTAATATTTTACAAAAGTTAGAAAGAAGAAACAGTAAAATTTAGACAAATTTTAAGAGTTTATCATACAGTTACCCAGGACTTGACCCTAACCCTATGGCAACCATGAAAAATGTGTTGAACGGCACCAACAATGAGATTAGGGTGACTTAGTTGGGATATCCCTAGAGTAACCCAAGATACAGGAGTTTGACAGCAAGTAGTTTGGAAAATGGTCCTAAGAAGCACTGTAGGAAACTTGGGAAATGATCCAGGGCAGTGAGGGAAGCCAGTAGAGCGTGCCATAATGAGCAGAACACCACAGGAGACAGCTGAGGTCCAATCCCATGGAGGAGGGCCTGTGGAGGACTGGAAGGACTCACAGCAGGGGAATTACCAACACCCTTTTATTGGTTTAGCTCTGCTCCTATGGACTTTGAATCACCTTCTCAGAGAAAATTCTCAGGCAGGGAATACACATTAGATATACACTAACACCTCTTCCTGTATTAGAAAGAGTGGGGCTCACAGAACATAGGTGAGCATCTCAGGTTGTCTGCTATGGTCTTTTCATTCCCAGCCCTTTCTTATATTTTATTTAGAGACAGGGTCTCACTGAGTTGCTAAGTTCCTCGCTGAGTTGTTGAGGCTGTCTTTGAACTCACAATCCTCCTGCCTCAACCTCCTAAGCCGCTGGAGTCACAGGCACATGCCACCACACCTGGCTTAGGTAATTGGTATTTTAAAAGAACTTTTGTACTTTTTCTTCCATGTTGCCTCTGAAACTTTTTTGTAGGAACTTTGGCTTTCTTTTCTTTTCCCCTCGACAAGGTGGGGTCTTTCTTGGCAAAGTTGAAATCACTCAGTGTTTTCTTATCTCCAAGTTGCTTTATTAGTCATTTTGCTACCCTCAAAACATAGGCCTGGCTGGGCATGGTGGAGCATGCCTGTAATCCCAGAGGTTTGGGAGGCTGGGGCAGGAGGATTGTAGGTTTGAAGCCAGACTCAGCAATTTATTGACACAACAAGCAACCTCATGAGATACTGTCTTAAAATTAAAAAAAAAAAAAATTAAAAGGGCTAGGGATGTTGTTCTGTGGTTAGGTGCTTTTGGGTACTGAAACCAAACCAAACCAACCAACCAAACAAACAAACAAAAAACATAGGCCTGAAGGGAGTGGGTAAGGCATGGTTTGGCCTGAATCTTTGCAGCCTTTTGGGGGAAAAGAGAAAGAGAGGGAGAGAAGGCAAGTGAGAGAGATTGATTGCTGTGAAGGAGACTTGGGTTATCTATGGTTTCCTCTTTCTAGGTGCCCTTGTCCTCAGGACTCTGGAAGGTGGTATCTGATATGGCCTCTGGGCCTCATTGGCCTTTTAGTCCCTAATGTTCTCTTGGCTATTTTTAATAGTACTGGGTAATGACTTTGGAGGTGCTGAGCAGAGATGGCTGTGGTTTCTGTATCTTACCCACTTGGATGTGGGAAAACCCATTTGACAGGGTTGGGTAAGGCAAGTACTCCCTGTGGGCCCAGATGACTCCACAAGCATCAGGGGACCTGGAATTAGTGAGCTTTCTAGGCAACAAAGTAATTTTAGCTGACCCCTTCCTATGTTCCCTGCTGTCCAATCATGTGCCATTGAGCCCGTGTCTGAAAATTCCAGGTATTCCTCTTGCCACTTCTTCCTCTGACTGACTTGCCTTCTGGAAGGGGAAGCAAGGCAAGATCAGAAGCCCCCATGTTGGGAGGTGCTCTTGCTCCCAGCCCTGTCTGGACAGCCTCTCCCCTGATAGGCCTGGGCTTTTGGCTTCTCCATGGCCTGCCCTCTGCCTCTCTCAGATGCCCCAGGGAGCCAGCAGCCTTCCATATTTGTAAGCAGCCCCCTGAGAGCAAAACACAGTACTTGCAAAAGAGAAGTCTAGACTTTTGCAACCCTAGGGATGGATAAATCTCAGCTATTTTCATGCCATGAAAGCCGAGAAGCATTGACTCTTTTTTCTTTTTCTATAACGGGAAATAAATCCAGGTAGGCTTTGGAAAAGAATAGGGGATGAGAGCATCTTGAGAAAGGTGTATAATTCCAGGTCTGCTATTAACTTGTGGTGTGACCTTGGCTCCCAAATTGCCCTTAGTCTTGCTCTCTTCTTCCATGAGTGTTGAACAAGATAGTCTTTAAGGTCCATCCTTTGCTCCCACATTCTTTGGGAGTGAGCTGACTACTGACTACCAGTACCTCTCCCCTACCCTCTTCCTCTCTGACTTCTTTCATTTCCCTTTCCCTCTCTTTTACATGCCTAAGCTTCTCTGAGGCCATAGCTTCCAACAATGGATACATACACTGATGGCTGTGTGAAGAAAGTTAGGAATTCAAATTTCAACTGTGTTGAGTTCCAGATCCAGTCTTTAAGTTTATTTTGTTCTTAAACAATATTGGTAGCAACTCTCATTTATGAAGCACACATTATATGTGCTAGGCATGATGCCAAGAGTTTCATGTAAGCTAATTGTCACAATACCCCATGGGTGGCTCTTGTTATTCACATGAGCTACTGGAAAGTTTTCAGTATGTGTTGGGACTCCACACTTCTGGTGGAGACACATAGGTGTTGAGAGGGCACAGTGGATGTTCTGGATAGCCACAGCTGGAAATGAGGGTGGGTGGTACAGAGCAGCAGTCCTAGTACCCACCCCTTCTCCCTTGGACCCCTTACTTCTCTCTACCAGCTCCCACTCCCAAGTATACCTTCCTCAGGTTAAGGCCTCTGGGTAGTGCCTCTGTTCTATTTCCATGCAGTGGTGACGTGGCGAGCCCTGAGCGTAGTACAGACACACTGGGCACTCGCTGCCTGCTTCTGATGTGGCATGAATTCAAGTGCAGCAGGGGTTCATGACTTTTGGACATTTCAGTATTATTGCACCTCCCACCTCCAATCCTGCTGCCTTACAGAGGGAGATGGTGGAATGGGAGTTACAGGAGTAGCAGGGAGTACAGGGAGTACTAATTTCAAATTGCCTCTCCTAGCTCCTGATCTCTGAGAAGCAGCTCCTTTTTTTGTGGGCCAGTCTTAGTCTGTTTGCATGTTACCCTCTCTGCCTGATTCTGTCTCAGTGGCTAAGTCACATTGGCCTCAAGGACTTGCTTTTGTGAGTTTTGGGTTCATGTTGCAACTCTTGCAATGGGTATTGGACTTGGCTGGGTTTGCCCTGTGGCACCTCCTCCCTACTTCACCAACTTTGTCCTTCTGGATGACCCACTAACTGTCTGGGCTTGGGTGGCCTAGGCTGCAGTTCCAGCCTGTCCCCTTGTATTGCTTTCTTCTAGCTCTGAGATAACTTCTGGGTAAACTGGCCACCACCCCCCTTATTCCCTCAGTCTCAAGGTCGGGTTAAAGTGACTGTGGCGCCTCTCTCCCCTCACTCACTTCTGTGCTGTTCCTGAGCTTCATTTGGTAAGTGGGAGCAATGATAGCACTCACTTCAAGGGGTTGCTCTGAGTATTGTACAAAGGAATGTGCAAAGTAAATGCAAGGTGCCTGGCAGAAGCTGATGGTTCGGTCCTGTCCCTTCACCCTCCCTGCCTTCGGGTAACTGTGTCACCCCAAGACTGCCCATCTGCAGATTACACTTCTGAGCATTTCTTTCTTGATCAGGACACATGCTCATGTACCTCACTGAAATCACCCCATCCTGGGACTGGCCTCCCATGGTGACTGCTGCCAATCTGATCCACAGTGGGCTGCTGGAGAATTCACATGCAGTCACAGTTAGTGACATCACCCCAGATTGGGGGTGAAGACTCTGGTTCTGGTCCTGGTTTGAACCTAAGAATAAGTTGATGACCTTGTGAAGGTCATGACTCCTCTTTCATTTCCCATTTTATGAAATGAAGGAGTTGGGTTAGTCAGCCTTCTTAGTGACTGCCTGCTTCTGAGATAACTGGGTGACCCTGTGGGTCCTCACAGTCTTTCTCAGGGCCAGTGCTGCAAAGGCTGAGCCAGTGGATACTGGTCATCTCTGGGCTAGTGCCCACCCTCAAGAACCAGGGAGTTTCATCTGGAAGGTTCCAGCTCTGAGTTCTGTTCCTACTAATGTCTCCAACATTGTAATTGCCCCCCTTGCTCCTCTTTTTACCCCCCACATCTCTCCCTTTCTGGGGGAAAACTTAATTACCCAGTTGCCTAAATAACAGTCTTACGCAGCACATTCCTCAGGTTAATTAACTGTATAAACCAAACAGCTGTCATATTTTAATCTCTTGGAAAGAAACTGGGGAGCGTAACCAGTTGGAGATTCCCTCCTTCCCAACACACATGCACATAAGCACACCCGAACCCACATGTGCACACACCAACAGCCACTGCCCATTTTGGTATGGCAATTGTTTTCTTGACCTTCAGTAAAGCTAATGTGTAGGCAGAGGATGTGTTCATGTGTGTACTATGGTCACCATCCTTTGCCCACAGCGGGCTTTGAGCTTATCTGACCAAAATATGTTTTTCTGTTTCCCAGAGGCCTAAGGCCTAAAACTCCCAAGACTCCTACCAAGGGAGCATCACTGGTTTGGATGGAACGTTGTTGAGTTCCTTGTTTTAAATGCCGTCACCCCTAGGAAAGATATAACATTGACCTCTGATCAACCATTCAGACCTCAGCAAGGGTTCATCAGAACTTAACTGTGACTTCTGCAGAGTCTCAAGAGAGTAAGACCAAGGGGGAGTAATTTTTGAGGGAATAGGAGAAAATGAAAAGGGGCAATGTGGAGGGTTTGCTGTCAGAGAGAAGCGAGACATGGATTGGCGAAATGTGAGACCCTAGGGTCCTGGCTGTTACGAGCAAGGAAGTGGGTCTTGTGGGGCAAAAAAGAGAGAAGAAAGGGGGAAAGGTGTAAAGGAAGATTTAGACACATACCATGGTGGCTTTACAACTTTGCTGGCCTGGCTTCTCATCCCAATGATCCTAGTTCAGCACTCTGGAAGCCTTTGGACAACATCTGCCAGGCCTACCTTGCTTCTTTGATAGCCTTCTGCCCTCTCCCTCTGACCATGGCAGGAGCTCTAAAAAGCCATTGTCAGTCATGGAGCCTCTAGAGATCCTAGACACACATGCCAACTCTCCACACTTAGGACAAGAGGGACATCTCAGTTTCTAGAGAGGTCTGTGAGGTTGCCCTTCTCAGGATATAGGGACAGAGGAAGGGAGTGTCCTGCAAACCTATTCTAGCCTGCAATTTCCAGTAGTTGCTGGGGGACCTCTGTATTCCTTAAATCAGAATAGCATAGGTATGTTCAAGTCAGACAGCCTGGGATAAGAATCTCTGTTTCATCCCTTCCTGATTTCATGGGCTTGGACACACTTCTTATCTGAGGTTCACTTTCCTAATAAAATGGAATGGTAAAATGGAATACCATGGTAAAATGGAATACCCACTATTTGTAAAATGTAATACAGAGATTCTGGAAGGATAAAGTGAGATCATATATATATACAGTTCTTAGGAGAGAGACCAGTGCAGTGTAATTTTTAGGTGTGTGGTATACATCATCTCTATAGTCAGCTTCAGAAATGACCTTTCTAAATTTAGTTAGGATGGAGATAGGGCTGTACTAAGTTCAGGATTTGATCAAAATTTCACTTCATGATAAGGAAGAAAATGTTGAAAATGGCTTAACAGCCAGCACCTGCAGCAGGCCCTGACTTTTGACCTTGCCTGGCAATCTCCTTTGACATAGAAATGCTGCAACTCATGGAATCTAACAGATACTTTGTTGACTAAAGGCCTTGAGAGCTCCCTCTCCCACTGCCTCTTCTCTGGGAAGACAGTTTTTCTAAACAGCATCTGGTCAATATCTTATTTTTCTCTTGCTTCCTTTGTATACTTGCTGGGAGTGCCTTTGACTTCTGGGCTGATAAGCTGGAGTAGAGGAGAATTCCAATAGCATGTTAGAGCAAGATGGAACTTCATTATCTCATCAACCCCTGTGTTTTACCAATGAGGAAGCTGGTGTGGAGGAAATGCCTTTTCTTGAAGGCAGCTGGATTTTGTTTTGTTTTGTTTTGTCTTATTTTGTTTTGGTCTTGGCTTCCTTCTTTTGGCCCTGGATGGTGGCCATGACCCTGACTGTAGCTTCTTAGATGGACACAGGCGGTCCCCTGGCTCACTCATGGGAGGGAGCTGTGCCACGTACAACCCAAGTCTGTTCTCCTATTTTCTCCCAGAATTAGCTCTGTGTTCTGCAAAGGCGGGGAGCTTTCATTTGCATTTGCCTTTCTTTCCATCCTTCTCCACTTAGATTCAGGCCCCTGCTGGCTCTTGCTCACTACTCTGCCCTCCTCCAGCTCTCTGGGAGGGTTGTCTTCCGGCCAGACTGCTGAGCTTCTAGAAAGCTCTAAGAGAAGGGAGAAGGCCCAGCATTTCCAGCTGGAGAGCAAGCAGAAGCCAAACTGGCTGGAGGCCTGACAGGCTGAATTGATAATAATGCTGCATCTCTGAGCTGGCACAGCCAGGAGGATGCTGGCCAGATGACCCCAGAGTGGGAGGCAGCTGCAGCTGAGAGCTTCCATCTCTGAGGGAGGCACACAACACTGGTGAGAGAAGAGCCTCAAGCTGAGACTCACATACATGCATATACATACATACATAAACATATACATGCATATGTACATGTACATGCAACATACAAGTTCACAAGAATAAAATAGACAGGGACACTGAGGCCCAGGGGGAAAACGAAATAGGCAGCTTGTCTTTATACAGGCTTCTGCCACAAGCTGCTCTATTTCAGGCCTTCATCCGACCAGCTAGTTGACAAGCAGAGCTACTTAAAATACCTGTCTCAAGCCTGTTGGCTTAGTCTGCCTCTAAGGATTGAACTAAATCCCTCCTTAGCTATGTTACTATGATAAGCAGCACATAGTTTTTAAGCCCACGAGGCCATCTGATCCTTCCATCAGTGCCTGCACACGTGGAAGGAGGGTGGAGAAGGCATGGAGTTCCCCAGACCACCCCTGTGAAGACTAAGGGAGGAGGCAGGGGAACAAGCCTGGGCCGGACCCTCTGGACATTTTTAGTTTATTTTGTTTTATAATGATAAAACATGATATTTTCCTGGGTATAAAAGTTAATATATATTCAAGGTATAAATGTTTAAACATATTAAAAGATAACAGAGAAGGAAAAAGGTGACCTAGAATTCTATTACCCAGACATTAGGTTGAACTACATGCAGTTGTTATGTAAGTCAAAATGGGTGTGTATCAGCAAGTTCATATGGTTTCACCTAATATATTGGTTATTTCCTTCTGGAAGTTTTCTAAATGTTTAAAAATACCTTTGAGATGATGTTTGTTTGTAAAAATTTATGCCTAACATGTTTTCCCATTAAACATAATTTAACTTCTTCACGTAATTAAAATTTTTATTTAAACTTCTTTTTTAAAATTTCTTCTTTGTGTTACTGAGAATTGCACCCTCTAAACTGTCTTTAATAATTACATAATATTCTGTCATTTGGGAGTATCAAGGGCATTTCCACAGTCTCTAGCTCTTTGTCCCATGGCCCAGGGAAAGAAAGAGCCTTGTTTCTGGCACTCTCCTGGCCAGGGGCAGGCTGGGATCAGCTCCCAGCAGAGCTGGGAGTGGGGAGCTCTGGTGACAGGCGCCTGGCCGGAAGGCAGCTGGCCCTTGTCTCTCCTCAGGACATGTGCTGAGTGAGGACAGAGGATGAGGAGTGGAAAAGTTTGCCCCTGAGGGACTGGGCAGAGTGTAGAGAAGGCATGCTTACTGCCAGGGACCAAAATAGGGTCCTGGAGGGGAGTCAGACTCTAGTAAGAGCCTTCTCTTGTCCAGAATGGACTACATTAAAGGCCCAGGTATTCAGCCAGGGGCACGTCTCCAGTTTTTTTTACTCAGGGGTAACTGAGTTGAAGAAACCAGATTCTTATCAAAGACTCTGTCTGCCTTAGGAAACTCCCATGATTGGCTTCAGGATCAGCAAAAACCCTTCTTGGAACCCACTGGGCAAGATAGAGATGGTCACCCTTTACTGTGCCTCCCACAGGCTCTGCCATCAGCTGGTTTCCTATGGAAATAGGAGGATAAGAGGGAGGGAGAAATAGAGAGGGGTGAGAGAGATGGTTAGGGACTCTTTGGTGTTGACACTAGAAATCAGTCCATAGGAAAGTCATGTTGGCTCTTGGAGCCTCAGGCTTCTCATCTCCGAAATGGGATGAACAGTACTTATCACATAGTGTTATTAATTTAAATAGGGAATTATATTGAAATTACCTAATACAGTTCTTGGTATATGGTAGTCATCCTGTCACTTCTTTGTTTTATTTACTTTTGCTGTGGGGTCTAACCATGTTGCCCAGGCTGATTCTGAACCCTTGGGCTCAAGCGATCATCCTACCTCAACCTCCAGAGTAGCTGGAAGTATAGGCCCATCCTTTAAAATTGACATTTGATTACCTCCTTACTCCTCACACCTCCTTTTAAACTCTGAGTGAGGGAAAGAAGTGTTTATCAATAATGTTCATGAAAATAGTTAGTGTTTATTGAACATTTACAATTCACATTCATTCACTCATTCATTTATTCAACAAGTATTTAGTGAGGATCTGCTATGTGCTAGGTGCATTTCTAAGCACCAGGAATGCAGCAGTGAAGGAAATCAAGGTCCTGATCTCATGGAGTAAGCAAACAATAAATAGACAATAAACAAATAAATAAATAATAAATACACAAATATCAAATGGAGATATGTACTATGAAGAATAATGTGGCAGGGCAAGGGAAGGGACAGTGCCAGGGATGGGGAAGGGGCAGGTTGGCAGTGGGTACTGTTATATAGGGCACATGTGCCAGCATTGTTTGAGCATCAAACTCCCAAAGGATAGTTAATAAGGCATTTTTTGGATGTGATGTGCATGCCTCCAAGCATCAGGAAGGGTGGCAGTTCTCTTCTTTAGCAGTTTAGATGTGAGAGCTGGGAAGTGGGGTAGGAAGCAGAGGCCCAGGGCAGGCCTGTGGCTTCCTGATGTGTTCCCTGGGTCCCACCTTTGTTGGCAGTGGAAAGGGAAGATGAGAGCTGGCAGGTGTTTCTCTAACTCAAGATTGAGGGCATACCCACTCAATCTCTTTGGAACTGAGCTGTCGGTCGAATCCGTTCAGTTCTAAAACATCAGTTTGGTCTGTGTATGGCCTTTCATGAATGTGGTGGAGTTTGAGGAACCAGAAGGCAGCAGAGATGTCCACTAGAGCCCCTTCTCGATAGTGATAAAAGTAGGTTTAGGGAAACGCAGAGGCCTGTGGTGTGTGGAGGTCCAGGTGTCCCTACCCATAAGGAGCAGCAGGGCAGGGAAGTTCTAGTGAAGACTTCTGCTTTGTAGAAGGAAGAATTTGTAGCCCTCTGGATGGGGCTCTTGAAGCCAGGCACAGGGCTTGGGATCATGGTTACTCCAAGAAAACCAATTTTGTATGTATAGCAAGGGGAGCTGGAACAAAGTTGGGTTGTAATCTGTGTTGTGTGCATGCATGTGCAAGGGACATATGGCTCTCTGGTCGTATTTTTCTCTTGGTGATCTCTGCCCTGCCATGGGGCCCATGGGGTTCATAGCACTCAAAGAGAAGCTCAGTTCTGGAAGGTGAAGTTTCCCAGGGACTTCCTCAGTGAGGCTGGCTCCTCTCTTGTGGGAATATGGAATCTAGGAAGACCCTACAGTCTCAGTTGTCTGTGCTGGAAGGCCTTGGAAATCATCTGCCATCATTCCCCCAAGACCAGGGCCTTTGTTTTGTTCACTATTCCAACTCCAGAGCCCACAGTAGTGCCTGGCATGTGGTACCTACTCCATCAATATTTGTGGGATGAATGAATGACTCTAGTCCAAACCACACTCAATTTATAAAGCAGATCAGTGTTAGAAGTGGGTTAACAAAGCTAGCACTGAAAACCCAAATTTCTTGATCTCTTTGGTGCCTCCTCTCCCTGATCCTTCAAAATTCCACCCTTCCCCAGCCAGACTTTCAGGGTAAAGGAGATCAGATATAAAACTTTTCAGTTTGAATCTGAAACATACTCCATGCTAAACTGAGGCAAATCTCTCCCTTCTTGTTGCCTTTGGCACTCTTCTCAAGTTTCTTTTCAGGACAATGTCACGTTCCAAGGTTATTTTTTCCACCCCTTTAAACCTCTTTACAGCCACAAACATCTATTTACTATTCAATTGTATGTTAGTAGGGACAGAAAGGAATGGAATTAAAAGATGGCCAATAGCCCTGTTTTTAAGAGATTCACCTTTCCAAGTGTATTAATAAGATCAGTGATCCCTGGGGGTAGGATTCCCATGGAGAGCACGATGTGTTGGGATCTCAGGACACAAGGGCTAATCTGATGAGTACCCCACTTCTGAGCCTCTGCCATCTCCCTCCCCCACAGTGGAAAATGACATGCTGCAGGTGCGACTCTAAACGGCCTCAAAACTACAACAGTCACCGGGTGGAGAATGTAGTTTCATCCTCAGGCCCCATGCGCTGGTGGCAGTCCCAGAACGGTAAGGATTTGCCAACTATAGAGACCCACAGACTGGGGCTGGATAGAGGTGCTCAGGAGTCCTTTGGGTTTCTTGGCATTTCTTATGGCGGCATGACATGGGAGGTTGACAAGCAGAATCTTCTAACTCTATATTTGGGATCTGATGGATGTTAGAAGTAAAGAACTTTTAGGGTATGAGGAAAGAGAACTGCTGTTATTTCACTCTATGTAGTCTCATTGGGTGGTGCATGGAAAAAATTGAGTTTCAGGAACAGATCTGTGTGAACAGACAAGTTGAAACCCACTAAGCTATGAGAAGCATCAGGAGATGGCTGCGAGGAAATTTGGCCAGGATCTTGAATAGATTGCATAAGTACAAACATACTGGTAGTCTCCTCTCCCAGAGGTAAACCAGAGAATCAAGGTTGGAGTGTTTTGAACTTCCTAGAGCTAGTCTAGTTCAGGACCTTATGCAGGGCTGGGAAGGTGGGAAGTCGCTGACCTAATGCTTCTACCATTTGTCCTTTCAGATGTGAGCCCTGTCTCTCTGCAGTTGGACTTGGACAGGAGATTGCAGCTTCATGACATCACAATGGATTTTAAGGTGTGCTTTCTGGAGATGGATGGATCAGAGAGGGATCCTGGGCTGGGTGGGCTTAGGCCATTGAGGCTGTGTTCTTTTCCTCCCAGGCTGGGAGTGATAGCACCATGTGCCTGGCGGCCCCCTCACCAGGCCTGGAGGCATTCATTACGAGCTTGTATCATGGTGGCGACCGAGGATTGGCTCTCAGAAGGAGTTGTACTGCTAGGCTCCCTGTCTTGGTCATGACGAGATTGTGTATTCTCCTCTTCTCTGTATCGCCTATCCTTAAGCCGTTTGATTAACTCAGCTCTGCCCAAGTTCTGATTCTGCTGGGCCTGATTGCTTATTATCCACATGTATATTCTGGTATACTCTGTTTAATAACTTTGCAGATGAGGTAAAATTTAGCCAGTAGCCAAGAACTCACCTATCCATGGGAAAAATGTCTCTTCGGGGCAGCTCTCTTGGTGGCCCTTCCTCTCCTCCAGTGCTGTTACTTCTCAAAGTACTTTCAGATTCTTGTACTAATTTCTGAGATAATCCTTTTGGAGGGGACATTTCCTTCATTCCTTCCTGCCTCCTCCCTTCTCCTCACCCCCCTTCCCCTTCCCTCCCTCCCTCCCTCCCTCCTTTCCTTCCTTCCTTCCTTCCTTCCTTCCTTCCTTCCTTCCTTCCTTCCTTCCTTCCTTCTTCCTTTCTTTCTTTTTTATACTGGGGATTGAACAATTGAACACAGGTGTGCTTTACCACTGAACTACATCCCCAGACCTTTTTTTTTTTTTGAGAAGGATCTCACTAAGTTGCTTAGGGCCTCACTATGTTGCTGAGGCTGGCCTCAAATTTGCAATCCTCCTGCCTCAACCTCTCATGTCACGGGGATTACAGGCATGTGCCACCATGCCCAGTGGGAGCATATTCATTAAGTTGTGATAGGTCATTTTTTTTTCTTTCCACAAAAGTTTTGATTTTATTCTTTCTGCAGAAAATGTTAAATATGAAAGGATCAAGTTTGGTTAAATAAGATTAGATAATCAGGAAAAACAATATGATTTTTGAGTTAAAATGTGCTTGGAGTAAAAGTAATAGGACCTAATTTCTTACATGACTGAGAAAGTTGGCTCTAAGGGCCATGCCTTACATAAAGGTCAAGAGTATTTTGAGAAAGGACAGCATTGTTTGAATGGATGCCCAGTCTCTAAAGGTGACAATTTTGAAGGGCAGCAGTCACTTGGATGGACACTGTTAAATGGTCTCATTGCTTTATTATGCTTCCCCATCCATTTATTTGTCAGTTCTTGTCACACACACATTGAATACTGATTACATGTTGGGTTGGTGTCAGATGTTAGGGATATAAAGACAAGTAAAGCCAAATCAACACTTTTATGATATGCAGGGAAGACAAAGACCCAGTAGTGAGAGTGTAAGGGGTGCTGAGACATTGGTAAGAAGAGGTGTTGGTGAGCATGGGAGAGGGCGTCTAGCTAGGTCTGCCTTGGTGTGGGGTGGGGTGGGGTGGGGTTGTCAGAGAATGCATCCAGGGGCAGATGAAACTGCACAGACCAGTAATAACCAGGTCAAAGGCAACACTCATGCCAGGTGAAGAGAATAGCAAGCGCCAAGGTCAGGAGGTGAGACAGGAGAGTTTATCATTGGGGAGGGAGCCAGTGAATTCCTGCTGGGTCTGGAGGCTAAAATGCATTTATGGAGGTGAGAGGGCTGTAGGCTGGTGAGTGGGAGTTTACAGATGTAAATGTGTAGGGGGTAGCAGACTAAAGATTCATTCATCCAGCAAGTGTATACTAAGCACCTACTGTGTGCTTGATGCTGGGGATGCAGCTGTGAATGAAATGGGCCAGTTGACCTACAATCTAGTGTGCTGTTTCTGAACCAAGGGTGATTTGGCTCTCCACGTTTCTCTAGGGGATATGGGGCAATTTCTGGAGTCATTTTTGATTGTCCCAACTGTGGGTATAGTATGAACATCTGGTGGGTAGAGGTCAGGGATGTTGCTAACCATCCTACAATGCACAGAGCAGCCCCTAGAGCTAAGGGTTATCCAACTCAAAATATTAACTGTGCCAAGGTTTGATAAATCCTGATCTAGAGAGAGAATAAAAAGGAGGAAACCGAAATTTTATTGGAAATTGTGGTGAACTTTCTGAAGGAGACAAGATGCTGGGATAGGAAATAATGGTGGGATGGGGCATGGTGGGCAGGGTATGGGCAGAAGAAAGCACATTAGATAGGTATTAAAAGGTCCCTTTGAGGAAGTGACATTTAACTGAGAACAGAAGGTGAGAGGGGATCCATTGAGAGAGGACCATTTCAAGCAGAAGGAGGACAGGAGGACCGGTACCAAGGTGTTGAGGGAATGAGGTTGGTGTGGTTCGGCTCTTGTGGAGATGGAAGCGTCTGAGATGAGCGGAGGAGGAGGCAGTCAGGGCCTGAGAGCCCAGGGCCTCTTCTCTTACAGTCAGGGGTTCAGATTTTTAAGAGTGGGTTGGAGGATTTTTAGCTAAGGAATGACACACTCCATGTTTCTGTTTTTAAAGAGAGAGCTCTTTTTGTATGGGGTGGTGTGATGGAGTTCAGAGGTGAGAGTGAATGAATGAAGGGATATAAGATGAAGACTGTGGGGAAGACGGAGTAGTGGTAGGGGGTGGCAGGAGGTGGCACTGAAGTTGGAGAGGTGGGTCTGATTCAGGTTCTGTTTTGGAGCTTGGTCTTATGAATCTACAGTGCAAGAAGTGGCTCAAGCTGAGAAGCCACCTGGAAATGAATGTGATCACCAAGGAAAGGGGCGGGGATGTATGTGTGTCATGCATGGAGCTTGCATGTTATCTCAAGGCCAATGCGGATTGATCATAGCATGACATGATCAAATAAACTAGACAGGAAGAGCTCTCTGGTGAAGTAAGTGGGGAGAGTGGTTTGGCGGGCCAGGACAGAGGATAGACACAAGTTCTAGGCTGTGGCAATAATTCAGGCTCAGCATGCTCACAGCCTGGACTGTGGCCATAGATGACCATATCAGAGAGAGAGGGAGGGAGAGAGAGAGAGAGAGAGAGAGAGAGAGAGAGAACAGAACCCAGGTTTACTAGGGATAAAAATGGTTGTTGTGAAGTGCAGGAGTGAGAGACTTTTCTGGCATGGAAGCCTGGTGGAGGAAGGGGGCTGACTGAGCTGGAGAATCACACCTTCACACCTTCTGGAATACAGATTTTGTTTCTGTTACTTTCCACAGTTTCCCTGGGTACAAACTTCTGTGGCCTATGGTTTGCCAGGAGGATTGGATGGGGATGCCCCTGAGCCCACTTGCACCTACTGGGCCCCTTTCTAAGAAATCACCCTCATTGGAGGAACCTGTTTCTGGGATTGTGTCCCTATGGGCACACCACCAGAGCCTCCCTTTTCTTTTGTCACTTAAGGTCCTCCTGTTTGTTTCTTTTCAGGGTCCCCTGCCAGCAGGCATGCTTATTGAACGCTCCTCAGACTTCGGCAAGACCTGGCGGGTGTACCAGTACCTGGCTGCAGACTGCACCTCTGCCTTCCCCCAGGTCCGCCAGGGCCAGCCCCAGAGTTGGCAGGATGCCCGGTGCCAGCCCCTGCCCCAGAGACCTAATGGACGCCTAAATGGGGGGAAGGTAGGTAGAGAGAATGCTGAAAAAACAAGCACAGAAGTACCTGTGTCCCCCAGTTCACAAAATCACAAGAAGTCTTGAGAAAAAACGAGAACACCTTTGGCCAGCTCCCCTGCAGTCTCTCCTGACTTCCCCAGTGATGATACCCTGCAAGCATTTATTGGGATATTTCAGAAGCATCTTGAGGCTACTGCAATACCCAGCTCCGCCTTCTTTTATGGACTACTCAGTAGCGCCTCTTCCCAGACTACTCAGTAGCGCATCCTTATACGGAGAGGAGAAAATAACAAAAATTTGTTTTCACCTTGGCAGGATTTAACACAAAAATGAACATTTTTTGGTTGAATTCATCCATTTAGTCCAGTCCTAGTCCTTCAAGGGAAATTTGGGTATAAAGAGCCCCAGGTCACCTGAATTTAAACACTGAGCTGGGAATGAGAACCTGCTTCTAGAAACACCCAGAATGCTTCTCCCCAAATCTTCCTAATGTGGATCAAACTCCTTCATAACTGAATTCCCCACCTGCTGGTGGAGGAAGCTGGTTTCTCTTCTCCTGTCACTGGAGAGATGCAAGAGATCCCCAAGAGCTGCTCTCCAGTGGACCGATGCTGAGTGGTCCCTGTCTGCAGGTTGCATAGCTGCTTCCTTCCACAGTACAGCTCCTCCCTGGTTATATCCTCATCTGACTCGTGTTCCCCATGCTCTTCAGACCCCAGATCAGAGTCAGGACTTTTTCCTGATTTGTGGAAGATTGACTCAAAAACTTCCTGAGATAGGCAAGGAAGTCACATCCAGTGAGTGGTTTTGATTATAAGTAAAAAACCCATTGAAATTAGGGTTGTCTGGAGTGCCGTGGTTACTACATTCATGCAGTCTTGGGACTATGTTCATCCAAGGACATTGGAAAATTAGTATCTGTTGAACCCTTGTGTGTAGATTTTTGGCCCAAGAAAATCAGGAAATTCTTGAAATACCTTTATTTTTAACTGGAGAGAAGCTATATGCACGTGTGCGCACACGCGGGCGCGCACACACAGACACACACACACACACATTCACTTAGAACCTAGTGGTGACCTTGCTCATCTAGGGCAGGTGGCAGGCCTCATGAGGTCTTCTCTCTCCTATTCCAGAAAAGAAGAACCTCTGAGTTTAAGGAGGGTGGAGTGCAGACTGGAAAGGAAGCGTTCTGAGCTGGTGCACTCATAACAGCTTTGGTTCTTCCCTTTCTCCCCTCTGTATAGGTTCAACTTAACCTTATGGATTTAGCATCTGGGATTCCAGCAACTCAAAGTCAAAAAATTCAAGGTCAGTTTGGCTGCTCCTCCTGCCTGTGGGACTGTGAGTGGGGAATGAAACAAGTTGGAACCAAGGTCATGGAAATTTCCTGTTCTCTCCTATTTTTCTTACATGGCTGGGATTTAGAACTTGCCCTGCTTGCCCCTCAGGGATACTGCATATAGTATGTTGTGAGAAGCTGGGGGGCTGGGGAGGATGGTCCCTTGTACAGCCTGAAGGCAGGATGGAGGGATGGTGCTATCAAAAGACTTTTCCTTATCTCTTGTGGCCTACGAGACCTATTTGCCTCTAACTTCCTATCTTGGTTTTTCCTTCCCAACTCCTCCCTCCTTGCTGCTGCCCCTCTCAGAGTTGGGAGACATCACAAACTTGAGAGTGAACTTCACCAGGCTGGCCCCAGTGCCCCAGAGGGACTACATTACCCCCAGCGCCTATTTTGCAGTGTCCCAGCTGCGTCTGCAGGGGAGCTGCTTCTGTAACGGTCATGCTGACCACTGTGCACCCAAACCTGGAGCCTCCTCTGCTGTGCAGGTGACAACCCAGGGTGGGGAAAGGGTAGGACCAGCAGAGTAAGGGTGTTCTTGGGGTTCCTGTGATGCAGGGAGGGCACACAGTTTAAGAATTGAGTGTTTAGTATTTTAACAACAATGAAAATGAATCTAAGTGACTATCATTTCTGAAATCAGAATTTTGTAGTACTTCTTCAACTTGAGGTGGTTTTAATTTTCGGTTACTTGTAAGTGTATGTGTGGCTGTACAGGGGGAGCTTATGGCAAAACTTCTCACCCAGGCCACACTCTGTAATTACAAAGCATAAATTGCCATTTGCAACATTATTATCTAAAAAGATAAATATGAAAATATTATAAATTTTTATTTTATTGGGAGCTTAGGAGAAACTTGCATGGACCTCCACCATCACCTATTCTGATTTTACTATTGGATTTAAAGGTCCAGGTTGTTGCTACCTACTGCCAGGGTATAGGGCTCATCCAGTGGTGAGAAACAGGGCAGGTGATTGAACAATATTTAGTGCAGACGTGAAGTTTACCCTAGACCAGCAAAGGGGGTTCAGCAGGGCTGAGTATAGAAGCCCTAGTTTAATAAGCTCCCCAGGGCGTTAGGCTGTGAAACCAAATATGAGGCCCATAGTGGAGGAGAGAAAGCCCTGGTAGGAAGCCCTTTTCTGAAGTGTCAGTTCTCTGTCAACACCTGGGAGCATGGTGTTTGTCCTGGTAGTACAGGGACATGAAGAGATACACAAATCAGCCTGGGGAAGAGGTGCAGGTGGTCTGGCATTAGTTGGCTTTGTTCTTTTCACTCTTGGACCAACTGCAGTCCCAAACTACAGAGGAGTCCAGGGGAAGGCCAACTCAGGGAACAGAAAGGTGATCCACTGGGGCCCCTAAGACAATGAAAAGGAACTCAAGGGGGTTGAGAGGATATGGCTGGTGTGAGGGACAGTATTGTGGGATATAGAGGAGGCAGTGGGCCACCCAGCCCTGGTGCTCCCCAAATCTGGCTTGCACAGTGGAATCATTGCTTTTAAAAGGCACAGATGCCTGGGCTTGTCCCCTGAGATTCGGGTTGAACTGGGTCTGGGCATCAGTGTTTCCAAAAATACTCCCCAGGTGATTATGAAGTGTGCCAGGGTTGGAATTTATGGAACTTGAAGGATCAGGGAGGTCTTATGAAGGAGGTGCCATTCTAGCTGGAGTTACTGGGTAGGGTTTTGCTGGGGAATACAGAAGACGAGAATTCCAGATGGAAGGAAAAGCATCAGAAATGGTCAAAAGTTGGGGGAAAGGGAACAGGGAGTGACTCAAAGCTCCGCTTGCTGTGCTGTTGGCAGGCAGTAGGGGATGAGAACGAAGCAAACATGGTACGGGTGCTCCAATGCCACGCTGAGGATGTTGGGTTTAATCTGGAAGGCAATTAACACACAACAGCTATTCTATTTTTATGCCTTAATGAGCCTAGTAACGATTCATTGTAAGAGTCCCACTAGCCAAACAACTTAGTCATGAATTGCTGGAATATAAATATCCAGAGAGCCCACCAGCTTCTAGAATCACAGTTTACCCACAGGGGTGTCTGAGCACCTTCCAGGTGCAGCCTTGGATTGGGCATCCTGGGGTGTCCGAATGAAAGGAGTGAGCTTGTAAAATCCTTGCGAAAGGAACAGCACCAAAAAATTCACACGTGCTGTCACACCCAGAGCAGCGGCAGGAAGGACACTGTAATTGTCATGGGAGCTGAGCCAGGGCTAGTGCATTCAGGAAGAAGGGCTGAAGTCTGGGCCAGTCCTGAGTGGTGGGCAGGAGGGTCACACAGGAGAGGGCAGCTCCATCCCTGGGGCTCTCCTTTGTTAATTATTCTTGATGACCCACGGTGCCCTCTCCCAGGTTCATGATGTCTGTGTCTGCCAGCACAACACTGCTGGCCCCAACTGTGAACGCTGTGCACCCTTCTATAACAACCGGCCCTGGAGACCTGCAGAGGGCCAGGACCCCCATGAATGTCAAAGTAAGGACCTGGTATCACCCTACTCCCCTGGAGCAAATGGGTTGGGTGCTGACCCTTCTGCGACTCACTGACCTCGCCTGGGAGAAAGGAAGAATCTGTTTTTTATTATTGAAATCTAAACCAAATTGTGGCCTTGCGATTTAAGCTGTCCTGGCTCTGTGGGGGTGGAGAGAGGATTGGGTGGGATCTTCCACTGCCTCTGCCTTGTTTTCAGCCAGCCCTGGAGGGGCCAGGGCTTGGTCTCTGCTGATGACACATGGTTCTCACAGTGTCCTCAGGGCCTACTTTCTTGGCCCCTCCAGTTGCTTTACCCTGGGTCAAGCATATCTGGTTCCTATTGTCCGTTTTCCTACATCAAATGGTCCCTTGGAGTCAGAGTTTTTGCTCACATAGCCCCAGGGAGGCAGTGACCCTGCAGGAGATCCATGGTAGCCATGGGAGAGGGCTGAGGATAGACTATTCAAAGGGCCCTCTCTTTGCTCCAACATGGCCACTGTTCTTGACTTTGCCCCCTGCCACACCACATTTGGGAATCAGGAGGCCTGAGTCCTCATTCTACTCAGCTTTCTTCCTTGGTATATTACACAAGGCTCCTTGACCTCGGGCTCCCCATTTCTCTGCTCTGGTGGTCTTGTAGAGTTGCTAGAAATGCTAATGAGCTACCTCATAGCTTGGTGGTTGGCGATGTTGTTGGTCGGATATCAGCCTTGGGATTCCCTTTTCAGGGTGTGATTGCAATGGGCATTCGGAGACTTGTCACTTTGACCCAGCTGTATTTGCTGCCAGCCAAGGGGCGCATGGAGGTGTGTGTGACAATTGCCGGGACCACACTGAGGGCAAGAACTGTGAGCGGTGTCAGCTGCACTATTTCCGGAACCGGCGGCCAGGTGCTCCTATTCAGGAGACCTGTATCCGTGAGTAGGGGCTCCAGGGACCCAGGGTGTCATCCATCCATTACTCCCTCCTTTCTCTGGTTGTAACAGGTCACACGTCCCTGGGTACACAAAGGCCATTGGGGAGCATGAAGACTTGGTTGGATCAGGACTTATGGTGGTTGTTTTAACTTAGCTATGCACTAAAAAGGAAATCATTTAACCTTTCTGGACAATCAATCAGTGAGTGGATCAGTCAATAGCTTTACTTTGGGTATAGAAGAGAAAATATAAATGTAAGCTATAACTCCTGCTGTCTGGTAACATAAAGCATATACCCGAAAGAGGGATGAAAGCTCCTTAACTATGCTATTGCCTTTACTATGTTGCACTGTGGTTTGATACTTGTTTTTCTATCTCCAACATTGATAACTCTTCCAAGGCAGAGATCATGTGTTATATGCTCTGGTCCTAACACAATGACTAGCAAATAATTGATGCTGAAGCAATGCTTGTTGAACGAACGTGTGAACGTAAGGGAATGGAACATTCAGAGGCAGCTAACATGCCCACAGGGCCACGGACTGCACATAGGAGAAAGCAAACTAGACCCAGGCAGGCGAGCAGAGGCAGTTTTAATCAGCAAAGACTTTGGCAATGAAGGAGTGTTTTGTTTTGAAAGGCATGAAAGAGGCCAATGAGTCTGGTAGGGGAAAGCTGGGTTACTTCCTGTTGATAGTATTTGTTTATGGAACGACTGAGACACACTTGAGTTTGACTCTTGTGTTCAGCATTCACTTGCAATGTGATCTTTAGTAAGTTCTTTAGCATCTCAGAGCCTCAGTTTCCTCATCTGTACGGTGAGGATGAGAATCCACACATTTCAGGGTTATCATGAGTATTACATGAGACATTATGGGAGAGTGCCTGGCTCAGTGCTTGGTACATAGTAGTTGTTTGGTAAAAAATGAAAACAAAGTACTGGTATAGTGTTTAACATCCCCAAGTGTCTTTCTACCTATTTATATTTACTCATTTATTATTCATAAGAAGCTGCAAGGGCTGTGTTATTTTCCCATTGTACAGATGAAGAAACAGAGGTGTGGAGAGGTAAAGTACTTGATTGAGGTTGTAAGGTAGAAAGCCAGTGGTGGAACAGGGATCTGAACCAGGCTGTGTGGCTTCTAGAATCTGCTCTGAGCTCTTGAAATTTCTTCATTTTCATTGTTGTGGCTGCTTTTGTCTCTCAGCTTGCGAGTGTGATCCGGATGGGGCAGTGCCAGGGGCTCCCTGTGACCCAGTAACAGGGCAATGTGTTTGCAAAGAACATGTGCAGGGAGAGCGCTGTGACCTTTGCAAGCCAGGCTTCACGGGACTCACCTACACCAACCCACAGGGTTGCCACCGTGAGTAGGGGGCCTGGTCCAGTGTGGTGAGGGGTGGGCATAGGTCCCCAGTCCAAGTCTTGCACTGCTATCTTCAGAGGAAATCCCACTCAAGGCAGATAGTGGGCATGAGCCAGGAGGTCGGATTTCTTCTTTCCCAGCACCAGGTGCCATGCTACTTGTTGCCAGCAGGTGGCAGCACGGGCTCAGGCTGGAAGCTGGGACTGAGTCAGCCAGAGCAAGGGTGGGCCTGCAGGCAGCCAAGCTGCCTGGTGGATGGGAAGGCACTGTGGCTGTGAGTCAGCCATGTTACCCACAGGGAACGGCCCTTCCCAGTGCTTTTTCCTTGCTGGCCTCCTCTCTGGACGCGTGTCTTCTGGGGCTGAAAATTTTTTGTGGTGTCAGCCTGAACTCAGCTCGCCCTCCTGCAGGTTGTGACTGCAGCATCCTGGGGTCCCGGCGGGACATGCCCTGTGATGAGGAGAGTGGGCGCTGCCTATGTCTGCCCAACGTGGTGGGTCCCAAATGTGACCAGTGTGCGCCTTACCACTGGAAGTTGGCCAGCGGCCGGGGCTGTGAGCCATGTGCCTGTGACCCGCACAACTCCCTCAGTCCCCAGTGCAACCAGGTACAAGATGGGATGGCCCCAGGGGTTCCTCAGCAGGAGAGGGGCCCTGCCCACCAGCATCTCTGTCTCACCTTCATGCTGCCCTTTTGGGCATTTTGAAAGTCAGACTGGGATTCTTCTGTCTCCGGTCCTCTTGGGGGAGGCCACCAGATGTCCCTCCCTCTGTGGCTCTTGGCCTTGGGCAATGCCATTTTTGCCACACCTTCTGCAGAGAAACACTGGGGTTTGATTTTTGGGCTTGTCTCTGGGTGGGAGTCTCTGTTTGTTTGTTTGTTTGTTTTGGTGGGTGTGGGGAGCATATCCCCTCTGCAGATAGATGGTGAGCCCTGGGTTCTCTCTGTGGAGCAGGGATTTGGGGCATGGTCCCTGATACCAGGGCAAGGCAGATCCTGTAAGGTAGGGTCCCTGACAGTTCTCTCCCCTCCCAGTTCACAGGGCAGTGCTCCTGTCGGGAAGGGTTTAGTGACCTGAAGTGCAGTGCTGCCGCAGCCATCCGCAAATGTCCAGACCGGACCTATGGAGACGTGGCCACGGGATGCCGAGGTGGGCGATAACTGTGTGGTGGGACAAGTGTTATAGCAACAGAAAACAGATTAAAATGTTGGTGCTCCCCAGGGAGATTCTCCAGCGCGATTTGGAGAGTCAGCCCCACCCCAACCCCAAATCCCCTCCCTATAGCCCACCCCAATCCCTTCCCCTCCCTATAGACCACCCCAATCCCTTCCCCTCCCTATAGCCCCACCTCAATCCCTTCCCGCACCCTATAAAAGTTGGCAACAAAGGAACTAATGTGCGACTTACCCGGCATACTGCTTTTAGGTGTAAGGGCGATCGTCGCTGGCCAGCTAAAATAAAGGCTTCTTTTGGCTTTACGTGATCAGCTTGGATGATTTTATTTTCTTTGGGTACAACACAAGCATGTGGTGGGGTCACATAGTCTGTGATGTGGTTGGATATCCTGCATTGATAGGTGTGGTGTGAGCCTGGGCAGCCCCGTGAATGCCCACACTCCTGCCACTGCTTGTCCTTCCTGACCTTGAGTGAGGCTAACGAGAAGCCACCCCCACATCCCCACCTCAGGAAGGTTGTCTTGCTCCCACTTCCTTAGAACGGGCATTTTCAGAAGTTGGATCAGGGAGGGGAGGCTCTTTCTTCTCTCTGCATTGGTGGAGAAAGCAAGTCCTGATGGGGGAGGGTGTCATTCCCAGAGTCTGTTTGACATAGTGACAAGAGCCCAGGACTGGAGTGTCCAGACTCAGTGCTGGCCTCAGCTCTGCCTTCCCCAGTGACCCAGTGAGTCACTCCCCTCTATACTCAGTTTCCTCATCTGGGGGAGGAGGGCTGTTAGCCTTCCTGCCTGAGCTGCTTTGTCTATGAAAGTGGGAAATAAGAGTGACAAACCCAGCCTGTGTTTCTGCTCTAAGGAACAATGCCCCGTGCCTTTGTTCTAGCGGCTATTATTCTAAGTCACACGGACGGTCCCTCTGTGACCTCCTCTGTAGGGCTCTCCCCATGAAACGCCTTCATTTCCCTGACCCCGGTCTCTGACTGCCTTTTCTCCTGGCCCTAGCCTGTGACTGTGACTTCCGAGGAACAGAGAATCTGGGCTGTGACAAGGCCTCGGGCCGCTGCCTCTGCCGCCCTGGCTTCACTGGGCGTCGCTGTGACCAGTGCCAGCGAGGTTACTGTGACCGCTACCCGGTGTGTGTGGCCTGCCACCCTTGCTTCCAGAGTTATGACTCGAACCTCAAGGAGCAGGCTCGGCGCCTCCACAGTCTCCGCAATGCCACTGCTGGCCTGCGGTCAGGGCCAGGCCTGGAGGACCGCGGCCTGGCCTCCCGGGTGCGGGATGCCAAGGCCAAGATTGAACAGATCCAAACAATTTTCCGCAGTGCCTCGGTCACAGAGCAGGATGTGGCCCAGGTGGCCAACGCCATCTTCTCCATCAGGTATTCCTTTCCCTGTGCAGCACTTGGAAGAATTACGCCACATAGGTTCACATAAGGGACACACGGGTCCTTCCTTACCTTTGTGCAGCCCTTTATAGTTTACAAAACATTTTCACATATACCTGCTCTCGATTGTGACAGTCCCGTGAGGGTGGAGTGGTGGCTAATCTTACTTCTGTTCTACAGGAAAGGAGACAGGCATAGATAAATGATGTTACAGCCATGTGACCACTGATGGGCCGGGCTGGACTCAGCACAGGCCAGGACCCCAAGCCCAGCACTCTTTCACGTGCTTGGTGCTGCCTGTGGGAGACAGTCAGCTCTGGATTAGTCACCCAGGTGAAGGGCATCCTAGAGGCAGGGGTGCTAAAGATAGATCCTAACTTGCTTTTAGAATGGAAGCCATCCCACTCACACCCCCCTCCTACCAGCAGAGGTGACTTCTCAGTGAGATTTGGTTCTGGAAGATTCTATAATTAGTTTGCATTTCCTGAGCACCAGTGAACTGGTGGTACTCGGAGATGTCCAGATGTGTGAATGGCAGCAGGGAAAAGGCAGCCCAAGAGGACTGAAGCCTCTTTTACCTATGGAGTTGCTAAGCCTCTTCAGGGGCCTCAGTAGAGGAGCTAACAGCAAATGTGGGGAATCATTCATTCATTCACTCCACCGATGATCAAAGCCCCTGGTGTGAGCCAGGCATTGCCCAAAGCTTAGGGGATTTTAGGGTTTACATGCCTGGTCTTCACCCCCAGAGGCTCATGTGCAGCTGGTTGTTGTGCCAACAACGAACAGCAACATGGGCATGTTATAAGGAGCTTTCCTAACGGGGTGTCTGTGACAGGCTTCACAGGGGAGGTGCTGTCTGGCCCAAGTTTCTAAACTGGGTCGTGTGTCCATAGTGGTTCAGAAGGCTGCAAAGGCAGGTTTGGAGGGTGGAACAGTTTTCTGTGGCTGAGCAAAGCTGGAGGTGGAGGACATGGTGCTGTGGGAGGGGGTCGAGATTGGTGGACAGACAGAGGGCATGGGGAGAGAGGACCCTGATACCCCCATGGCCATGGGCCTGGGGATGCATCCTGAGTCCCCTTCACATGGGCATGTCCAGCCAGCCAGCGACTGGTCTGCAGCTCAGTGGGGTGATGTGTACCCCAGAGGAGCACTCAGCCTGAAGTCTGACTGCTGAAGCCACTGCTGAAGTCAGCCAGTAGAGAGGCCAGGAAGACAGGAACAGGGTAGTGCTCCTTCTGGAAGCTAGGAGCAGGGAGAGAACTGTGGGAGGTGGAGGGGAATGGATAATACTAAGGCCAGAGGAGTCAAGGAGGGAGAGCATTTAATGGGCCCACCTGCAGAGGGATGGAGCAAGGCTGTGTCCCTGCCCTGGCCGGCCTGGCCTTTGCCCAGCAGAATCCTCTTTAGCCCGTGGATTCCCACTTCTGTTGCCTTTGCTGAGGGCACCTCTCTCGTGAAGCCTGTTTCTCCTGACTCCTTGGCGGTTTCTCCAAGGGAAGGTTGATTCTGGGGAGGCAACCCCCCTCCTCTGTTTTAACCAATACTCTTCTCCCATTCCAGGCGGACTCTTCAGGACCTGCAGCTGGATCTTCCCCTACAGGAGGAGATGATGTCCCTCCCAGGAGACTTGGACAGTCTGGACAGAAGCTTCAATCGCCTCCTTGTTATGTATCAGAATAAGAGAGAACAGTTTGAAAAAATAAGCAGTGTTGATCTTTCAGGTGAGGAGAGAGGGACCCAGACAACCCGCCCTCTCCCTCTGCTCCTCCCCATCTCTCCAGGCCTCCAGAGCCAGGGACAGCTCTCCCCTCTCCCCTCTTCTCACAGGAGCCTTCCGGACACTGACTGCAGCCTATGAGCGGTCATCACAGGCTGCTCGGCAAGTCTCCGACAGCTCCCGCCTGCTGCATCAGCTCAGGGAGGACCGCAGACAGGCAGAGGGACTGGACAGGCTGGTGGGAGGAGGAGAAGGTGCTGGTGGCCCCCAGCTGGTGGCCCTGCAGCTGGAGATGGCTTCCTTGCCTGACCTGACACCCACCATCAACAAGGTGACTCAGGGAATGGGAGTCCTCCTTTTTGGACCCTCCACCCTAGCTTGTCACATAGGGACTGCTGTCACAGCCCCACATTTCTCATGAGGGCAAACCTGCCCCAGTGAGAACCTGCTCACCTATCCTGACCCTCTTGCCCCTCACTGTGTTCTCATGCATTGCCTAGAAAACAAGTTTCCAGTGCCTGGTTGTCAAGGTTGTCTGACTGTTTCCTGGTGTGGAATGGGGGTGGTTGTTGAGGAGCTTCTTTGACACCCCCATCTCTCCACAGCTCTGTGGCGGCTCGAGGCAGACAGCCTGCACCCCAGGAGCATGTCCTGGTGAACTCTGTCCCCAGGATAATGGCACAACCTGTGGCTCCCACTGCAGGGGTGCCCGCCCCAAGGCTGGAGGAGCCTTTCGGATGGCAGGACAGGTGGCTGAGCAGCTCCGGGGTTTCAACTACCAGCTCCAGCAGACCAGGCAGATGGTAGGTCAAGCAGGGGGGAGGTGGGCACAGATAGAAGGGGCAGAGAGGAAGGAGCTCTGTGGACAATTCAGAATAAATTTTCTTTTCTTTCTTTCTTTCTTTCTTTCTTTCTTTCTTTCTTTCTTTCTTTCTTTCTTTCTTTCTTTCTTTCTGTACTAGGGATTGAACCCAGGGGAACCTAACCACTGAGCCACATCCCCAGCCCTTTTTTATATTTTATTATTGTTTGGGGATTAGCAGGGATTGAACTCTGGGGCATTTAACCACTGAGCCACATCCCCAGCCCTATTTTGTATTTTATTTAGAGACAGGGTCTCACTGAGTTGCTTAGTGCCTCACCGTTGCTGAGGCTGGTTTTGAACTTGGGATCCTCCTGCCTCAGCCTCCCCAGCCACTGGGATTACAGACATGTGCCACCACACTCGTCTATATTTCATTTAGAGACATGGTCTCGCCAAGTTGCTTTAGGGCCAGAATTCCCATTTTAAAGTCAGACTAAAGCCCAGAAACATTAGGTGATTTTGTTAAGGTTCCACAGCAAACGTGACATAGAGTTTGAAACCAATGTTTTGGATTTTTTTTCTAAGCCCAACATCCACATCACATCTTCTGAGGCCCAACTTGGTTGGTTATAGATGCTTGTAGGTAGGTCCTGAGGTAGAGGATGATCCATGGAATCCTTGGGGGCTGCTGAGAGGCTCCATGGAGCTCTAACCCCTTCTGACACACAGTGTGTGTCAACAGATTAGGGCAGCGGAGGAAGCTGCCTCGCAGGTTCAATCAGATGCTCAGCGCCTGAAGACCCAGGTGAGCACCAGTCACTCCCAGATGGAGGAAGACATTGGACGCACACGGTTCCTCATCCAGCAGGTTCGGGACTTCCTCACTGGTGAGCTGCCTTCAGTCTCCCCTCAGCTGGTATTCAGTTCCTGCCTGTCCCTCATTTCCATGTTCACTTCAGCAGCCCCTGACCTCCTTCCTGTCTCCATGGCCTCCAGCACCCTGGCCCAGGCCCCCATCACTCATCTGGCCCACAGCCGTGACCTTCTCTTCTTCTGCCTCCCTGCCTGTTCCCTATGATCCATTCTCAACAGAATGATCTGAAACACCTTTTAAAAGTATGTCAGATGGCATCCCATTCTCCCTAAAATCCTTCAGTGGCTTCACCTTGTTCCTGGATAAACTCCCAGCTCCTTTCTTAGCTTACAAGGTCTGACCCTTGTCCATCTCTTGGATGTGACCTTGCACTCCTCCTTCCTTCACTCACTGGACACCCTTTGCTCTTTGCCTGCCTGGGATGCTGTTTCCAAGGTTGCTGCTTCTTGGCCTCCAGATCTCAGTTTCAAGGTTATCTCCTCAGAGGAGCCTTCCTGACCACTCTGTCTGTGGTCAGCCCCCTGCCCTCATCCCCACACCTTCTCTGTGCTACTCAGACTCTGCTTATGGAGTTCTGTAAATATGTCACGTGTCTCCCCACCAGACCGCAGACCCCAAAAGGGCAGGGATGGGTGGCTCTTTTGTCTATGGCTGTGCCACCACACCTAGCAGAAGGCCAGACACAGAAAGCACCCAAATTGATGGAGTGAGTAAATGAATGTGATCTCCTCCCCTGCTGCCCTGGTGAGTGGGACAGGGCTGTGCCATGGAAAGATCTCTGGACAGGACTCAGGAGACTTGTGTGACTTTGGACATGTTGCTTCTTCTCTTTGCCCCCTCTTTCATTTGCAAATGGGGATGGTAGTATTTCACAACTTTATTCTCAGGATCAAATAACCTGATGTATAATGTGCTTTGAAAAATTAAAGGTGCCTCTGGAATGTGAGTTGATATTATTAGATTTCTGGTCTCTGCCAGGAAATCTGCTGGCTGGGAGCCCAGTTAATATGAGCTGAGGGCTTGGCGTAATGACAGTGGCTCTTCTTGCTACTATTGCAAGTGTTTTTGCCCCAAATAGGTCACAGCTCTCTCCTGAGTGCAGATGGCAGGTCAGAGAGAGGCAGGAAGGATCCACAGAGCTCCCATGACTTGCTTGAGGCCATAAGACCCACTGGGGGTAAATGTTACTGGGGACACAGGGAGATGGTGCCCAGCAAAGTGGTATGAAGGGACAGGCCAAGGTTTAGGGCTCAGACTCACAGGTAAGGGAGTCTTGTCCTGAATCACAGCCAATGAGGCTGAATGGCCACTCATCTTGAATTAACCATGGCCAGGGCCCAGGTCTCAGGGGGAGGGAGGGGGTTGGAATTCCCAGGCTGACATAAACAGCCCGGGAGCTACCTGGCCCTTTTTGTCTGCTGAATCGTGGTATGTCTCAGTCAAGTCCTGTGATGGATCCAGAGGCAGACAGAAGGAGCAGGGCCTGAGAGGGGCCTGGCTATGGGGAGGACCCAGGAAAATTCTTGCAGTCATCAAAGTTGGGGGTTCTAGCTTCAGAGACCACTTGCAGGAGGCAGGTGCTTGCCGCTGTTGGGAGGGAGAGTGGCAGGTCTGTGGAGGAGGGAGGAAACATCATTTTTCTTTGCTAGTTCTTCAAATGGAACTGAAAAAATCAATAGCATTCATTAAGTTCTTACTAAGTACCAGATACTGTTTTAAGGACTTTGAATCAATTACATTATTTAATTCTAGCTACATGAACTAAGTACTATTATTACTTTATTTTACATATAATGAATCTAGGCACAGAGAGGTTATGCAACCTGTCCAGGAACATCCAGCTTGGAGGTGGTATGGGTAGGATTCAAGCCCAGTGTTCTCACTCTGTTGTGCACATCTACATTATTGCATTGTGGGATGGGCACACCCACACTCACTTTCGCTTGTGCAAATGTTTTTCCTCTCTCTGGATTGTCTGCCTTCCCATCTCTCTTGACCTGGATAATTCCTGCTCATCCTCTAAGAGTTCTCTTGGGAAAGAACTACATTCTCCAATAAACCTCCCTGGACCTCTAGCCCTGGTGAGGCACACCTTCAGTGGCTGTCTTGGTCCCTGTGCTTACCCCCATTGGTCAGTCAGTGTTTTGCTTCCTTGTTTATGGACCTGTGTCTCCCTCTCGATCTCAAGTTCCATAAAGAGCAGGGTCCTGAGGCTAATTTTATTTGCAGTCTCAACTCCTCATGTGCTGCAGGGCAGAGCATCAGATATTGACTAGGGCCCACTTCAAGCCGCAGAAGGCCAGGAACTGAGTATGGTGCAGCTGCAGCCTGGGTGAAGTTTTGCAGAATACACAAAGCACCAGAGCTAGGTTGGGCTGTGTTCAGCGAGGGAAGCTTTCCTGGGAAGGTGTGTATTAAGCTTTGCTTGGAGAGGACTTTGGGTTCGAAGAGTGGTTGATATCAATATGGACAGGGTCCTCGTGCAGCTTGCTGTGGAATGAGCCCAGTTAAACCTGACCACAGTTATGCCTTGGGCTCCTATGTCAAGATGCTGCAGGCTGGCCCTAAGGACACAGCAGCGGACAGGACTGGCTTCCACCTTCCAGGAATGAATTTCTACCTGGTGTGAGAGGAGGTTGGGGAGGAGACCTGTGTAGCCAACTGGTGAGGAAACCTGCCAAATGTGGAGCAAGGCTGGGCCCAGGGCCGCGGAGGAGTTCAGGCCCGGGCCAAACCTTCTGGTGGGTGGGGCCTCCTGGACACTTCCGTTCAGGTAAAATCTGTAAAAGCTAACAGGAAGATGTCACGTCTGTACTTCTGACCTCCCTCTCTGACTCAGAGTTGGTGGAAAACTCTTGCTAATTGATTGTCACATATCACAACTTCAGAATGGGGATCACTAGTCCTATTTCAAGAATTAGGAAACTGAGCTTGAGAAGTCATGTGACTTATCCTAGGTTGCTTGAATGGTAAATGGGAGGCGTAGATCTGGCAGTCATTCATTTACCCCACACTGTGCCAGGGTCTGGGGAAAGAGCTATGGCAAAACCCAGTCCCTGTTCCCATGGAGCTTACCTTTTGGGGGGCGGAGAGACAAAAACCACACAAATGAGTTCGGTGTTTGCACATGGGTGGTGGTACGTGCTGGAGAGGAAGAGGGTAAGAGGAGCCCCAGTCTAGGGAGGATGGAGATCCAGGATTGGCCTCTGAGAAGGTGACATTTGAGCAAAGAGTGTTAATGCTTCTTTGCCTTTTAGTACTTCTTTGGGAGGGGGCTGGGAAGGAGTCTCATTGCCAAGGAAGCAGCTTCAGTCCCTGACCGCTCCCCTCAGCTTGGGGCTGATTGCAGCAGACATTGCTCAGTACCAGCTGTCTGGCACCCCCACCTCCTCCCAGCCCGCAGTTTCCTGTGGCACCAGACACTTAGTTACCACAGCTGTGCTGACACGCCTCCTCCCCACAGCGCGGAACACAGGACAATCATCCTACAGCATCCCCGGAAATTCCCAGAGAATGGGCACCTGAGTTTGCTTGAAAATGGGCAGCGTTTCTCTGGGGCGCCACAACAGAAGGCCACAGAGGCATTGTCCATGGTGCTGTTTAAGACACTGCTGATCCTTGGGGAGGTGAGTGGCCTCCCCAGTCTGTCTGATGGCTGGCTGTCTTCCAGACCCTGATATGGATGCAGCCACCATCCAGGAGGTCAGTGAGGCCGTGCTGGCTCTGTGGCTGCCCACAGACTCGGCTACTGTCCTGCGGAAGATGAATGAGATCCAGGCCATCGCGGCCAGGCTCCCCAACGTGGACCTGGTGCTGTCTCAGACCAAGCAGGATATTACGAGGGCCCGCAGGCTCCAGACTGAGGCTGAGCAGGCCAGGTATGGCCTTGGGCCCTGAGCTTCTCCCCACCTGGGATGGGGATAAGGTTTTGTCCCCCAACCCTGTTTCTGGGAGAGAGGAGCAGAGGGCTAGGACACAGGGGGGGCTGCTTATTGTGGTGGGAGATGGTTATGTGACATGAAAAGTCAGGTTACACCTCACTTCCTTGACCCTGTCTTCTGTATAAGAAATGATCCAGAGGATGTGTCAGGTATAACACACACTCTTCCCTCTTGGTGGGGTCCCTGGAGGGAAGAGCTACTGAGCTAGTATGGTCCCTACTCTTTGTCTCAGGTGGGAAGACTGTTCTCTCGGACTGGCACATGAATTAAACCACACATTTATCATTCACTCTTCACTCATTCTCTTTGCTCTTCCTTCCTGTTCCTCAGGAGCCGAGCTCATGCAGTGGAAGGCCAGGTAGAGGATGTGGTTGGAAACCTGCGACAGGGCACAGTGGCATTGCAGGAGGCCCAGGACACCATGCAAGGCACCAGCCGCTCCCTTAAGCTCATCCAGGACAGGGTCGCTGAGGTGAGGCCTCATGAGTTCCTGGCCCCCATTTCAGAATGAACAGACAGATTTAGGCACAAGGCATAGAAGATGCTAGAAAGTGACCTTAATGATCAAGCTGGAGGTCTTGAGAAGACTGTTTTATAAGCCTCAAGTCTGGTTTTGAGCTTTGTATTTTCTGGTCTCTTGGTCAGGATGCAGAAGGCAGGGGTGAACTCTGAGCCATGGCAGAGGTGGGGGTCAGCTGAGCTGGAGAAGGAGGAGGCCTGGATATCATGGACAGACAGGGGCTTAAGGGAGCCATCATGATGTCCTGGTTGAACAGACTTTTCCCTGTCTGAAAATTGGGAGAAAAGATGGCAGAAGCAGGCTACTGGCTGCCTGTAAGAGCTACTACAAACTTCCTGATTTACTCCCTTTTTCCACAAAGGTTCAGCAGGTCCTGGGGCCAGCAGAAAGGCTGGTGACGAGCATGAGGGAACAGCTGGGTGATTTCCAAGCACGGATGGAGGAGCTCCGCCGCCAGGCCCAGCAGCAGAGGGCACAGGCAGCCCAGGCCCAGCAGCTGGCAGAGGGTGCCAACGCACGAGCACTGAGTGCCCAGGAGGTACAGAGAGGGCAAATTAGCCCAATGATACACAGCCAGTGAGGGGCTTCAGGATTAACCCAAATTCAACCTCTGGCTGCCTCTGCGTAACTGGTTCAGGGATGCTGAAGATGATCCAGTCCATTTGAGACATCTGGAGCTGTCTACAGATGAGGCAGCCACTTGCCCCAGCCCAAAGCTCATCTACAAAGCAGGTCTTTTAATATGTTATCTGGAGCTTGTCTCCTCAATCCCCAGCCTGGACACTCAGCTTAGACCAATGGTCTGGGCTCCATTCCTATTAGAGTTAGATCAGAGAAGATTAAAAGCTTCTCCCAGTGTCTCAAGTGCAGCACCTGCTTCTCCCAGGGTCAGGAACATTGGCATGTACAACCCTGGGATGTGACCAAGTTGCCAAGTCTGCTTTTCAATGACACCTTAATATGAACCTATGAGTATGTGTTTAGCATTATGCTTAAAGTGAGTGGGGAGTGACAGGAGCTAGAGATAGAGAGAGGGAAAGGTAGAATTGGAAGACATAATCTGGGGCACAAGGGTTTTATACATAAGACACATGCATGGGTGATAATAGGAGGTATCTTGTCACTGGATGCTGATCTGGGTGATGTCAAGTGATACTGTCTGATTATGGTGATACTGAGGTGGTTCTACTTTTTTTAGGACTTTGAGAGAATAAGGCAAAAGTATGCTGGGTTGAAGGACCGCCTGAATCGGAGCCCCATGTTGGGTGAGCAGGGCAGTCGGATCCTGACTGTCAAGACAGAGGCAGAGGAACTGTTTGGGGAGACCATGGAGATGATGAACAGGATGAAAGGTGAGGGGCACAGGCTGCTGGGCATCCCTGAAGGCTGGAAGCTACACAGGCTGCTGAGGTCCACTCTGGTTGGAGCCAGCAGTGCTAAGGGAGTGAGGTCAATCAGGATTTACTGAGCACCTAGCATGTATGACAGGTGCTGTTTACTGAGCACCTAGCATGTGTGACAGGTGCTTTTAAAAGGGTTCTGAGGTTTCCTCCAAAAGAAGAATAAGGAATCTAGAAGACACTCTTCTGTCCCTGGACTACTGTGTTCAGTGAATGCTGTATAGTTTCTCTGAATTTTGGCAAAAGTGGTTGGCAGAAACCTTGCTGGGTGGCCAAGTGGACACCATAGAGGAAGGTGGGTTGGCAGGTTCATCATGAAGAGATGCGAGGCTGTGGCCACCTACCCCTAAAGGGCAAGGAGCTGAACTCAAAGAAGGAACCAGAGGCTGGGTACATGCTTTTCCTGGTACTGCCCATTAATGCTCTCTATGAAGATAAAGAATTTGTTTATCACATCTGCGGATGACAGACAGTTAATACACCAGATAACAAAATCAGCACTGTAAGGCAATTGCAAAAGACTAAAAAGATGGGCTGAAACCAACAGGATGAAATTAAATAAGGAGAAACTCTACCTCTGGCCTTTGTGGGCCTAAACCACAAGTACAATTAAGGAGAGGTCTGGCTTCTCAGTGACTCGTGTCACTGAAACATGGTTTTAACTGGTAAATGCAAATTGTTACTCACCTGAGAAAGACCCAAGAGTTTTGAGTAACTGCAAGCTACTTTTGCTACTACTGAGAGCTAATAAACACAGAGCAGCCAAAGTAAGGGGGATCAGTAAAAGCTTAGGGACAATATTCAAACTACGTAGTGACTTGTGTGGCACATGTCCACCAGCCAGAACAATCTTGGGTCCTAGCATTGGAATTGACCCATTTGAAGGAATTTACTTTTAATTGGAAGATAATGGTGAGGATCATGCATGAGGGTAGCCTCTGGAAATAGGGGCCCTGAAATAGAGCAGCAGCGATATAACCACCACTATGGATGCATTTCAAAATTTGATCAACCTGTAGGTTCATGGGGATATTCCCTGGTTGACACTCTCTTATGCTCTGTCCAAGTGATGGCTGCTACATCTTCATAAGGGATATTGACAATCCTGCACGCATCAGGAAGAGAGTGACTAGGGAGGGAGGGAGGGCCCAAGAAATTGTATCTGATGAGGAAGACCTTTAACCTGGAGAAAAGGAGGCCTCAGAAATGTGTGGGACTGCCATGTGGGAACAGAGCAGGTACCTTCCTATATACCCAGGAGACAGACCTGGGGCAACTGGGTGGAAGCAAGGACGGTTAGATTTCAGTTGTCTGAGAAGAGGACTTTGTAAATATTCAGAGATGCCTGAAGTTGGAGCCTTTAAAGCAGTGCCTGCTCCCTCCCCATTCTTGGCAAAATTTAGTCTGGGGGAATAAGGTAGAGGTGTGCACCCAGGTGTGCAGCAGGATGAGCCTGAGCTGATGGGTCCTGCCTAGGGGACAGGTTAGTCTGGTCACTTCAGTGTCCTTCAAGCCTTTACATATAATCAGAAGGGACCAGGATGGGAGTTGTGTGAGGAGAACTAGGTTAATCTGGGGTGACATTTTTAGAGGTAAAGTGGGAAAGGATTCTGGTCACTTGGCCAGCTCTTTTGTCAAGGTACCTACTTAAGTGTCACTGGTAGGATGGCAGCTGTCTGGTCCAACAGTACTGGGCTGCTAATCTTGGTACCAGTATCCCCGCCCCCATCAAACTGGTACAACTGAGAGAGCCCAGAGAAAAGGAGAGGGGCAGTGAGGGCATGGGAATAATCGGGAGTGGAGGCTTCTTGAACTGGAGAGACAGGAGTCTGCAGAGACCACACCTTGAGGCCAGCCTCCTCTGAGTTGGTTCTCCTGCCTGTGCTGCCTCCAGGCAGGGGGAGAAAAAGGAAGGGATGGAGTCTTTGGGTGTCTCACTATCCTCTCCTCCTCCCTACACTGTTCCATCTGCCTCAGACATGGAGTCGGAGCTGCTGCGGGGGAGCCAGGACATCATGCTGCGCTCAGCGGACCTGACAGGACTGGAGAAACGCGTGGAGCAGATCCGTGACTACATCAATGGGCGTGTGCTCTATTATGCCACCTGCAAATGATCTCCAGCTCCCTTTGGCTTTGGAGGACAGATTGGGTGGAATATTTTCTACTCCAGGAGACTTGGATGCCACCAATGGCACATCTGCACCACCCAGGTGTGCAGCAGGATGAGCCTGAGCTGATGGGTCCACTATATTTGTGGACAGAGATGGTAGAGGTGGGTATGTCATCATGTCTGGAAATTCTCAAGTGGAGGGAGCCAAGCTGGGCAGTTTCTCTGCCCTTTGTCCTCTGTTGTGACTGAATCCTGTACCAACACAAAAACTTAACAAAAAAAGATATGCAAATGAAAAGTCCAATAAAAATCTTTGGAAAGGAGCCTAGAAGCCCAGAGAGAGAGAGAAAATGGTCTGTCTTCCCATTAAATAAACTTTTGTCACTTATTTCTGACTTCTGTTTGGCGTTCCTATGAGCTCAAGACCTTTGGGCTGCCCTACTCGCTCAGTCCAGCTTGCTCATCACCTGTACCTAGGGAGACTGGGCCCTTCTGCCCCAGGACCAGATGGATTCCATCCCTGGGAGGCCAGAGGAGCAGTTCCCACCTTTGAACAGCAATCCAGCTTCTAGTTACAGATGTGGAAATAGAAACCCAGAGAGGGGGAGTAATAGGTCCAGATTCACACAGCTCTCAGAGGGAGGACAAAGACTAGGATGTCTCCAGGGATCTTAGATCTCAAAGAGCACGTGCCCTCTGAGAGTGTGTGTGTGTGTTTGTGTGTGTGCGTGCAAGTATGGAATAGCATGAATATTTGTGTGCTAACCATGGCCCAGGTACAGTACATTAACTTCTTGATCATTATTAATCATTTTAATTATTTATTGAGCACTGTGTTGGACATTTGCATTATCTCATGATGTAGGTGGCACTGTTATTCCCATCAGACAAATAAGAAAAACAAGGCACAAAAGGCTAGGAACTCACCCATGGTCACAGAAGTGACAGGGGAGGCCTCAAACTTATGTTCTTCTAACACAGTCATTAAGAGAGCGGACGCTGGAGCCAGATCACCAGGCTCCACAGAGCTCCTGTTGTTGTGAATGGTGTAACTCATGTTACGAGGTGCCTGGCACACTGCAGGCTCCTAATGCACACCATCCACTATTGCTCATTCTGACCTGACCTGCAGTAGTCCAGGCACCTTCCACTCCAGACAGGCTGAGGTCCTTGAGCTGCTTCTGCCTTTGAAAGGATAAAATGAAGCTTTGTAGAGAAAAATATGTCCATTTTATTGAGCACAACATGGAGCATGAAGCTGAAGGGGGTGGGGCAAGAAAACTATGGAAGGACAAGAACAATGTACCGGACTTCCAGGGAGTTAAGGGAACCAAGGCAGGATTGGAACTCCTGGCTGAAATGAAAATAGTTAGCTTCCAGTGTACTTAATTAGGACAGTGTGGCCAGGGTGATAGGTCTTTGCAGGACCTAGTCATGAATTTCTTTCTATTCCACCTTGGATGGTGTAGCATTGCTTTTAGATTGAGGCGGGGAGGGGAGGGTCTGAAATGTTATGGGAGGGGGCTGGCACATCTCAGTGCAGTTGGGAACTAATCCTGGAGTTAAGGATTAGAGCTTTGAGGCCCCTAGGCAAGCTCTGGGAGCTGCCTGGCGTTCATGCAGATGGGCAGGCAGCGATGATAATGAGCCCAGTCTGGCCATGAGACCGGAGGCTGGAGAGGCAGGAGAGAGTGTATGCGGAGCAGGGAGTCTGAGTAGAGGCTCCATATGGCTTTGCTTGGAGAAGGTGGCACAGCCTGGCCAGTCCACTAAGCTTTTCACGACAAACAGTACAGACCCAGGCGAGCACTATCTACGCACACTGCACAGAGCCACGGCACACAGGGTGTAGGGGGCAGGTCAGAGAGACCTGGAAGCTGGCAGATGCCGCTCCTCCTGCCCACAGCTTCAAGGAGCCTCCAGGCCTTGGGGCTTCCTCCGGGGCCCCTTGAGGGTCTGCCCCAGGCGGCAGCAGGTTGCTGTTTCAGATCAGAACCCCCTCCTGCCAGACCCTGCGCCACTTGTTGCTCTTCCGCCCTCTGCAGGGTAGATGCCAGGTTTGGACGGGCAGAGAAGAGTTGGACATGTTCCCTGCAAAGGAAAGGTGTTCTGAGTGGCGCTGTCCCCTCAGAACCATCATTCAGACCCTGGGGTGGGGCTTTCCCTCTGAATAGAAGCCCTCCCCAAGCCCTGCGTCTGGGCTTCCCGGCCTCTAGGCCTCACCTGAACACCACAGTAACACGGGCCTGGGCTCCAGGGATCACATAATGAGACAGACCCCAGTATGCCCTGCCCGGCAGTGGGAGCTGCCACCGGCTTTAACTGGCACCATGACCTCTGATTTGAAGTTCCTGGAAAGGAGACAGCAGAGGTCTTGAAGTATTTGAGGGAGGAAGAAGGAAGAGCCAGGGGGATGTTCTCTGTGCCATGGCATCTGCCCAGCTCTCCCTTCATGAGCTTCACAAAGTCCAAGCTCCTGCAGAGAAGACAAAGAAGACAACCAGGGCTCCTACCTACTTCCTCCCCAAACACGGAGGTCCTGGAAACTCAGGGAATCTAATGCATGCCCCTCACATACACCCCGTTTTCTGTGAGCTTTTATAATCTCTGTTGCTTCACTCAACTTTTACAGTGTCTCTGTGGGGCAGGCTGAGCAGGTAAATACACTTTAATCAAGCCCTTTTGCAGCTCAGCAAGCTGGAAAGGGAGACACTCACTGACTGTCGATGGCCTCACAGTGAGTGAGTGGTAGGGACAGGCCCAGAGGTAGCCCCTTCCTGCCCCCCATCTAGTCTTTTCCCATTCTCAGAGTTGCCTCTGAGTGGAAGAGGTCTTTTTGTCAATTTCTGTCAGTCCTTTGCAGGGGTTCTTTCAGACCTGGTTGAGTTCAGCTAGGGCTCTGTTGCTGGCTGAAAATACCTACTGTTTTTTGTTGGCCTTTTTGAGAAGTGTGGGCTCCGAACAGTAGGAAGACTTTCCCTTGTTCCCAATGCTCAGGCAGCTGGAGCAGCAGCCACAGGGCCCAGTGGCCAGAGGCCCCTGGTGCATGGGCACAAGGCTGCTGCTGATGCGGAGGGAGCCATTGACCAGACAGTTGAGGGACCTGCCACCGGGGGCAACAGACTGGGGTCCATGCTGGCAGGGCATCCGGGTCAGTGTGGGGAGTGGGGTGCTCTGGTCCAGGGCGGGTGCTTCCGTGATGGTAATCTCAGGGGAGCCAGGTCTAGAGACTTCTGAGGTTTGCGTGGAAGGCAGCCTGTTCTCCACCTCAGGGCGGGTGCCGGGGCTGTGCAGGTTCATGTGTAACTTCCGCATGTGGTGCACCACGGCAGCCGCATTGAAGGCTTGCTAAGGAGACACAGCATCCTTAGAATCCCGAGGGGCTCAAGCATCCCCTTTCCTTGTGGCCTCTTGAAACCAAGTTGCCCATTTGTCATTTAGGGGGGTCAAGGGAGATGAAGGGATGCCTTGAGGTAGGCCCTTTCACTAGCCCCCACTTAGCCCAGCCTTCAGCCACCCACGCCCCAGCAGCTTGCACACCCCCTGCAGAGGACAGCTCACCCTCCACTTGCTCTTGGCAAAGTTCTTCTGGATCTGGAGGCTGACAGATGGGTAGATGTCTCGGTGGAGGGCTGTGTTTCCATCAATCCTGTGGATACAGGAGGGGTCCCTGGCTACTGGGTGGCTATGAACACTCAGCCAGAGGGTGGGCAGGGGGCTGTGCATGCAGGTCCAGGTTCACACTGAGTAGAATCCCCCAGGAGAAGGTAGACTCACAATAGGAAAGGGCTGGAGCTAGGGTTTCTCTGCCCCACTGGGCAGGTCATAGTGGGCTTACACTTTGGCAAAACCAAGTACTTTAAGAGCAGGGTTGGAAAACTATGGCCTGTGGGCCAAATCTCCCCATTGTCTGTGTTTGTCTAGTATGTTCTCACTGGAATGTAGCCATAGTTGTTCATTTAGTGTTTTCGTGGATGCTTTTGTGTTAGACCAGCAGGGCCCAGTAGTCCAGTTACTGCCATAGAGACAGTATGGTCAGCTAAGACTTGTACAAGAAACAGTTTATGGATCCCTGTATCACGGGACACTGCAATATTACTATGCTTTAGTTCCAAACCTTGCTTGCAACCAGCTCCTCCTGAAGCCTTCCTCAGTGAGGCCATCTGATATATGATGCCCCTTCCCCTTCCCTTGGTCTTTTATTCACCTGTCTCTGAGAATTCCACAGACACTTGCCATGTGCACAGTACCAGGACAATCACTGAGAGACCCAGAGAAATAAAAAACCCCAACCCCCAGGAGCCTATAATCCAGGGGTGTGGTGTTGCTTCAAGTCGTGGACCAGGGAAGTTGACATAAGCTGTATAATTAATAAAGGGGAATGAGAAGGTCTGCCCATCCTGCAGGTGTCATGGGCTTCTGGGAAGGGATCTGGACTCTCAAACATGCAACACAGAGGGCAGAAAGCAGGACATTCTCCCAGGTGGTACGACCCAAAATATAGTTAGGAAAGAGCTTGGAATAGAAGGTGGGGAGGGCAGGATGAGAAATATAACTTTAGATGTATCTGGAACAAAAGAAAGTGTGTTAGAAATCTTGGGAAATGAAGCTGGAGATAAAGGTCAGATTAGGGAAAACCTAGAAAGACTAAGGAATTTAAGCTCACTATGGCAGGAAGTGGGAAGCTAGTATAAGTTCTTCATCAGGGGAGTAGCATGAAAAAAAAAAGCTTCAAGATTTTATTTACACATTTTACCAGTTGGTTGCTTTGTGATTGATCTTAAATTTCTTCACATGGAACAGGTTTGATCCTAGAGTAAAAGAATGCTCTTAAGGACATGAGAGGGTTTTCTTTTGAGCAACTAGTACTGAGCACTGCACCACCTAGGAGACGACACCCAGGGCTGCTGAATGACAACGCCTGCTTGTCTGCCTCCTGAATTGACTGGACAATTCAGCTGCCACTCCTGGGTCAGAACCTACTTGATTAAATGCTGTTTGCACTTCCCCCTGTACTGGTGAACAGTTGTGTGCCCCTAGATATCTCCACAGTCAGGGGCTCAGGGCAAGCCAGTTCCAAGAAACCACCACGTGGATGAGTCAGGTGACTTTGAGAAGCACAGGGTGAGGGTTGAGGGTCCACAGTGTTTCTCACTCACCAGGGGTGCCTCAAGGCTTTCTCGCAGGTGTACCGCTCATTTGGGTCCTTCTCCAGCAAGTGGCAAATAAAATCCTTGGCTAAGGAGAGCAATCAGACACACGACAGCTAAGGACCAGATTTCATGACTGATGTAAATTCACTTCCGGGCTGGTGGGTGGCAGTGAATGCATCTTTAGCTAATCTTCCAAAGAGGCAATTTTAAGAGTCTTAAAAGAGAAAAAGAATTCCAACCACCTCACAACAACCCACTATGCACCACCCAAGAAGAGAGGCTCAGAGCAGCGTCACCCACACAGCACTGCAGAAGCATCACCAGTCATGAGGCACCGGTGTGCCTGCACTCCATGTGTGCATGCATTTGCACAGATATACAGGCCAGCACCAGCACATGGGCACACACGTGAGTGCTGGCTCCTTCCAGTTCTGATCTCCACTTCACAGGCCCAGCAAGTATGTATGATCACCTTCTCATATGCACAGACATTGCATGCTCTGTCCTGGTGTCTAATCCCTTGGTTTTGCCACTCTGACCTGAAACTCTCCTCTTCACCTGACTCTGCTTTCCTGGCATTTCGTCTAAAGTGAACCCACTTTCCTGTCCCTCTCACCAGACACACTGTTTCTGCCTGTAAGAAAGTAAGAGCATGAATCTTAGGTGCAAATAGTTTATCTGTCCTTAAACCAGATGAAGATTTCTCTACTTTCCCTGGCAGCTTGTTTTATAAGATCCCCCGGGGACTTTAAAGAAGCAGGACTGTCATCCTTTGTTAAGATCTTTTCTCTTGGTGGCCTCTGCCTTGAGCCTGTTATCGTGTCCTTCACACCCGCTGGCCTTACCTGACTCAGAAATGTCATCCCAGAACGGAGACTCAAACTCATAGTAGCCTTCTTTGATCTTCTCAAAAAGCTTAGACTCAGTTTCTTCATAGAAAGGAGGATAACCACATAGCCTGCAGAGGGACAGGAAGAAGGTACCTTGCTGAAGCACCCCATCCTTCCTGGGTCAGTCTCTCTCCTACCCTGCCTTGCACTGTACTCATGGGGGGCGGGACATGAGGGGGGTCCTAAAGCAGAGTGTGACCGGATGTGATTCAAGAATGGCACAGGTCCTATGAAGAAGTGTGCAGGAGCCCAGGCCTGACTAGGCATCCCCGGTCTTTGTATATTATGTCCCCAAACCCTCACTACCTCTCCCCGTACTTCCTCTGACTCTTGGATGCTCTGTACAAAATCTCTTTGAGAAGGATGTGGAATGTCCACCTGAATGTGATTTTCACGAGGGATTTTTTTAGGCTGTTTTATTTGTGGCTTTATTCTTTAGCACTGAGCCCAGGGATTGACTCAGAGTAGGCAGTCAGTGAGTCTTTGTTGTGTAAATGAAAGCACCAGAATAATTATTCAACATAAACTGAGGAAATAGAGAACTGAATTCACACCAATAGCGGATTATTTTTCCTAAAATCAAAGCTTGCTGCAGGCAAGATTGGTGATGGGGAAGAGGTGGTGAGCAGGTCAGGAAAGGGAGAGGCCCAGAATGTAAGGAGAAGAGAAAAAAAAAAAAAAAAGAGGTCCTGACCAGCTTCACCCAATCTATGATTTTGCCTTGGGAGACTAGGTTGGGGGGAAAGTTGAGATGCAGGGGTTCTGGGTTCATTTGGCTTCCCACCTGGCTTGACCTCTTGCTGGTCCTAGAGTGGGACTCGACATATTTATATGCGGCAAATGGAGGTGGGTGCAGGAGGAGAGAGCACTGGGTGGCTGAGCAGTGGGTGTGTGGTGGGCTCTGCTTTATAACTTGGTGGAGATAAGGACAGAGGAACCTTTGGAGATGTGTGCTTGAATCAGTGTGCATATGTGTGCACTTGCACACATGCTTGCTTGGAGGAGGAATGGAGATGGGGAGGGAAAGGGAAGGGTGGGCAGGTTCCAAGATTTCCCAAGGTCTGAGCCAATGCCAGCTTCTACTCACAATATGTAGGTGATGACGCCAATGGACCAGCAATCCACAGCCTTGCTGTAGGGCTTCTGGGCCAGCACTTCCGGAGCTGCAGCAAACCAATGTCAGAGTCAGGGCTGGGGGTGAGAGAAGAGGGCTGTGGGGCGGGGGCTGAAGGTTAGGAAGAAGCTTAGAGAAGGGAACGAGGGTAGCCCTGGGGATGGTGTTGTTTTTGTGAGACTGAAAATTCCCCCAGGCAGAAGTTGTTTTTCCCCTAGGAAGACTGAATCCCCTTATGAAGAGAGACTGTGCCTCCTCCATCAGACTGGTTATTCCCTGTGACAGGCTCTACAACTCCTCCATCAGACCAGGGATCTCTGCAGCTAGTCCTCCCCTATCAGACTGAGTACTCTCTGAGAGTAGGACCTTTATCTTCCAGTCAGATAGGGAATCTCCAGGATAAGGGTCCTATCTTTCCCTTCAGACTGGGAAAGCCCCAGGTAGGTGCAATTAGAGCCCCTGGAAAGCAGAGACTGAGTCTCCCCATTGGTTAGGAGGCTCCTAAAGAGCAGGCAGTAATTTTCCCATCAGACTCTGGGTATCTTCTGAGGGCAGGGGCTTTGCCTACCCTATCAGATTGAGAGCTCCCTGAAGACATGGACCAGGTCTTCCTTTGATTGAGAGCCCCAAGCAGGTAGAGAACTACGTTCTGTATACATCCCAGGCACCTCAGCTTTGTACCCACTGAAACTCAATATCTTCTGGAGAGTAATTGACCTCCCTTTTGGGGAGAGAGTAGGTTCCCTCTCTGAGTCAGGGCTCTGCTTCCCATTTCCCAATTGCAAGCAGATGATGATTGGCTTAGAGGAAATGGGCAGGAGTGGATATTCTGTCTCAGCTTCCTCCCCAAGGGATCCCAGAAATGCTTTCACCAGGCACTCTGCCTGCTCCCACCTTTTCAGGAGCCCTGGAAGTCCACAGGTCTGTTTGCATGGGATGCCCCACCTCTGCCAGTTTCCAAGAGTGCTTCCTTGGAAGTACATTTAGGGGTCCATAGGTAGGTTCTTTAAGCCCAAACTCAACATCCCATGCTTCCAGGCTCCCCAGAGTTGGGGGTTGAGGTCTCCTCTAGAGTGGGAGAAGGACTCGGGCTAGCGCTCAACCCCTCTCTACTGATCTTTGGGTTTGTGATCCTGTCTCTGGCACTGATCCCACTGGAAAGACAAAGACAGGAGATCTGTCTTCAGGGGTGATAGTCAAAGTCTAGGCTGAGGCCTGGAGAGGGCTCATGGGTAGGCTGTATTTAAAGGTGTCAGATTTGAAAGAAGTAGGGGTAGTTCTGGAGATAGATGGATTGACTGGTCCTAAACCTCCTAAGTGAATGCTCTCCCTGGATAACCCTGAAGGTGAACCCCGACCTCACAACCACCATTCTCTGTGGGTTACAATGCTGTGACTGAATATAGTCAACTAGTCATCTTCCCTCCTGCTCCCTGACTCACCCACATAGCCCGGGGTTCCACAGGCTGTGGACATGACACCACTCTGTTCCATCTTGGACAGACCAAAGTCTGTGATCATGATTTTCGAATTCTCTTCAGGGGTGAGATACAGCAGGTTTTCAGGCTGCAGGAGAAGGAAATGGGTGACATAGGACACAGTCACTTGAAACACATCTGTCTTTCCTTCTCCTCAATATAAATTTCTTAGGAAGCTGAGCCCTGAGCTCCTGACTCTGTGGCCAAGCTCATCTTCCCTCATTCTTTCTTCCTTCCTTCAACCTGTGCCCTCACTCCTCACCCCAGAACGCTGTGTTTTCTCTACGGTCCTGACTTTGCTCAGCTTTGTAACTCTTCTCCCTTTACTCCCAACTACCTCAGGACCATCTCTTTTTTTTTTTTTTTTTTCCCGAGGGAACCAACCCTTGGTTAATTCCTCTGACCTCACCAAACTCTATTGTGATGCCTGGGGTCATGTAGACCTTCAGTAAGTATTTGTTGCAACTGATTTCACTCTGGGTTCAAGAAATGTGTGGATTATTTTGATATCTTCATAGGGTAAGACACGGTGAAAGTTTCAGGAAAAAACTTGAGGTGCAAATTAACAACGATTGTTTAACCACCCAAGACTTGTTTAAGGAATCTGAGGGCAGAAGAGGCCTTGGGAGTATAACTGGTCCAACCCTCTTGCTTTTTACCACTTGAACTTCTCACAATCCATGTGGTTTCCTAAAGGATCATTCTGTTTCCCACTGGGTGCTCAGGCTTTGGTACCTTTAAGTCTCTGTGGACGATGCCATTCTCATGGAGGTATTTCACTGCTGACAAGACCTGCTGGATCACCAGACTGGCATCCTTCTCTGTGTAGACACCTCGCTCCAGGATCCGGTCAAAGAGCTCCCCTCCAGAAACACTGTGGGCACAGGGCAAGAACAGGAATCCAGTTCTTCATGCAGGTCAGTGGAATGCCAATGTGCTTGCTTTGTGGTCGAGAAAGATATAGCTGAGACACGACAGGAAGGTGCCCATGAACTGGGATTTGAAGGGGAGGGGAGGCCTACTCCAGTCTCAGAATACCTCCTTGGGTACCTGGTGTGATATCGCTAGGGAGTTATTTCTCTGGGCCAAGTTTCTCTCTGGGAACTTCCTTTACAATGTGAATGTCCCTGGTTGGGGTTGCATAAGAAGCCAATAATCCCTTCCTGTGGACACATTCCTTATCTGTCTTCCCTCCTGGCCTGGGACACAGGAAGTCATCATGAATGAGAGAGGTGACACAAAAACTGGTAGGAAAGAAAAGGTGTGAAAATGAGACAACTCTGCTTATATCAGGATTTCTTTCCTCATCTTGGAAAACTGGACTACTTAAAGCTGAAATTATAGGTTGGACCATAGAAGTGTTTCAAGACTCAAACAGCATGTGTCTCAGGATGCAGAGGAGCTTAACAGCAAGTCCAACCTCCCATATCTTTTTTTGGCAGGGCAGGTACTGGGGAATGAACTCAAGGGTACTCAGCCACTGAGACACATCCCCAGCCCTATTTCGCATTTTATTCAGACAGGGTTTCACTGAGTTGCTTAGTGTTTTGCTTTTGCTGAGGCTGGCTTTGAACTCATGATCCTCCTACCTCAGTCTCCCAAGCTGCTAGGATTACAAGCATGTGCCACTGGGCCCAGCCCAACCTTTCATCTTTTGAATACCACCTACACCATTTTTGCCTGGAAGTTTTCTAGTCTGTACTGGAACACGTAAATGTCAGAGAACTCACTACCTCTAATGACAAGTGTTTGGCTTCTTAATATTTCTACATATTATGTGAAATCTGGCACCCTGTAATTCTTTTCAGAAGATACAGATTCTGCCCATTGGGACTATAAAAAACATGCAAAACATCTTTTTACATGAATCTTTTCAAGTATGTGAAGCTGGTGGAATGCTCTACTGAGACCTCCTCTTCTCTGGGATAAACATCCCTGGACTATTTTGAACATGATCTGGGGTTTCTGATGCTCTCACCATCCTGGCCGCCATTTCCACTGTCACATGACCTTAGATGTGGCTATGCACAGCTGACAGCATCATACAGCAATGGAGGAATAGAGTGTCTCCAATCAAACCCATTCCATCTTGCTCTCCTAGTTTCTCTCTTTGTGGTCCAGGGTCTGTGATAGGAACTGGAGGCTCCCAAGAAAGATGCTCTTTGAACACAGCTATGAACACCTGACTATGAATGACTTGGGTCCTGGAGTAGTGCTCTTAGAAGGCTTGGTGGCTCCCAAGTGACATCTAAACCTGCCCACCTCCTTGTTTTCCATTAGCCTGCAGACCATCTGGGTGCTAATCTTGTCGAATTGGCCTCCTGAAGGTGCCTCATGGTCCCTGCTCACTGGTTATTGCCACTTTGGGCCCTTCCCACCTCAGTCCCTTGACTCTTTCCTGGGCCTCAGTGAGCCAATCAAATTAGTTAATCATATTAGTGCATTGAAGTTTCTGAGGAATTGATCCATCTGTCAAAACCATTGTGCCCAGTCACACTGAGTTTGCAGAGTGGTGTGTGTCTATGGGAGTGATGTGTGTGTACCTTTCAGACACTACATAGGTGTCTTTGAACCCAAGGCTGTGCCCTCGGGAATACTGACCAATCCACATGCAGTCATCATCAGTCAGAACTCTTAGGTGGATATGACAATGGCACAGAGACCTTTCCAATGACATTCTATTTCTGTCCTACAGATGGATGCACACAATACTGATGGTTTTTAACTTTGAGTGGATCTCTATTGAGAAAGTCTTTCTTTATATTCAATTGAAATCTATCTGCCTGTGACTTCTATCATAATTTTACCCTGAAATGCTGTTAATAATATATACTATACACTTGATTGACATGGAGTAGTCAAAATGGACTCCAGTCACGGTGTCAGAGAAGGGTTCTGGTGGTCCATGCTATACCTGGCATTACCCCATTTAATTGCTGCATTGGGGGGAAGTCCCAGAAAGTCCCAGGGGAAGGATGGGGAAGCAGAAGAGCACAGACAGCTCTTTGCCCACTTGTAGAAAATATTGTAATGCCAGGGAAGCCTGTTCTGGTACGAACCAACTCAATAATTAGCCCCAGGGTTACTCCTCAGCTCACACAGCATGCCTATCATTAGAGGTGTATTGACCCCAAAAGAAGTCTTGGCAACTGAGAACCTCTTGGACTAATGCTGCTTTTGTCTTTTAGTTGCCATGTTCTCACCACTGACCAATCTCCTGTGGGCCTCCCAGGCCCCTGCACATCTCTGTGTAGGAGGTGGGCTGCCTTTCACTTACAGCTGCATGACCAGGTAGTAGTGAGTAGAGCTCTCGTAGATGTCCTCCAGGGTCACGATGTTCTCATGCTTGATCCTGGGAAAAAGCAGGTATCATGGTCAAAGGTATGTGTGGTTCAGGTGTTCTAGACAAAGAATGCAGCCCCAGCTCCAGAGAATCTGTTAGACTCTAGATGGCAGTTTTTAGGAAGACTGGGTCCTTGGGAAGCCTTTGTAGTAGGTTGGCTGTCACAAAGTAATCCCAGAGAAAAGATTCCCAGGGTGGTGTTTGATCCACATCAATTGAATGAATAATTGATCATCATATTTTCAGGGAACAAACATTTCAATGTAACTCCAGGATTTTTATTAAACTTTAGCAAAAGAGAAAGTTTAGAGAACTGAGGAAGTGTTTGGGATGTAACTCAATGGTAGAGTGTGTGCTTAGATTTTATTAGGGTATGAGGCTCTGGGTTTGATCCTCAGAACTTAAAAAAAAAATGAAGAAGGACAACTAAGGAAGGCTAGGAGGTACCCAAGAATTGAGGAAGACTAAAGGGTACCAATGCCAGGTTATTCTACACAATGAATATATCCATCTCTCCTCAGAAACACGGCATGGAGAAAGTACAACGCAACAGGAGAGACGTGGGTTAGCTGAACTCCCTCTTAGGTAACCATGGAGGAAGTTGTTGAAAATGTATTATTCCAGGATGTTGTGGAAAACAAGGAAGATACTTATTCTCTGTGTGATGTCCTAGATCAACAATTCTCAATCAGGGGATTTTTTATCCCTCAAGGGACATTTGACAATATCTAAAGATACTTTCAATGGTTGCTATCAGGGTAGGATGGGCTACTGGCACCTAGAAGGTGTGGTGTTAGACATCAACAGTGCACAGGACAGCTCCCAACACAGCTCGGAATGATCTGGTCTGAAGTGTCAATAGTGTTGGGAAACCCGGCCCTGGGTGACCTTTGTCTGTGATTACTCAGAGACTGAGTCAAGTGGATTAATCATATTAGCTGAGGGGCTTGGCTTTCCAGGTAGCGATGCTGGGCAGGCCTGGGAGGAGGAATGTCTTCAGTAAGTTTTACTCATGGCTGTGCAGCACAGGGACTAAGTCCTTAGAACCTGAGTCTGCTGGGCCTGAATTCAGATCTGGATCAGGCACTTACTAATTAGGTAACATGCACTAACTTTCTCAGATCTTCTAAGGCATCATTTTCCTTGTCTGACAAGTACATTTCTCTCATAGGGTAATATCGGGATAAAAAGAGATAATGCATGAAAAATGCTAAGTAGAGTGCCTGGGAAATAGCAAGGACATAATCAATCATACCTATCCAATTTAAACTATTGTTAAAAGTACAGACCTATTGCACTGGTTGCAACTATATTCATAAACCCATGATGCTACCCTTCCTTTATTGATTACTCACTTGCTGAACAAATAGTACTTATGTTGTTGATACAGGGCAATGATAAGAAAGACCACCATAATCTTTGCTCTTGATGAATCTAGAGTCCATGGAGTGCAGACCTGTACCTCTAGCATCCTATTTGACACCTCTGTGTAGGGATACGTGGACACCTACAATCAGTTTGTTCCAACCAATTTCTTTCAATTTCCTGAGTCTCTCCTTTTTCTTCTTTGCCCTCATGAGCAATGATGTTATTCCCCACTTAGTGGACATTTTCCCAATCTCAGATCATTTTTCATGCTTTTCTCCTCCATACTCACTGGTCAACCACAAACTCAATTACTTCTCTTTCTGAACTGTCTCTTGCCTCCAGTTTTCTTGTCCCCACATGGCCCTGCTGCTACCTTTGTCTAGATTGTTTTGAAAGTCTTATAATTGGTCTCCCACCCTCTGGCTGGTCTCTTCCAACTCATCCTCCACCATGCTTCTGTGGGATGGCTCTAAAATACGTATCTGATTGTGTGACTGTTTAAAATCCTGCTGGGACTTCTCTCTGCCAACAGAATAAAGCTGATGTTCTTTATCATGGCATCTAAAATCCTTTGCAGTGAGGTCCCATTTTACATTTTAGTTTCATCTTCTTTCCCTTGATGCTACTCATTTCAAATTCAGGGACTTCTAGCACTCACTTTTCCCTAGTAGCCCTTGAACTTCCATGATTCTACACTGCTCTCAGCCTGAACTTCCTTTCTGTACCTCCCTTTCTTGCCCTTAAAAAAATTTCACTCATCCGTTAAGGTCCTTCTTTGAAAATGTGCCTGATAACTCACATTCACAAAACCCAGGTAGGTAGAATGAATCCCTATGTCCTCTACTTCGGCTGGTACACCTCACTTTGGATGGGATTAGAGTTTGTTAGGGGCACCTCTGTCTCCACCTGGAAAATATGAGCTCGGGAGATTAAGGAATTTTGTCTGCCTCAACTTTTTGTCCCCATTCCATGTGCCTAATAGACTTTTGACACATAGTAGGGGTTTCACAAGGGTTTGTTGTAAGATTCTTCCTGTAAACATTTGATGATTTGTTAGTGTCACCAATGGTTACATGACAGTTGGAGAGCTGAACCTGCATTCGTTTTTGATCAAATTGAAGCTAATTTCCAAGTCTTATGCTGTCTCCTTAATTATTGATTCTTCCTGGTGCTGGCTATCAATTGACTTTTGTTCCTTTAAGCTAATTACTCTCTGGCCTACATGCAAAAACCCAGCTCTGCCACCAGTGGGTTTGCTAGTCAATTTTCTGGGGAAAAAAATCAGCCAGGACAGCTGTCTGACTAAATTTAGCTGATTGACCAAACTGACCCGTCATCTCAAAGGGAGCAGCGTCTTTGGATGTGGAAAGCAGCCCAGTTTTTCTCAAAGGTAATTGGTGGAGGGCACGTTGTGGTCCCACAGTCACACCTGACCAACCCTAAGGGACACTCACTTTTTCAACACAGCGATCTCATTCTCCAAGCTGCTGTCCCGGAAGGCAGGTGACTTCTTGATGCACTTCAGGGCAAAGAGCTTCCCAGTTACCCGTTGCTTCACCAGGAAAACTTCTGAAAATGCTCCTCTGAGAGGGAAAGAAACAAGAGATAAAACTTATTCTGAATGGCCAGAGAACATTCTGGAGGGTAAGTCTCCAATTGTCACTGTGGGCCCGGGCCAGATGGCAGGGCTACCTGACACGCCAGGGTGCTCTTTTCTTCATGGGTCATATGGGAAGGAAAAGACCCTACTCAGGGAGCAGGCAGGTGCTTTTCCTGCTTCCATGATTGGAGAATGACTTCCAGAGACTCTCCTTCAGCTGTGGAGATTTCTTCACTTGGTAAGTCCATGAAAAAGAGGCCACTGCAGGGTCCATTCTCTTGCAAGAAGGTGCAGTGTGGCCCTTTGGAGTGGCAGTGGTAGTGGTAATAGGGGAAAGGCTCAGACACAGTGGGGCAGGGAAGATTACTGTGTCTATTTTAGATGTTGATAATTTCAGAGAACCAGAGGGCTGGGCACCCTCTCATTCATTCAGTGGAATATGCAAGGACTAAGGATACCACCCCGCAGCTTCTGGAGCAGACTCTCTGAAGATAGCAATGGAACCCAAAGGGAAAACAGGGTAGGATTCCAAATTGCAGGCTTCTTCATTTGCAGGGGTCTTATAGAGACCAGTCCATCAGAGTAGCAGGCAAAGGGCTAGGGATGTGGCTTGGTGGTATGGTGCTTGCCTAGCATGCATGTAGCCCTAGGTTTGATCCACAGCACTAAGAAGAACAGCAGCTAAGCTGAGGGTGGATACTGGAGCCTGATTGTCCATGTTAGAATCTCAGGTTTGGGGGAAGCTAGTTACTTAACTTCTATAGTTAGTTTCCTCACCTGAAAAGTGGGAATATTGTTAGACCCTGATCTATGAGATGGTTGTTTAGAAGATTAAATAAATTAAATATGTAAAGGGTTAGAAGTGTTTCTGACATCTATTAAAGCCATATATGTTAGTCAGGCGGGGTGGTGCAGCCTGTAACCCCAGCGACTTGGGAGGCTGAGTCAGGAGTATCTCAAGTTTGTGACCAAACTGGGCAACTCTGTCTCAAAATAACAAATGAACAGGGCTGGGGGTGCAGCTGAGTGGCACAGTGGCCCTGGATTTAATCCCTAGCACCCCAAACCAAAAACAAAACTCCATATGTGTTAGATACTATAATTATTCTTAACATCATTTGAATAAAATCATGGAGAATACCTAGCGATGCAGGAGGAATGGAATGTAAATGAGGGAATAGCTGAGCCACCCTCTCCCCTGCCATCTGGGAATCCTGGAATGAAGGCCCAGACACAGTCAAGCTTTTGCAAGGACTTTGAAAATCTGCATTAAAAAATACTTGGCACTTCCTGAGTCTGGTTCCTGCTCCTTGGCCACACAGAGCTCATCAGAGCTTTAGAAATTGCCTGTGCGTCTATTCATTCATCCATCCCTTCAGCCAAGATTTGTTGAGCACCTACTGAGTCTTAGACACTGAAGATAATAAAAGGGGGATTTCCATTCTTAAGGAGCCTGTAGACCAGTGAGGAGCATAGACAAGTAAGCAATTAGCATTCAATTTGAAAAAAGGCTATCAGGCATTCAGTGAATGCTCCTGATGGAAACTCCGTGTCAGGCACTGGGATGGGTACGGGGCTTAGAATCCAGTGTGAGAGATAAAGATGGCATATTATGAGACCACAGAAAACCAACATTTAACACAGCATCCTGTGGGCAGTGATTGGGCAGGTTGTGCACTGCACAATCTCAACAGGTGCTATTCATCTTGTAGCCCCTATATATGCTCACAGGATAATTATTATGACATTTTACTTCCAGAAGACAGAGTGCCAGGGAAGAGGGTACCTTTGTCTTAATTTGTACAAAATGACCCATTGGGATGGCTGAGGAGTACGTAGTATTTCACCCCTGATTTAAGAGTACACTGAGCTCAGTTTTAAGGGATGAATGGACCCAGTGGGGGAGAGGGGAAGAGTGGGAAGAGTTTCCAGTGGGAGTAGAGAGGAAGCATGAGAGGAAGCATGGAGGGGCTGGAGGTGTAGCTTGCCTGATTCCCCTCTAGTGTTGGCTGAGGGGCGGAGGGAGCATGGAGGTGTGGAATGGCCCTGTGAAGTCAGAGGCGAGGCATAGTGGAAGATGCATGGGGCTGGCTCCAGGTCCCATGCCTGGTTGTGTATAGAAAATGCTCAATCAACATTTGTTGAAGGAATGGATGGTCTAGTGGATGCAGGGCAAGTTGGGGTCCGGAAAGGATTAGTGTGTGTTCTACTCATCTTTACACTCCACTTTCCTAAAATATAAAATGACAGTTGAGTTCACGGCCTCAAGGACTTCTTCCAGCTGTGACATACTAGAATCCACCTTTTGAGTTCTTCTTTTCAACCTGAGCCTTTGGAACCACAGATGGATGGTCCCCTGATTTCAGAGCTGACACCCACTCTGGGGCCTATTGGGGAATGGTATCAAATGAGGGCCTTCGGTTTGCCCATACCCCAGGGTACTGTCTATAGGGCACAGTCTGCACATGGCGCCACCTAGAGTCGTGTGGTATTATGGCAATTTGAGAGGGTGTTACTGCCAGGCTGCTTTAGTCCTGCATCATGGCTGCATTGGGTGGGGTGGGGCACAGTGGGAGGATTAGAGGGCTTTACCTTGCCACTGCCAGGGTGGGGAGCGGAGAACTAGTTTTGAGCAGTCAAGGCTGCCTACGACAGAAGACAAAACAGGCAGGGCCTTGTTCTAGGCGATGTAGACAGAGAGGATTCAGAAGAGGTGACATGTCATGGTATTTGCAACTTGTTTAATAAATGGTTCAGAGAAATATGTGTGCATATAAAACAAATACCTCCCTAAGCATCCATGGGCATTGATTCCAGGACCCCCTGGGATACCAAAATCTGCGAATGCGCAAGTCTCTTCTATAAAAGGATGCAGTTTTTGCCTGTACTTTATGCATATCCTCCTGTATACGTTAAATCAGCTCTAGATTACTTATAATATCTAATGCAATGTAAATTGCTGTTATAATGTATTGTTTGGGGAATGATAATGGAACAGACTTTTTGGTACAGATGAGAATTTTTTCTGAATATTTTTGATCCACAGTTGTTGAATATGCACATGTGGAACCAGATGATATGGGAGAGTCAACTTGTGTAATGACATGTCAACAACTGCTGGATTTAGGTGGTGGCTATATTAATGTTCACTCTACTATTATTTCGCATTCCCTTATGTTTAAACATATCCACAGTTAAAAGCTGGAGAGATAAGCTCTCAGAGGATTCCAGTGTCCCTCTGGTTTAGCTGTTTTTAAGTAGGCCTTGTTGAGTTCCTATGGGGAGGGTGCTTTTGTCTTCTGACTGTCCCACAGCACAAGTTTATAGCAGATGTGGGTATGCTCTGGTCAACCTGGCCTTCCTTCTCCCCATTTCCCTTCATTTTAGGAATGCTTAACAAATCATTTCCGATTCACTCATGAGCCTTGTCCTTCTCTCCTGCCAAAGCCCCCTCTCCAACTACCCATGTCTTGGCAAGGGCCCCGATGGAAGACTGGCACTTTGATGACCAGCACTACCTCTGAGATCCTCTGGTGTGTGCAGAACCTGGCAATCTGCCTGTGCCAGGAAGGCCCAGAGGGCTGATGTCGGCCATGCCTGGTTCCTCTCTGCAGCGGGTGGGAGGGCATGTGTCATCATCTGAGGTCGCTGTTCTCCTAGCCAGGGCAGAGTGCAGCACATTTGGCCAGGATTGACTAGAGGGAAAGTTTGTCCCACAGTCGCTCCTCACTGCCCAGGCCCAATTAGCCCTGGCTAATTAGCTGACCAGCTGGGGCTCTGAAGAGGTGGGGGCCCGTGGCCCCAAGCTGCTGCCCGCCTGCGTCAGACTACAGCCTCCTGGGGGAGAGGCAGGACTAAGTGGAGAATCAGCTCCAGAGAAGCTGTCTCGTGTCTGCCAGCTGTGTGATCATCGTCAAGGGCCAAGCGCAGGCGCCTGCAGGCTGGTAGGAGTTTGGACAATGGCATAGTCAAGCACTGCGACAGAGAAGAAAGGAGGCTGGGGCTGCTTCTCCAGCCTCAGAAGCCCCTTCTCGTTCAACTAAATCATGTAGTGAGATTGGCTGGATCACTGATGGGGAAATGAGGAAGCCCAGGAAAGTTCTAGGATTGCTGAATCTCCAGAAGTGTTCCCCAGTTCCTCTCTTGCCAAGGCAAGAATGCACACGTTGTCACAGATCAGAAGTATGCAGACGGCCACTGAGTGGCTCAGATGGATGCAGAACCTGGGGGAAAGGGGCTGGTGTTCCCTGAAGACTCCAGTCCATTAAGTCATCCCAGGTATTAAACAAACCTCCCCCTCACTCCACTCGCCCAGCCCCAGGCCAAAACTCCCACTAGGCCCCTTAGGGATACTGAGAATAAGTCACAGCAGCCTCAGTCCAGATCATCCATTTCTACTCCCAGAATAACACTTCCAACTCTCCCCAGCACCCCCCTGCAGCCCACCAGGGGCTCCCAGTCCCCAAGACTTACGACCCAAGCACTTCCATGAAGATGAAGGTTTTCCGGATGTTGGTGGTCTGTTTCTTCCAGGAACTGCAGTCATCTTCTTCCTTTCGACCCATCGCCTCCAGAGTTGAAGCTTCTGGGGATGCTTTGTTGGAGGGAAGAAGGAAGGAAAAAAAATGGTCCGATCAACTAGTTTCTCAAATAAGATGAGAACAGGTTGCAAAAGAATCTAAAATACATCATTTATGTAATGGCCAGAAGGAAGGGTTGAGAGCAAAACATGGATAATTGATAAAAATAAGAGTATTCTCCCCATTGGTTTTAAAAAATCACTATAACAAATTTATTGAACACCTGCTACATGAACATCATGCTGGCTACATGATGGAGGAGTTAGAGTCCAGTGGTGGAACCCTACTTTGTAATCTGTGCATTAATTAAGGGCAACAATGTGCATGGATATACAATAACAGGGGAATGCTCACCTCCAGGGATCTGAGCTGAGTTGAGGCGTTTCCTGTGTTACCCAAATGATCACCAAGATGTTTACTCAGACTACAGAGTCAGCCTGATGCCTTTCTAACATCACAGTTCTGCCACCCCCCCAAAACAGTTCCTCCTACTACTCTCCCCTACCTGTTATAGCTTAAATGAATGAGAATTATGTTTCCTCTGCAGCTCCCACAACATCCAGCACAGAGCTGGGTAAACAGTTATTCATTAAAATCTGAATTGAATTGTATCCTAACTCTATCAGAGTTCTGGATTACATATTCATTCAGCTGTCCACACATATTTATTTAGCACCTATGATGTGGCCCTGCTGGATATGTAACAATGGACAACATAGACCATGGCCCTGCCCTCCTGGTGCTGCCAATCAAAGGAAACAGGCAGTGAGCAAGCAAACTCACCCATATGCGTTTACAAGGTGTTGGGGAAACCTGGATGGCAGGATTACTGGGTATTTGGGAGTGATGGGTGACATACTTTAACTAAGCCCTCTCTATCCACATTCCTTGAACTTGACAGAGAAGTAGGAAAATACATCTAACCGCTGCCCCTCTAATATGATGCCTTCCATCTCCACTTTTAAAAATGTAGAATCTCTGAGATCTTCTAATTGCCTCAGAACAAAAAGAGAGTTTGTGCTACCACAGCTAAGAATCAGGTGAAGAACACAAGTCTGGAGGTCAACCTGATTTTGACTTCTCCCTCCATTAATTCTCAACCTCTTGGAGTCTGACTGGCAGAGATTGCTCTGAGCAAGATGAACTGTTCAGGGTATGTTTAGGTATGCATTCTGCAGATGCTGACCTCCAAATCCAGAGGCTTCCACTTATCAGGGTGCTTGGCACCTGGAATGCACGAACTCCCACCCCACCAGGCAAAAAAAGTGGGGAATAGGAAAGTTTCAATTTGAACTACAGCAATCAATCTTTTCAGGTGTAAGGGTGTCGCTTAGCAGACTCAGTCTCCAGGGGCAGCTTCTTCTTGGGTAGGCACACTGCAGTTGGGAAGTCTTCAAGAATGCAGGGGATCTGGGTGAAGTATTGGATGGGATGTTTGAAAGGGCAAACCTCTGTCTCTCTCCCTTCACAGAGCAACAGAACTGTGGCTACTCCTCTCCCAGGTGAGGGCAATCCAGAGCCTCCCAGCTCCTGCTCCCCCTCCCCGGGGGTTGTGCTCATCACTCCCCCTTCTGGAGCCCGGTGGAATGACTGCCTGCTCTCCAGGAGGCTTCACCACCTCATTAGCAGATCTGTACTCACTGTTCCTTCTTTGCCATGGCTCTGAAATAGCTTTAAAAACATAGTATTCTTAGCCGAGGCCATGGAAAACATCTTTCCCGCCCACCCCTCCTCCCATACACTGAATCCTAACAATTTAGTTTCATCATCAGAGCAATGTGGGAAACACAGGGACCCAGATCTAAAAACTCCTGCCCCGTCTCCCTGTGACTCTTTATTTCCACCCCTCCATAACCTCAGTGAGACCTCCTCAAGGCCCCACACCTGGCATGGTACAGGTCTAATGGTGGCCTTGGAAAGAGGTGGCACACATTCCCCGGCTGCACCCCGCTTCTTTCTGCTAAAGCCCTCCCCCCTCATCTCTTGACTTCTGTAATCTAGGCCCTTTCAGAGGAAAAGAAAAAAATTCTGAGAAGCGTGAGGCTCCAATATTGCTCTCATTTGCTTCCAAAGCACTCCCCGCCTCTCACTCTATTTCCGGTAACAACTTCCATTGCGTTTCAGAGCGCAGGGGCAGCCACTGCAGACTTCTCTGAGGCTCAGGGCTGGTATCACATCCCTGGCTCAGGAGATGCCATGGACTTGGCGTTCCTGGCTGGTTCAGGCTCTTTCGCCTCAACAGAGGAAGACCCTCATGAAGGCTCTGAAAAAATGGCTCCTGACACAGAAAATGATCTTATTCATAGGAGCATCTTTGAGCTGTAGAGGTAACACTCCTTGGTTCAGCAAGTGTGTAGCCTCTACACACCGGACTAAATACAGACATTCCTGTGATATGAGCCTGCCTTTGAAAGTGCTTGCAATCAAGTTGGAAAGACCAAACCTAAGTTTATAAGGGTATAAATAAACAACAAGGCCACAGGCAGTCTGCCTAAAAGGCAGGGACCATGCGTTGAATCCTCAGTGTCTATTACTGTGCCTGGCACACGTTAGAGGTTCAGCCGTGGCTGAATGAGTGAATGAGGAAGACGGCCCTGCCGAGTTGATCAGGGGAGGCTTTGCAGAGGTTTTGGGCTTAAGATGGTGTGGAAGTGGGGGTGCGAATACAGTCTGTATATTGCTCTAGAGAGGAACCTATAGCAAGAAGACCTGCATTCTGGTACAGAGAGTAAAGCCTCTCCTTCTCTCTCTCTCTCTCTCTCTCTCTTTCTCTTTCTCTTTTTCTCTCTTTCTGACTGTGAGGCTTTGCCTGTTGTCCAGCGGCAGGGGAGGGCAGAAAAGCCACAGAAGACAGAATTGCCCTGGCTTCTTGCCATCATCATCACTTCAGGGACAGAGAACATGGGGCCTGGGGTGTCCACTTCTTGGTCAGCTGGACTTTGCCGAGACACCTGAAGAAACCTTGCTGACTGTTCCACCTAGGTCCTCCCAGACGAACCGACCCTTTCTTCTGTAATACACATGACCATCTGAAATCCCTGTTTGAGGTCAGCATCCTCTCTAGAAAGTAACTCCACATGGATAAAGATGGTCTACTGTGTCGTTTTCCTCTGGCCTAGCAAAGTGCCTGGCTCCTAGTCAGTACTCAATCAAAGACCAAAGGCCTGGTCTTCCTGGTGTCTTGGGGGGAATTTTGCAGCTAGGAAGGAGACTGCAGAGGGAAGGTTCTTCCTGAAGGTCTGTCAGTGCAGCCTTTGGGTGGATACCACCTCTGAGTGCAGGCCCCACTCTGCTTCTGGGGGCAGTCTGTCTGATCCTTGGTACAGCTGTTGATGAGGAGCTGGTGAGAAATGCTTGGGCTGTGAGCCCAGGAGGCAGGTAGCCTCAACTCTCTTCTTGTACCTAGGCTCCTTTTGGTCCCAGGAGCAGCACTGGGCCCTGACAGAACTGTCAGATAGATGAGGTGTGTCTTCAATTTGCCACCACACAACCCAGAAGTGTCCGATCACCTCATGACCTTATGCTGCCTGGACAGTCTCCCTAGACTCTTACTGCTGCCCCGCTTCCCATGTAGCCTCCCCACCAGATTTTCCTACTTGAGTCACAGCTATTTAGGATCCTGCTCTGAGATGCTTATTAAGGAATAGTTGTTAACCTTTTGTCATGATGCCCCAGAGTCCTGGGAGCATCACATGGTAATCCAAAGACATTGGTTTCAATCCAGTGCAATGTATATGCAATGAAAGAACAATAACAGTGCTGGGGCATGACAAGCTGGAGGGATGGGCACAGGGATGGAGAGAACCTTGGAGCAGCACCTCCGCAGTCCTAAACCCACAGATCAAGGCTCAGTTCCACCCATATGGAGGGCTGCCATGCTTTTTTCCAGGGCTTTTGCTTAGGGCTTCTGAACAAAGAGGTGTGAATCACTCTGGAGCACAGTGAGCAAACCTCATTGGCTTCCAGAGCTTGCGGGGCTCTTTTACTCATCTCAGAAGAATCTATCCACCCTAAGACTGCTTTATACTCTTTGTTTCCTGGGTTTTTCATTTCTAGGGAGCAAGACTTCATAAGGTCTATAGGCTTTGGGAGGGAGGTTATCAGTCGGATTATCTTTAATAAGAAAGTGCTCTCTACCTCCTGACTGGGGCACACAAAGTCATAGAAATATGTACTACACCAGATTATAAAGGGGTAAAAGGCTAAAACTCGGAATTATTCTTGCTTTAGATTCATGATTTCCTGAGCTCTGCTCCACATTAGACTTTGTAGCATTCTTTGGGTTGAGAGGCCCACTAGAAAGAAGCCAAGCTTTGGCACAACCTTGGCTTGGCATTGAGGAACTGAGCAGCCCCAGGCAGATCATTATACATCTCTGAGTTTCCATCTTTCCTTTAGTCAAAGAGAGAGAGAGAGAGAGAGAGAGAGAGAGAGAGAGAGAGAGAGAGAAATTGAGCTAAATTAGGGTTCCCTGAAGTTTGTTTTTTACAATATTAGCCCTGGAAGGCTGTCTATGAGGAAGGCAGATTTGCTGTCCCATGGTCTCCCTTCTTAGCTTAGTGAAAGTTCTAGGACTACTTAAGGCTGTTTAATGTGGAATTTCCTGAATTTAGTTGATGGTAAAACTCCTTTTTAAACAGTTGTTCTCAGAGGGGATCTGGGGTTGCTCAGAGCATACTTTGGAAAATATAAATGTGACCATTGCTAACGCTTTGTGGTTGTTCCTTTTTTGGAGGAATATATGAAATTTCTAGCAGTCCACTGCCCTCAGTTACAGTTCTACCCTCCTCAGTGTCATAGGCACACGACTGGGTCCATACAGCTTTCAGAACTTGTTTACAGCTCATGGGTTGCAACCCAGGGCCTTGTAAGCTAGCCAGAGCCCAGGCCCTGTTCCTCAGAGGCTCCTGGAGACTTCTGCCTGGAGAGGAACTCCATAGACCATTCCCTCCACCCCCAGCCCTTGTGCTAGCCCTGCATTCCAAGACCAGAGCTGCATGCCAGTTTCTGTTCACAGAATAACTGAGCAAGAAGGGCTTTGAATTTCTGTCTGCAGTTTATTTTAGGTACAACCAAAACCAATTTACTCCTGCAACAGTAATAAGCCAGAATTCATGCGTTGCTTATGATTTACAATGTGCTTCTCATAGAGGAAATGAAGCCCATTCTCTATAGATTCACTTGGTGACTGAGAGGTCAACGCATAGGAGTCAATGGAGAGCACAAAGATTTTCCTACTTACTTTTATCTTGCTCCTAACCACATTGCACTTCACTTTCCTCACCTGCTGAATGGGAAAGATGATGACTGCTCTATTTCTCTGCATTCCTTTCGAGGTCTAATGCATCAACAGGCATGAAAACATTTTGTAACCTCTAAGTGCCATGCCATGTGCCCACATTATAGGCACCTAAATTATACACCAACCATGGAGAAAAGAGCAAGGGAAACAATTTAAATAGGAGTGAGCCTGACAGGGGACATGATCTGCTCTTCCCTCAGCTAGCTTTTACTCTCACATGCTTCTTATAGTGGGAGCATCTCATCAAGTTGAGAATCTTGTGTTGTATTTTCATATATCATGGCCCTGAATGCAAGCCAACTACTTCATCTGGTCCTCAAATGGGAGGAAACCGCACCTATATTGGGTTTCTCGAGGACCATGTGCTGATCTCCATTCAGGCACCCTTCTGAGGAGTTAAGGGTAAAGCCACCTGTGTGTGCTACTGGTAAGCCCAACTCTCATGCAGGAGGTGCCTGCTTGGTACAGGCATGGGGCTCACCTTCCTAACTGTCCCAGCCAGGTTCTCTACTGTGGTTCCCAGAGGGGTGAGCAAGGATCAGTCCTGAGAGGGGACTGTAGAAGGAAGGACAGGCCGAACTTGGGACAAAGCTCTGAATTATCAGCCTCCCCTCTGGGGACATTCATTCACAGGCTGTGCAGCCCCCTGACCCCATCTGGCTCCCTTTCTTGCTGGCAGCTGCTCCACCCCCTCCCCCTTGCCATTGACCATGGCGGTGCGCCTGCAGTTGTAGCACCAGGCACGCAGCCTGTTTGCAGACTCAGCCGCTCCCCCTCTCATTCATGCTGCGGCTCATTCACTCTGCTGGCTCTGGCAGTCTGAGGCTGGGCGCCGTCACTCTCAAGCACTCCGTGTGGCAATTTATTTCTGGCCGGGTGTGCGTGTGTAAGGGGGAGAGGGAGTGAGGGAGGCGCTCTCCTTTTAGAGGGGGCCGCTTTTCCCTTCCAACCGGTATTGTTCCCAGGCCTTGTAGTAATCATGGCCATGGATGAGCACTGGGTGGGGCACTCTGCTAGGCACCTTGCACGCACAATCTTGTTTAATGCCTCACTGCCACTATAACACCGCGTCGTAGCTGAGGCATTGATGAATAGAAATGTTCAGAAAGAAAGGTGCACATAAAACAGAAAGTGACAGAGTTAAGCTGGGAGCCCCCATCCCTCAGACTCCCACGCCAGTTCTCTTATCACTGTACCTTGTAACCTGTTGCAGCTCTCCTGTTTCCTCTTTGAGGGGATGTCACTCATCTCCACCTTCCTCTTTGTGATGCTGTCATGCAACAATCCAACACCTGAATGGTCCACCCCCCTGTCCCCTACGCAAGGCTTGGGTGGTCTGGAAGGCTGAGTTCCCTGTGTGCTCAGCTTTATCAGCATTGAGGCTGAAGGCACTGCATCTATTACTGGAGCCTCTCTGGCTCCAGTTTAAATCTTTTCTGACTCTGACCTCAGGCTTTCCCCAAAGTTTTGCCCCATTTTTCTAAAGAGTACTCTTGCATCCCCCCACCCACCCATAGCTATCTGTAGCAACATGAAAAGGTCACTGAATTTGCCAGAAGATCTGTGTTCAAAGTAGTGCTACCACCATCAAATAGATACCACCAGTATGCAGCTTTGCAACCCCAGGCAAACCATTTAACCACATTGAACCTTGGTGTTCTCATCTATACTAAGGGAGTAACAATACATACTCCACCATCCTCTTAGGGACTTTCCTTAAGAAGATAAATGAAAAACATATCATAAACTGTGAAGTATGGTCCCCATATCAGGTATTACTAAGCACTTTGTGTTGTGGCCTGTTTCAGATGTGAGTCTCATCTTTGGCCCTGGTTAAGCTCAGGTCTCAGGAGGAAAGACAGAGGCCAGGGTCTGTCTCTGGCTTCTGATCTGGAAAAGATTATCTCCTTACCCAAGGCGAAACCTGCTTGACTCTCTTGACCCTTTCCAGAGACTTTCCTCATGATCAGTGTATCTGGTTCCAGAGCAAGAGGCTGGCCAGGCGCACACTGCAGCCAGACCAGCGCCAGCCCTGGCAGCCACCTCCGGAAACCTCAGGGTTAATGTTTGTGCGTCAAAGTTACGTGGAGAGAAGGGGCCACGGTGCGGATGGGGATGGTGGTGGTGAATCCAGACCTCCTTTTAACAGCTTTACCAGAAAACTAAACTAGGGAAGTTTAAAGATTCCAGGGAGGTGACCGTGCCCCTGGGGAAGGTGAAGGAGCTATCTTGTGGCTAACAGCAATAGCGAGCCCATGTTCTGCATCTTAACGCAATGGGGACAGGAAGCCTGGAGCCTGTGCACGGACCCTGTCCAGAGGCCGGAGCCTGATCCTCTTCCCCGGGGTTTGCAGAGCCATGGACTGTTTATAAATCTCTTTTTTACCCACTGGTTCTCCTTACCCTCCCCAAACCCCAGAGAAGTGGGCGGAGCAGGCATTTCCCCATTTGACAGATGGGGTCAGAGAGGTTAAGAGATGAAGGATGAGCAGAAGGGAAGGGTGCCAGGGGGCTGGAGGTCCTGATGCTCTGCAGATGGACAGGGCCCCTCCCCGGCACGGAGCCAGGGGCATGGACAGATATTTCGCTCCCCTTTCCCTACCCAGAAGTGCAAAAGCTTCCTGTGGAGCCAGCCCAGAAGTGATGGTCAGATGGCTCCGTAGGGAAGTCCCACTCAGACCCCCATTCGCACTTATTTTCCACAGCAGCTACAACTTACCCTTGAGACAGCAAGAGTCAGGGAAGACTGGAATTGGGGCTCACGTGAGTGCCCAAGCAGCTCACAGAAGTGGCTCTTCAAACCCACTCTCCCGGCGCTGCAAGCCTCCCACTAGGCAAGGAAACCCCCCAAGCAAGAAAAGAAACAGGTTCATCTTACCCAGGGACTCGGAAGAACGGTGCTCTTGGGCTCCCACTCCTGCTCCTACAGGTCTGTGAGGATTAGCTGCTCCAGTGCTTTAACAATAAACCCAATTAAAGGGGAGGAATGCAGGGGTTTTCTTTCCCAGGACCGTAACCAGGCAGCCTTAAAGGGGAGTAAAAGTAGCTAGGGTGGCTTGCATCTCCCCTTCCCTTCCCTCTGCTCTGCTTTCCCTCCCTCTCAGTGAGCTGTATCAGAAAAAGGTTTGCTGGAATGAGCCCTTGTATGCCTGAGGTGTGTGCGCGTGCGTGTGCGTGCGTCCGTGTATGTGTGTGTGTGTGTGTGTGTGTGTGAGAGAGAGAGAGAGAGAGAATTGTGTTTGCTTTGATGAGTGTCTTAGAAAGAGAGAAAGGGAAAATGAAATAAAAAACAGTGAAGTATCAACTTATGGCTTTTTGCTGTCCTGAATGGGATGATCACAGCAAGTCAGAGATGCTTTCTAGGGCTGTGTGCCTCAGTTCCACCTTTTAACCATTTGGTTGCTGGAGTATATTATCTAAACACCCTCCCCACCCCTTCACTAGGTTACTTACAGTGGCTGCATGTGGAGACGAAAGACCTCTCAGTGTCGACTCATAGAGACAGAATGGGGAAAGGAGCCCTTGGGTGTCTCATTGGAAGCCCTTATGTTGGGTGGTTCCACCTAACATCTCTCCTTTCCTCCAGCAGCACATTCTGATCCCAACCCTACCATCCTGTCCTCAGTTCTGACCCAAGGGATCCAGGAGACAATTCCTCTCCTCTGGGGTTCTCTGCTCCCTCTTCTCCCTGGTCCTCATCTCTCCATCTTGTCCTTTGACCAGGACTTCACGGTCTCTACCTAAGCTTCCCTAGGGCTGCCTTTTCAGTTAGGTTCCTGAAACCTGTCTTTTGCTCTCTTGCTTTCTCTTTCTCTACTCTCCTCTTCATGTTACCCACTCACAGGCTTGTAACCAACTTCATGGGAAATTCCCAAATCAACACCCCATCTGGGTTTTCATCTTTAACCCCAACATCCAAATGTCCACTTTCATAAATAAATAAGCTTACAGGTGTTGTAGTCACCTTCTAACTCACTCTTTTCCTGGGGTCCTCCCAGTGAAGCCAATGGGACCCCATCTCCCCCAGTGCTAAAGTAAGATACCCCAATGATCTCTTTGTCTGCATTGTCTCCTTGATTGTCTTCCAAATCCAATCAGTTCTATGCTTTTTTATTTGTTCCTTTGAATTAGTTTTTTAAATTGTGCCTTCTTTTATATCTCCTTGGGCTCTGAGTAAATAACACATTCACATGTGTCAATAATAAGAGCCATATTAAAGGCAGACATTGAGGTGTATCGCCCTATCCCACTCCACCTCTGCCCTTTGCCCCTGACCTTGCCACTTTTATTAGCTTCTTGTATATCTCTCTGGTATGTCTTCATGTGGATGCAAGTAGATAAGAATATTTCTCCATTTCTTACCTACAAGGAGGTAGGGAGATGTTGCCTTTTATATTTCCATTTCTCCAGTGGTATTTCATTATGATAGGCAGTGGTCTCACTGGATCCTGGGTGAGGTGATGCAGTAGGAGAGTTAAAACTAGGTCTGAAGAAGAATTCTAGACTGGACTCCTGAGTCTTCCATGGACTGAATGTGTGGCTTTGGGTAAGTGACTTAAATTCCCTTTGCCTCAGTGTTCTGCTCTGAAAAATGGGGCACTATGGAACTTATTTCAGACACTAGCAGGCTGAAGTGAGACAGGATAAAAGTTACTTAACAACCTTCACTGGCACATGGTAAGCACTCAGTAAGTGGTAGCTAGGATTATCTCTCTGCTATGGTTGAACATTTGGGTCCCCACTCAAATTCATGTGTAGAAACAATCACCAAGGTGATGGTATTGGGGGTAGGACCTTCAGGAGGTGATGAGATCATGAGAGTGGGGCCACTCATAAATGGGATTAGTGCCTTTATAAAGAGGCCCTGGGAGCTGCCTTGCCACTTCTACCATGGAAGTCGGCCTTTGTTATGCATTGAATCTGTGAGTGCCTTGACCTTGGACTTCCCAGCCTCCAGAACTGTAAGAAACATATTTCTGTGGTTTATTAAGCTTCCGAGTTTATGGTATTATGGCAGCCCAAACAGTCTAAGACACTTTCCAATCCAACTTTGATTCTGCCAGAATTACCTCAATAAAAAATATTGCTTCTACCTCAAAAATCACTGAAAGAATAATATCCGAGCCCCTCAGCCAATCATGAAAGGTTTTCCAGGATTTGGCACAAAATGACTCCTCTCCCCAATATCTCTCCTTTCACCCATCTGACACTCAGCCATAGCATATGAGACACCAGCTGCAGAGCTCCTGGCCTTTCTTATCCTGATTTACCTGTATCAACTGCCCTTTCTCACCTCTCTGCCCTTGGAAATGCTATAAATCTTAAAGAAACACCACTTCTTCCAGAAAGCCATGATTTCCCCACCCCCTCAGAACTAAAAACTCCATCGTCTGGGCTCTTCCCCAAACTCTGTCTATGACTCTCCTTAGTTCTTCATCTTTTTCTGCCTTGAAATCTAGCTTGCTTCTTCTTCTGTTTCTCTTCTTGAGTTGAGAGTTATTTAAGGGCAGGGATTTTGGCTATATTTCTATCCCCCTTTTCTCCATCCCTAATCCTTTTACTGTGCCTGGCTTGATAAATGGTGACTGATTATCCACCCTCCCTCACAGGTGGAAAACCCTTGGAGAGTCATTATAAATAAGTCCAATATGATTTGCTAGTGATTGGTGCACATAATAAATTCTCTATAATGCTAACTCAATAGTATTGATAATGAGCATTATAGCATGTTATCACTAGTGTCTAACATCATAACTTACTACTTAGATTCTCTGGGTAGAGCATCCCTGGCTAGCCAGTAGCCTCCTCCTACTTGAACACTCCAGAGCCAGGGAGTTTATCACAGCCTGAGACAGCAAGTAATGTCCATGGGTATCTACTTATGTTAGAAAGTTTATCTCCATGGGAGCTAAATTCTACCTCTCTGAAGTCTCTTTAGCACACACACACACATATACAATCATTCCTTAAAATATTTATCAAGTGCTGACTGGGTACTGGGCACTTGGGATATGAAACCAGACCCAGTCTGGTTCATAGAATTTTTACTGTCCAAGTACATGAATCAGTGAATTCTGGACTTTGTAAAAACTGAATTGGGTGAGGAACAGCCCTGCTATCACCAGATCATCAGATTCTTCTTCTCCAATCCACCAGTACACTGCTGGCCATGGTGAATTGCAGAGACAGGAATGAACTCTCTGTTGGGGAACAGAAATAGGTTCAGAAGGTATCTGGTGCCAGATGAAAAAGCATTGCCTTTTTACGCTGGGTCAGAAGCTAGGTTTCCCTGCAAGCACTGACTGGGCCCCATGCCAATCATCAGAGGTGTGGTGGGCGGGGGGTGCGGGGGGCAGAACATCCCTTGCTCAAGTATTGGCACAGGTTACTGGAGAAAGGAAGTGGCATTCAGTAATGTTTCTCCATGATGTGAAAAAGAGCTTTGGGAATTAAAACACATGGACACATATGCACAAGTTTAAACACAGCTATACACATGCACAGGCATGGTTGCAGGTTTTGGTTGATTTTGATCAATTTGATGGCCTTTTCTCCACATTTCCCTCAATTGACAATTTCACTAAATATTTATTAAACACCACCTCTGTGCCCAGGAGAGAATATATGACTAAAACATGGAAAACAATGGAAGATTAATCAATAGAGAAATAAGGTGCTATTAACTCATGTTGTACCCAGAAATGGGGACCTGGGGAGATTGCTGTGGGCTGTAGACATCAGGAATGTTTCTGTAAATAATAGAAGTTAATCTGAAGCTTAGGGATGAGTAGGATTAGATTTGGGAGGTGTCAGTGGTGGGTGGGGTGAGATTAGGAAAAAAACAGAAGGTGGACTCCACAAAACCTGAGCTGGAAACGAGATGGCAGCCTCGCAGTGTTGTGGGAGACAAGGCTGGATGGGTGGGGAGTCAGCAGTCTGGATGAGAGCTTTGGATTTGACTGGAAAGGAAGCAGAGAGTCAGTGCAGCCCTGTTAGCAAGGAACTCTGGGGGCAATCAATGGCAGTATGCCTGTAGTTGCAGAAATTTGAGACTGGAAAGTCAATAGGGAGACTTTTTAGGTTCCCACAACCTGAGGGGATGTGGGGATGAATTAAAGTGATAACAGGAGGGAAGACGAGGAAGGTGTGGCTCAAAGGAGGCACCAGTATATTAGGAGCATTCTCTCCTCACCCAGAACAACTGGTGGGTCTGAGTTTAACAAGCTGTTTGATTGACAGGTGATGCTTCTGATCCTCAGCAGAGGTTGCAAGAACTGAACAAAAGCAAAGAATGAGAATTTTCTGGTGTGTCCTGTGTTTGATACCATGAGCCCTAAAAGCAGGGTGGGGTTTAACACTTAGAGTACGTGGGCTTACAGTGGGCTGCCCCATCTGACTCAGAATCCACAAGAGCATACGAAGCAGCACGTTCCTTCTAGATCATGTTGCATCTTCCAATTTCTTTAGAATCGCCAGAGCACTGGGTGTGGGGGGAATGTGCAAGGTTTCTGGCTGTGTCCTAGCAGGAAGTTGTCAGCCCTGTCCACCCATATTTTTCTCCTCTTCTCCTCTGTCTTGTGGCCTCTTCTCCCCATGTGCACTTCCCCTAGAATTTTCCAACCTCCTCCTCAGCCTCTGCCAAGTTTCATCAAACATTTAGCTGTCTCTGGCTCTGCCTTGGGGGAGGCAGGGTGGGAATGGTGGCATCTGGCAGGTGGAAAGTATACAAGGTGAGTAGATCTTCACCTAACCCTCACCTCTATGTTTGCAGTGGGTCCATTTGCTAAAAGAATTTCTCACCATTGTTGTCTGAGTTCTATACCCAAATAACCCAGCCTGGAGACATGCTGTGTTCAGAAGAGCTGAGGACAGGAGGAAGCCTACTACTCTGGGCTTCTGATTTTTGGTGATGATCTACCCGGGTCCTAGGTGCAGATCTGCTTCTGGTTCACAGCAGAGGTTATGAGACCTTTCTTCTCTGTATCCATCATTATCTGCATGTATTTCTGTATCTACAGCTAAAGGAATTGGCAAGGACTCTCCAAGGTCACCAATCTGTGACCTTGAAAAACCAGTGGGAGGGAGTCTAGGGCAAGGAATATCACTTGCCTCATTCACACTTTATCATGGTTGCTTACAGAGTATCCGATTGAGCAATTTGTTTTTATTCTCCTTTTTCTGTTTCTTCCTAATGCTCCAGGGAATGAGCAAATGGCCTATAAAAGAAAAATTATAATAGTGAGAATTCTACTGAGGAATTTAGCCCTGTCATCCTGTTTGCAGACAGTCCTGAATTCAACCTGGTATTGGGGCTTAAGGGACTTGGCATCTCCCCCACCTGCATCCCCAACCCCCTTTTAGCTGGGCAACCTAGGATGAGTCTAAATCTCAAGGATCTTTCTTTTCTCGTCTGTCAACTGGGCTAAAAACCTCAGTCTTCCCAAGAAGTCTTTTGTCAGGGTCAAAGAAAACAGAAGGATACGTATGAAATCATCAAAGTAAAGTTGCTTTTGTCCCCTTCTGAAGTTGAGTGTCTGCCTGTGTCCAGGAGCCACCTGCCCCCTGGGCACAGACATTATGCGCAGGACTGCTCAGGTTTTTCTGGGGAGACTTGGCTGTCAGGACTCCCTCACTTCTAAAAGTGAGCTGCCACTGCCCTCTAGTGACGGTGTCCTGTTTAGTGCCAGAGGAGCCTGTGTCCTCCCCTCCGGCTGATGGGAAGAACAGGTTGCTTTCTGGGTCTGCCTGTTTCTGACCAACCCTTCTGCCTTGCTTCAGTGTTCTCCACCTTTCCAATATGAATGGTGGCTGCTGCTCCTTTTCTTTAATATTTTAAGAACTAACACATGTGCCAGGTGTCTATTATGGATAAGGCAGCATGCACGCATTGCAATGTCACCTCCCCACCTTCTCTCACCTGACTCTCCTACCTTTCTCAGGAGGGGAACCTCAGACTAGTCACCCCCAGGATGTCTGCCTCCTGGAAACTTCCCAGGGATGATTAAGAGATCCTTCCCAGTCCAAGATAAAGGACTCAGTGGGACCACAGGGACTTCCTATTAGTCCTCTCTGTCCCCTACGGTACTCAGCACAGAGCAGACATGGAATAAGCATTCTGGAACATTCTACTGAGTGAATAGTTTACTTTTATGAGTGCCTTTTCAGAATATACCCCAGAATCCTAATATGTGTACACCTTTTTGAGAGTTATCGTAGTGAAGAGATTGACTCAAACATGAGAGGCAGACTTGTTATTGGATTTGGGTGCTCTATGTACTAGTAATGTGATCCTAGGCAAGTTTCTTGACATTTCTGAGCCTCAGTTTTTCAGGCATAAGATGGGTATAAAGAAATGATACTTCCCTTAGCAAGAGAGCCAAAAGAATTAAATGAGATAATGTACATGAAGTGCTTTGGAAAATGACACACACTCAGGAAGAGGGTCTTCTAGGGGCAAGAATCAATTTGAGACACTACAGGGATCAATACAGCCATTAAAGTAGCTCAAGAGAGCTGGGTGAGGGTGGTAAGTGGGGGCAGGGAAAGCATGTCTGCATGGAGGGTGAGTGTGGGTGCACATGTGTTCAGGTTTGTGGGCCAGATGTCCAGCATGGATGATCTCCATGTGTAGAGAAGTCTTAGCTTATGAGCCCATGACACAGAGGTGGCAAGTAGCTCTCCCCTCTTGGGACGTCTGTCTTTTCCAAGAAGAGAAATGATCCTGAGCTCTCAAGCATTCTGGTACTCCAGGAAGACCAAGGTATGACCTAGATAGCAGACTTAGAAGTGGGAGGCCAGTGCAACACAAAACCTTTCCGTAAGAATGGGTCTGGGAAGGTGACAACCAGGACTTTTTTTTTTTTTTTTTTTTTTTTTTTGGTACTGGGAATTGAACCCAGGGGCACTCCACCACTGAGTCACATCCCCAGCCCTATTTTGTATTTTATTTAGAGACAGGGTCTCACTGAGTTGCTTAGGGCCTCCCTAAGTTGCTGAGGCTGGCTTTGAACTCATGATCCTCCTGCCTCAGCCTCCCCAGTGCTGGGATTACAGGCGTGCACCACCATGCCCGACCAACCAGGACTGTTGAACAACTGGAATGCCAGGGCCTAGAGCCAGACACCTCCCCCTCCAGGTGACCCTGGGGAAAGTAGCAATAAAGGAACACTTTGTCCCTTGACACCCCCTTTAGGGAGGTGAACTTTCCTGTTCCCAGTCCTCCTTCCCCCTTCCCGCTTCCAGCCCATGCAGGAGGTGACAGATTCTGAGGCAAGGCAGCTGGAGCGCCATCACCTAAATGCTCCCTTCAGCCATTGTTCCTGAGATGGAACATTTAAATAATAGAGCTGACAATAAGGAGAAATCAGCAGAAATAATCGACTCTTAAGGAAGGAAACAATGGATTAATTTAGACACCAGATCTCTTGTCTGTGTTCTCATTGCTTTGGTCCACATTTGACCTTCAGAGATGGATTGAAAGAGCCCTGTGGAGGGAGGGACTGTAGGCACGATGCCATTGCCTGGCAAGGTCTGTGGGCTGAGAACAATGGCCTGGCTCAGCTCTGTGCAGTGCATGGAAACCGGGCACAATAGGCACTCTGGATCCAAGGCTAGTCCTTGCATTTTCTTTCCACAAGTCCGCAGCATGGGGACAGGGAGCAGGCTGGCATTGCCACTCCTTCTCATAGATTGTTTTGATCTCAGCTTTCAGTGTTTCTCCCTTCCCCACCCCCAACAGGTGGGAGGAAGCAGGAAGAATGCTCTGTACAGGTTTTCCAAAACCTTGGGGGAAAGCAATCAGTCTAAATGATTGCAAAGAGACAAAGAGTCATTTCTTGTGGGGGTGGCAAGGCAGAGCATTCAGCAGCACTAGAAAATTATTGATTGATCTTGGGGCCTCAAGGACCCTAAATCATGCTACTGAAGTCAACCCAATGTTTAAACACCAGGCCTGCAAAAGGAAGTGTGGGAGAGAGGAGAGGAAAAAGAGGTTTCTGTTTTCTGCTGGACTAGGACGTGAGAAAGCAGATTCCAGCAAGGAAGCAAAGGGCAGTTAAACAGAGGTTGAGCCTATCCCTTTCCCAGACTCAGAAAGCTCTGGCAGCGCCAGCCTCTGCAAGACCACCCAACCAGTCATTGTGGACACTTCTCTGTTAGGTCAGGTCAATCTGGGCAGAACCTGTGACCCAGCTGAAAATAAGCAGAGGGACAGGAGGAGCTCAGTGTCTGGAGAAGGTGGTGGTAAGCAATGGCTGCTGTGCCCAGCAACTTGACCCCTCCCAAAGTTCCTGTGAGAGGTAGGTGCCAGTGTAGCACAGGAGTTGGGAATGGAGGAGAAAGCAGGATCCTGAGATTTCCATGTCACCTGCCCTTGCACGGGTCATATCCTCTGCTGGCATTCTTTCTTCTGATCAGAGGCTTACTAGCTCTGCTTCAAGAAGAGCTCACATCTCACTCTCTGAAATCCTCTATAGCAAAAATAATTTATTCTTTCTGCAGCATTGGGCAATACTTTATGTATGCTTTGATTGTATTCAAATTTTCAATTATTAATTTAGGTCACTAAACTTTGAGCCCTTAGGCAATCCCATTTTTAAGCGCCTGGCATTTAGCAGCTAGTAATTTCTTTGTTCATTATACAAAAGTACACTAAGATTCAGGAAAGCAGACTGGTAGGTAGCATGAGGATGAGGTTTGGTGGGAGAATTCAGGGTGAGAACAATCAAGATGAGACTCCAAGCCTGGGGTAGAGATGGAAATAAAAGCAAGGAAATATCCCTGTTCCAGTGAAATTGGGCACAGAACCGAGTTCTAATACAGGGACTGCAACTCAGGGATCTGGACTGGAAACAGGGTTCAGGGAGAAGAACTGATTGTGGGACCAACGCGGAGACTCAGCACCGAGTTGAGCTTTGGGCCCAAAAAGAACGGATGCTGGCTGAGACCCATGAACATAGAACAGTAGGGGCTTCTAGGTTCCTTAACAGAAGACTGTCCTGGTGACCAGCTTTGTACTGTGCTGAGTCTGCTGTTGGGACATGGACTTGGAGTGGTTCCAGCTGAAATTGGAGGACTCACGTGCCAGAAGCAAATAAGTCAGTAAGCCAGACTCCTGGCTACTGCTTGGTTCTCATTTCTCCAAACGGGATGCAAGCAGAAATGTGCAGCCTTCTGAGCCAGAACAGAGCAGCACTCATGCCACCAGTAATATTAAACTTTTTGTGCACAGAATTTGGCAATGAAACTTGCAGCATAGACACAGATGCATCCATTCAGGTATTGCCTGCCCCATATGTTCTACAGGACATACTTGTAGTTTTTAAATGCAAGCCTTTCTCCTCCAATGTAGAGTATGGCACAATTTCTCCTTCAGGACACAACTCCTAGGAGAGATTCTACCTCTCACCCAGGGATCAGAGCAGGGCCCATTAGAGCTCAGGTATGCAAAACACATCTGCAGAGGGTGTTTAGTTAACACAAAAACAACTAGAAAGTTAGGTGAAAGTCTATCAAGCAGTAAGTCTGGGCATAAATACAGGTCAGGTCCTAGTAATGTCCCTTTACAAACTCTCATCTCATAGCAGAGGTTTTCAATCTAGAGTTGAGTCTTGTGTGAGTGACATTAGACAAACCTAAGTATGGATATCTTCATCTGTAGAATGGGAAAAATAAAGCAATCTTTTTTCTTTTTGTGCCAGAGATTGAATCCAGGGGTGCTTTACCACTGAGCCATATACCCAGCTTTTTTTAATATTTTATTTAGAGACAGGGTCTCATTGAGTTGCTTAGGGCCTCACCAAGTTGCTGAGGCTTGCTTTAAACTCATGATTCTCCTTTCTGAGCCTCCTGAGCTGCTGGAATTATAGGTGTGCACCACCATGCCCAGCTGAATAAAGCAATCTTGACAGCATGGGGTTCTAGAAGCACAGTGAATGTTTCCTCTGACATCTTTGAAGCACTCCTTTGCCTTTCTGGGTGCACACTCACACCCCCTTTTTGCTGGGAAATGCCTATCTTCCTGTCATATGGTCTAATGACAGCCATCACACCCACATAGAACCTACCCCTGGCCAGAGGTGATAGATCACACAGCTAGTTCCAGACAATTCAGTTCAGTTCTGCTGCCAAATGAACTTCAAATTTTTTTTTTTATTCTTTTATTTACTTATTGATTCATTGAACACAAATGGAGTACAGCTATTGTTTCACTGGTTGTACACAAAGTAGAGTCACACCATCTGTGCATTCATGCATGTACACAGGACAATGGTATCTGTCACACATTGTTATTAATTTTACCCCCCACCCACACCCACCCCTCCCTTCCCTCTATGCTAGCTATCTTTCCTCCATTCTTGCCATCTTTTCCCCCCACATTATGCATCATAATTCATATATCAGAGAGACCATTCGGCTTTTGGATTTTTGGGATTGGCTGATCTCACTTAGCATAAGAGTTTCCAACATCGTCCATTTACCTACAAATACCATAATTTTATTCTTCTTTATGGCTGAGTAATATTCCATTGTGTATATATACCACAGTTTCTTTATCCATTCATCTACTGAAGGGCATCTAGGTTGATTCCATAATCTAGCTATTGTGAATTGAGCAGCTATGAACATTGATGTGGCTGCATCACTGAGGCAATCTGATTTTAAGTCCTTTGGGTATAGGCCAAGGAGTGGGATAGCAGGGTCAAATGGTGGATCCATTCCAAGTTTTCTAAGGAATCTCCACACTGCTTTCCAGAGTGGCTGCACCAACTTGCACTCCCACCAGCAATGTATGAGTGTACCCTTTTCCCCACATCCTCGCCAACACCTGTTGTTGCCTGTGTTCTTGATAAAAGACATTCTAATTGGGGTAAGATGAAATCTTAAGGTGGTTTTGATTTGCATTTCTCTTATAACGAGTGATGTTGAACATTTTTTCATAAATCTGCTGATTGCTTGTAGATCTTCCTCTTTAAAGTGTCTGTTCATTTCCTTGGCCCATTTATTGATTGGGTTATTGGTGTTCGTGGTGTAAAGATTTTTGAGTACTTGGTAGATTCTGGAGATTAGTGCTCTGTCCGAAGTGTGTGTGGCAAAGATTTTCTCCCACTCTGAAGGCTCTCTCTTCACATTGCTGATTGTTTCCTTTGCTGAGAAGAAGCTTTTTAGTTTCACTCTATCCCAATCATTGATTCGTGCTTTTATTTCTTGCGCTTTGGGAGTCATGTTAAGGAAATCAGATTTCCTTAACTTCAAATTTTTATTTAAATATTTCTTTTAGATTTCCGGGGCTCTTTGGATTTTGGAATTGTGGACTATGGGTGATAGAATTATAGCTGGTTGAGTCTGGGCTGGTTGAGTTTCTCCTCTCTGCCTGTCTCCTGTCATGCAGCCTGGAAGTCTGAGCCACTTGCAATTCCCCAGTCATCCATATCCAACAAATCTCCAAGTTTTGCTGATTCCACTTCCTAAATATTGCTTGAATTTGCCCCTTCTTCTCCATGCCTTCACTGTTTGGATTACAGGAAGAGCCTCTGAATCGGTCTCATTTCCTCTAGTTTGGCCTTTCCCATCCTCATTCTTTACTAGCCCCACTAGAGCAATTGATCAGTAATGCAAATCTGAGCATATTGCTCTTGTTTAAAATCTTTCATGGCTTCCCATGACTTTCAGGATCAAATCCAAGCTGTACAGCACAGTTTGGATCTGGCTCAACTCCCTGTCCACACCTGCTGCTTTCTGCTTCATGTACTTCATCATGCAGGTGCTCACCCTCTGTGAAGATGTCTATCCTGTATTTCTTCACCTTTCAAAGCCATCTCAAACTTCAGCTCCTTGAGAAATCATGTCTGGACTATGTGAAAGGAATCCCATGATATCCCATAGCTCTCTTCATGTGTCTCTATCATTCAATTTATGATTCTGTGTTGAAAAACTCTTATTTTGACCATCTTCCCAGCCAAACTGCAGATTCTTTAAGAGCAGGGGCCATATCATATTCATCTTTGTTGTTTTAGTTCTTAGAACATGATTAGGACTTGTGTGTGTATGTATTTTAAAAAATTTTTTCTAATTAGTTATATATGAGAGTAGATTGCATTTTGACACATCATACATACATGGAGTAACTTCTCTTTCTTCTGGTTGTACCTGATGTAGAGTTATGCCAGTCATGTAATCATACATGCATATAGGGTGATAATGTCTCAGTCTGATTATATGATTGGAACTTAGTGGGTGCTTTCCACTTGCTGAATGTGAGAAAGAATCCAATACATCTAGGCTCATCTGGAAAATTGGTGGGGTGGACCTGCCAGAAGCCTATTTGCATGGAAGTGAGCAGACCCTGGGAAAGTACCTCAATGAATGTCCACTGATAGGGTTCAGTTACACCATCCTCATCTTGGTAAACCAGGATTGTTCTTCAGAAACCAGCCTGCAGGGGAGCCAAGGAATATTCTTGGAGAAGTCCTGCTGAGGCATGATGAGCTTGATCCTGGGGAGGATACTACTGGTTAGAGGGGAAAAGTGATCTGAACCCAAAACAAGTTTGTTTCAGAAAACTCTATAACATGAGGGCACAAACAGCACTGCTCTGAGATGCCTATTAACATACCCCACAAAGGTGAAAGTGTCATTTCCTCCCCACTTCACCTCCTCCCCACTTTGGCCTCATGCAGCAGCACTGGACTAAGAAGGTTGAGGACATTTAGGGTACTATGTGATGAATCAGTGACTATCACCAGGGAAAAACTTCAGAATCCAAGAGAAAAGTAGGTGACACCAGAGTGACAGGCGAGAATCCCAGATGCAGAGCAGCAGCCAGCAGCAAGGACCATCAGCTCAGTAGAGCTGCAATAATGGCACCAGCAGGCTGGACTTCCTGAAAGGTGGACTTGAGAGGCCCCTGAGGATTTACATAGAATCTTGGGGCAACTTGAAGAAGGCCTGATGTTCAGTGTGACCTGGAGGCATGGGGTGGAGGAGGTAGAGACATGTGAATTATGACTCCTCATAAGATAGCCAATTTATGATGATAGGTTGGAAGGCTGAAGAAATTAGATCTAAAAACTAATTATTTAGTGATTTTTTTTTTGTCTTTATTACCTGGACATCAGCATCTCCAGCTGGCCTGGCAGATGGGTTGATTGTGGAGGGGGAGAACATACACTCCTGTTATGGGCTGGATTGTGTCCCTTCAATATCTGTATGTCACAGTCCCAACCCAAGAATGTTAGATTCCAGAATGTGATCTTATTCAGGACTAAGGTCAGTGCAAAAGTAATAAGTTGAGTTTAGATGTGGTCATACTGGAGGAGGGTGAACCACTAATCTGGTGAGACTGCTGTCCTTATGAGAAGGAGGAATTTGGACAGAGACATGCACACAGTGTAGGCGTATGGGGATGGCAGAGATACTGGTGATGCTTAATCCACCACAGATGGCCAGCAGTCACCAGAAGCTAGGAGAGAAACCTGGAACAGATTCTCCCTCACAGACCGACCTCAGAGAGAATCAACTATGCCTACCCCTTGGTCTTAGACTTCTAATTTCTAGAGCTGTGAGAGAATAAATTTCTGTTATTTCAGCTACCTATTCTGTGGCACTTCATTATGGCAGCCCTAGAAGATTGACATACCTCCAGGGGGATGGCTAAGACCGAACTCTGGGGTAGGAACCTTGCTCAGTTGGTCAGGGCTACAGAAAAGAAGTCTGGGGGTCAATCTGCCTCTCCTGCCCTTGGATTGGAATGACAGCCCCAGTAGATCCCAAGTCTGCCTTTGTTGCCCCATCAAGACATGGATTTGCTGACAGTGTGAAATTCTGAATCCTCATTCTTTCATTCTCAATCTGGAGTCAGGGCCCAGGGGGTACCTTCAGGAACTGTGTGTGCTACATGCTTTATGTGTCAGAATCAGCAAAGAAGCAAGTTGTTATAGTCTGTTTTCCAAAGCACAATTCCCACTGCTGGTCCATCTGACAGGCAAATCTTGCAAGAAAGGGAAGATGCATTTTATGATTTTAACCATCTGGAGACCTGGCCCAAAAGAACTGTTTTAGTCACTACTGGATGGGACTTTGCCTTTGGGCATGATAAGCACCCCCTGAACTTTTGAAGACCCATAATACAGACTTTCAATGCATAATGATTTATTTGAACATGCAATTAAATCCCAGTCATTCTTTTCAATCAGATCCCTGGTTGTAAAGGTGGGTTTGAATTATCACCAGAAACCGTGAATGTTGAATAAGTGAGTAAATGTGTGTGTGTGGTGGTGGTGGGGAGGGGGGATATGTGGAATGACTAGCCATGTATCTTTGATTCCTGCTCAAATGAAATAGCCAGTATTTTCAGACCACCTTGGAAACTCTAGTGTTTCAGAATCATTGCCAAGGATATTTTGAACTTTTATTAAGAAAAACAGGAAATGAGAGGAGGATTGTAAACCCCAGGGAAGATATCTGACAGTTTGAGGCCAGTTACGGACTCCCTTTGATGCACTAACAAGGACCATTGAGTATTCTGTGTTGTGGGTTACAGGGATCCCTCATGATGAGGTAACAGGCCCCCAGAGACCTAAAGGTATGACCTTGAGGGCTGAGCCATCAATCCCTTTTGTGCACTAGGCCATCGCCCTCTGCTGGCTGTCACCGGCTCAGCTGGGCTCTGCTGCTAATCTCCATTCAGCTCAAGGAAAACCAAATTCATCTAATCTCGAGTGTCCGTTCAGGTTTATTTTTTTTTTCTCTTCTATCCTTCAACTGTATTTCTTTCCTGTCTTCCCCTTTCTCAACCTCTTTTGGGTTGGGAGTCTTAGATGATCCAGAATAGAGGAGTGGAGGGTTTTTTTTTTTTTTTGGTACTGGGGATTGAACCCAGGGGTACTCTACCACTGAGCCACATCCCCAGCCCTGTTTTGTATTTCATTTATAGACAGGGTCTCACTTAGTTGCTTAGGGCCTCGCTAAGTTGCTGAGGCTGGCTTTGAACTCATGATCCTCCTGCCTCAGCCTCCCAAGTGCTGGGATTACAGGTGTGTGCCACTGCACCCAGCAAGGAGTGGAGTTTTTATTAGTGCTAAGACTGAAAGTCAGAACCTATTGCTGTCCTCCAGGGTAGAGGGAGAGGACATGCACAGATCTTGGGGTGGGTATGCCACAGCTTGCAGGGTCTCTCCAGGTGGAACAGAAGCCAGAGGAGGGGATGGGGGAAGAGGAGGGAAAGCAAAGTAGGAAGATTCCCAGGTCCCTATTTAAGAGCAACCTGTATGATCTTGGAGGCAATTACTTGAGAAAAGCCAATAAATGTTTTGTTCCCTCTGGTCAATTACTAAGAATAGTGTACTTTGGAGGAAGCCGGGCCAGACACGTCTTGAATGGCCTTCCAGACATTATAGGCCTCAGGGAAGGACATCATTTTGGAACTAAATGCTGTTTTAACATATTTGGCTTGAACCCACTGCTTTGTTGATCAGTAGAGTAACCTGTAGTGGATGCTCTCTCTGTAGAACTGTCTGTATTTGGAATCTTTGGGTTTAAACCATTAACTCCTTCAGAAAAGCAGGCCTTTCACTACAGTATCCCAGAGTCTCTCCAAGATTAAAAGTGACAGTACAGGGATGGGATGGAGCAGAACAGTGGTTACAAATATGGACTCTCTCCAGTGTCAGACTGGTTGGATGATAACCCCAGCCCTCTCTTGCTAGCACTATGACCTAGGCAACCTACCAAACTGCACTGTCCTTTGGTTTCTAGCTTTATAAAAATGGGAATGGAAATGGCACTTACCACATAAGGTTGTTGTCAAGGGTTAAAAAACACTCAGAATCGTTCCTGGAGCATAGTAAACACTCAATAGTCATCATCTGTCACCACCACATCTTCATCATCTTCTTTATCACCACTCTATGACCAGCATTTAAGAGGCTAAAAATGTGCCTTCACTGACCACCCTGCCATTGGTATATGACTGTATCTGTTCTTGAGAGTGCAAAGAGATGTGCTGGGGTGACATGGCTGATGATTTTGATTCACTAAATCCAGTTCACCTCTTCTAGGACCATGAAGGACTCTTGCAGAGAACATGGGTAGGGCAGTGTGACTAGTCCTGTTCAATGGAGAGTGAGTAGGTGTGGTTTATGTCATCACTTCTGGCTGAGACAGTTAAGAGCCCAAACATGATTCTTCAGGTTTTTTTTCCTTGGTAACAGCAATTGAGAAGTTCCTGTATTCTGGAAGTTGCCACTGTAAGTTGGCAGAGCATCTATTGGCCTGGGTTCTAGAGTGACTGTGTGGAGCAGAGCCTAACTGACTTTTCTTCCTTATGTGGCATGAACAAAACATACACTCTTTATCGCTGGTGCAAATTCAGCGATATGTAGAAGCCATTACTACAGGCAGCTGAGCCTGGGGTTCTCAGTCTGGTTCTACCTGGGAATGTTTTAGACATGTAAAGTATCAGCTGGAAAGACTACTCTGGGCTCAGGAGATCAAGTGAGCTCTACTGCCCTTGCTTCAAGAGGTTTTCCATCATAAAACCTATTCTGTTTGTGAGCAAGGGCTCACAAGTAGTGTGTGCTACCTACTGGCTTCTAGAACTCTCCACAGTAATTTTTTTTCTCCTCTGCAGCTGCCACTGTCTTAATGATTTCATTCTTAAATGAAATGATCCTAGAGATCATTCCATCTCTAGGCCAGACTTCCCTGCTGATAATGAGAGGGTGTAAATGAGGCTAGTGAGATACTGGGGATGTTTTAAGCTCAGATCAGATGATAGCTAAATGGGCATGTGAGAGCTCATTGAATTGCATGCTTATTATTTGTTCAGCTTTCTGTATATATATTATCTTTCAATAAAAATATATCCAAAAGAAAAAAAAAGAAATGCAAATTATCAGGCTTTGCCTCTAGCCCTAAATCAGAGACTAAGGGTAGGGCCAGCTATCTGATTTTAACAACTCTTCCACATGATTTTGACATAGCTAAAGTTTGAAAACCACCCCTCTAACTGATCCTGAATGAAACAGGTGGCAAAGGAAGGCATGAAAAGAGATCTCAACACTTGGCTCCCAGGTTCACAGGGATCTTGCTCCACAGCCTTATTTGGGACGATCCATTCTGCTGTCCTCCCCATTGGGGGAGATATTTAATCATCTGCTACCTGGGAATATAACAACACACACACCAAGGCCCATGGTATTTATCTCATGCTAACAAACCACCTGGAAATATTCAGTTGTTGCTTTAAAGGATGAATGCTTTTTAGTTCTTCTCAGGTGTGTGTGAAACCATCTGGTTTATTGCACACTTGCTCACTCTTTGCTTTATAGACTGTTATGGTTTGAATCTGGAATGTCCCCAAAAGTCTCATGTATTCAAGGTTGGGTCCCCAATGCAGCAATAGTCAGAAATGGAGCTTCAGTGTAGTGACTGGATCATGAGAGCACTAACCTCATCAGTGGATTCTTCACTGATCGCTGAATGGACTGCTGGGAGGTGGTGGAAATGGTAGGGGCGCGGCTGAGGAAGTAGGCTGTTGGGGGCTGGCTCTTGGGTACCATATTTTGTCCCTGGCCCCTTCCTTGCCCTTGCTCTCTGCTTCCCGGTTGCCATGAGCTGGGCAGTTTCCCATTGCACCCTTTTGCCATTATGTTCTGTCTCACCTCAGGCCCAGACCAATGGAACCAGCTGACCACAACTGAAACCTCTGAAATCATGAGTCCACATTGTCTTTCCTACTTTATGGTGTTTTTCTCAGGTATTTGTCACAGCAATGAAAAACTAACTAACACATAGCCTTTCTTTGCCCCAGGGAGAGAGGATCCCTATCTCAGCAAGGAGAAAGTGAGGCTCCAAGTGGTCATGCTGTTATTCAAAGTCCTTGTCCCTGATGCCAATTCAATAATGAGGACATGGTTTTGAGAATAAAGGGGAAAAAAAAGTTTTATTGCTTTGCTAGCAAAGGAGAAGCACAGGGGACATCTGTCCCAGAGGTTGTGATTCTGCCCATCAGGGAGAAGAGAGGGTTTTTAAAGAAACTATTAAAAGGCTACATTCCAGGTGTTCCCTGTAGGATGATTGTGATTCTCTTGTTAATTTGAAAGAGGGAGAAGAGGAAAAAATATGTCCTTTTTAAGATAAGCCTCAGTGGCAGAGCCGTAGGGACTATAAGCATGAGGTGGACCACTGTTACAGTGTTATCCGCACCACGGAGATGCAGCTTTGCACTGCATCCAGCCTTCGTGCTGGGCTCATATCAGCAGATAGTCAGCAAATAATTGTAGAAAAATGATACAAAAACATTTACTGACCTAAAGCATTGCTTAAGTGTCTGAGCTTAGTTGGACTTCAGTCTGGTGCCTGTGACTACATCGGGGTAGGTCGCAGGAGGATGAGGAGGATGAGCATGTCACCGGTAGATGCAGGAGGGACCAACCAAAGGACTCAGCAGGAAAAATCGGTTCCAGCTCTATCTTTGCTAGACAGAGCTGTCCCTGAGATGTGAGAGCCTGTGGTCAGCAGAGGGCAGTATTGTTTCAACAAATCCTTCAATAACTACTTGTTTGGAGAACTATTCCCTCACCTGAGCTTTGGGACTACTGATAGAATTGACAGAGATCAGAGGATCTGTCCATTTGAAGAACAAAAACAGCAAAGAAGGTGGACATCTGTATACCTACCATCTACTCTGAACATTTCCTGTATAATTCCTTCAATTTTTCTGTCTGAAAAAATTTTAGTAACAAAATGTTGGAAGGAAAGAGAATGGAGCTCTAAGCTGTCCCTCCCCACGCTGGGCCCTGGCCTTTAGCCATTGCTGGCAGTGGCACCCATCTTCACTGAGCATCTTATTCTTGATATTCCTCAGATCCTTGCTGCTCAGAGACGGGTCCCTGACCAGCTCCCCTCACTGGCCCTCTTTCCTTCCCTGCTTTTCTTCCTCTTCTCTCTTCTACCTCACACTGAGCTCTACCCTCTATTAGGTGTTTGTCTGTGTGGCTGGATCATGGCTTATCAGGGCCATGGACTGGGTACCAGGGCAGTAGGTGTGAGGACACAGCAGATCCCATTCCCTGGACTGTCATCTGTGGGAGAAACCCACAGAAGCAGGGCTTAGAGGAAGAAGTCAGGAGAACACTTAAATCATATTCTCTGGGCCACAGGGCAAGTGCAAGCCCCAATCTCAGAGACATCAGGCTCTGCAGTTTTTCAGGGCTTCCTTATGAACTTTCTAGAATGCACCTGTTCTGTGTCTCTGAACACCAAAGTTTTCCAAGGGGCCAGTTCCTGTGTTTGACTGTTAGAGGGCAGCTCAGGTGATCCAAGAGGTCTCAGTTACACACCTCATAGCATTAGAATATATTCCTCCATCTACCCGGACCATTCCAAGACTCTGACCAAAGGTGACCTAGAATTGGGTACGGCCTCCTAGGATCCCTACATCCAGAGGCAGAACTCAGAACTCGCTCTGGCTCTGTGTCCCCAGGCCCCAGCTCAGCTTTCTGAGAAGGAAGCCATTTCCTACCTCTGTGCTGCCAGAAGAAGCCAGGATGCTCTGCCTGGAAAGGGGTGTGGGGAGGTGAGAACACCATTAGCAGCCATGACTACACTGGCATTAGGAGATTAATGAGCCTTTTTGAATAACGAATGTAGCTTCAGCCAACTGTTGGTAATTAGTTAGAGCAAAGCCACGCTGTGCACTGAATCTGTCAGCTGGGATCTCCAGAGGAGCTAAAGAGTGGGATGGGTGAGAGCAGAAAGGAAAGAGTGGAAATTCCATCTTCCCCATCCTTAGCCAGGACTGACACTGAGCTAGGCCTTTTCAGAACCACATCAGTCTGATATCACTTTGAGAGACATAGGCACTGAGGGATCTCAAGAGGTCATCCTGTCCGCCATCCTACCTCCTCTAGGGCCCACAGAGCACTGCTTCTGGAAGTTTAATCTGTTTATAGGTCACCTTGGGGCTTTGCCTACAGATGATTGCTGATGCTGCTGGTCCAGAGGATACTTTTGCAGCAAGCCCGAGGGGGCAGGGAGAGGAAAAGAGAAATGCTTTGGAGCCCAGAGCACATTTATTTCATGAAGTTGAGATCTCAGTGTCTATAATTCACTCATCAATTATTTCTTCATTCATTCAGCAGTGTCCACTCTGTGCTAGGCAGTTGGACTCATATGTGTTGGTACAGAGTGGGCTGAAAATAGCCCAGAGTAACCAGGGAGATTCTCTTGGGAGAGAAGGAGAAGGCTGGGAAAGCAGAGTGGGTTCAGGACTTGGCCACACAGGTGTGGGCTGCTGTCAACTCCTGGGGAAGAGCCGGCTGCTCCTCCTCCCTTCCAGGAGGGCCCTTCTACAACTGCAGTAACTGCAGGCCAACAGCCAAACCAGCAGGGGGCAGAGAGAAGTAATGCTCACATCATCTTCTCTTTAAGAAAGAAAATGCATCTTAAAAGCAGTGGGAGCTAATTTGCTCTTCTATAATCAATCACCCAGTACAGAAAACAAAACCACACTCCAGCAAGCCTGGAACAGCTGAGGGGAGACACCATGCGGGTGGGCAGGCGGGGGACTCTGCAGAGAGAAGGTTTTTCTCTTTAGGAGTTTTAAATCAAATGACTTTAAGGTCATATGCATGTGTAGGTGTGTATATGTCTATGTTTGTGTGTGGGGGTGTATGCCGGGTCATGTTTAAGTGGTGCCAATCTTCTCCAGCTTCCAAGCATCTCATCCCCTGGCCTGCTCTTCTTTGATCTGTATGTGGGCAGTGGGGATCTACAATCGCCATTTGGCTTCTCTGTGATCCTACCTTTATGGGGCCACCCTGGAAACAAGGAGCTTAGATTGACCTCTGTCTTTCAACTCATCCCATTCTATTCCCTCCGAACCTTGATTGCCCTCCTGTCCAATGGGGAGATCTGGACTCTTCCTTCTCTGTCTCACACCATCGGAAAAGCAGCAGCATCACTAAAATTGGTGAAAGATAAGCTCAGGGGTGCCGGGTGCTCTGGCTATTTCCATCTGGGTCTTGGGTTTGGGTGGGAACAGCCTACGCTGGTCTGAAGTAGTCGCTTAGGGGAAGCATCCCCTCAGGTGCTACTGCCCCTGGTGGCTGTTCTAGGTGCTTTCTTTTCCCCCTGCTCAGAGATGCACCCCTTCCAGGTGCCTCCTCCCTTGCTCCCCTTCCTTCCTCTCCTTCGTCCTCACTTTCTCTCTTTAGCCCTGTATCTAGTACAGCCACATTTTTCAAATTTAAAATTGGAACATAGCCTGACAAAAGGGTAGGGTGTTTGAAATGTGGACATTTGTGGGTGTTCTGGGAGGTGCCATCACTGTGAATGCCCCTGCCCATGTGCTTCCTCTTCTGCCTTTCATCTGTTCTGGGCTATAACACCATGGACATAAGACAACCAATTGGGGTCAAAGCCATGCCAAATATCCAGATGTTTAGAAATGTCCAGATGGTGGAGTTAATGTTTGCAGTTTTGTTTACTCTGGGTGCCCGGTGGACACAATTCAGTAAAAACAAATAGATGAATAAATAAAGTAAACCTCTACAACCCAAGCAGTGAGTTATTTAGCATCTTATCTTCAAAGCAAGTAGTAGAGAGAATGAAATTGTTATTTTTTCCTTCTTGCTAGCATTATTTTAGACTTCACCTAAACCAGCTCTGACCACACTCTCCTCCTACCTTCCTAGGAAGAGACACTTCCTTGGGAAGAACACCATAGCTTGGGTTTCTGGAGCCACAGGGTCCTTGTAGTAGTGAGTGGAGTCCCTGGTCCAAAAATCATCCAAACACCCACATACGCATCCTACTTCTCACCCATCTATCTCCTCCCTCCTTCCTTCCTTCCTTCCCACTTTCCAAACTTCTTTCTCTCCTACATACCTTGCACTGTGTGAGACACTAGTCCTTGCCTGCTAGGACTCACAGTCATGTATCTCAGTGCGGAGCTATTAAATCACCATTGTAGAACATGCCAAGTGCATTTCTTCCCATGTCTGCACATTCTAACCTTCCCTTCCTGACTTCGTGTTTCCTTCATCACCTTCCCAGCATGGAGATATTTTCTCCTGAAGTTCAGAGAACACTAGAGAAGCTTTGCTCCTTGGGTGGACAGATCTCTGCCCCAAATACGTGCAGGTGGCTGGAAGAACTTCATATATAAAAGTTTCAGAGTTTGAGTGCTGTCCTTGTCTGTCCCTCTAGAACTCTTAATTAATGTCTCTCTGCAGAACAGCGGCCCTCCTGCTATGGAGAGCAGCAACTCACAGATGAGATGGAGGACATTTCTTCCCTCAGAATGTCCTCCGTGGCATCTTCACCCCAGGTGGGAGCAGATGGACAGGGAAGCAGAACCACTTGTTTATTTCAGTTCCGGCTGGTGTCTGGCCTGGTGGGAGTGTAACCAAGAGGAGAGAAGGCTTGTGACTTTGGGAGTTTAATTAAACATATTTACAAAGTCCAACACTGGATAGCTAGTGAGGCACAAGGAGACAGAAGCTGGTATTGCATTATAAGATTAATAAACCAATTAAGTAAAGACTGCAGCGCCTTGGTGCCCCAGTGGGGCAGGAGGCGAGTTTGACAGCTGCTCTTTCCTGATGATTGCCACAAATTTCAGAAGAAAAGACAGCCTGGGTTTTCCTCCTTCCATGAGAGAATACCCCAGGCTGTTGTCCTGTCTAATCTCTCACACAGCTAGTCAAGTTGTTTTCCAAGCCCGTGGGTCGGATGTCATGTTTAGACAACTGGGAAGAAAAGAAAACAAAAGCTATTTCTCTCCCTCTAATCCCAAAAAAAACAAAAACAAAAAAAGTACTGGCATGAGACCATTTATTGCTCATTGGGATGCACTTTTCTGGGGAGGAGTGGAGTAGGGTAGACAGGGGGATTTTGGAAGCCCCAGCAGGCAATCTGCAGAGGAGCCTCTCAGGGATGAGGGTATCTACTTCCAGTAGGGAGGCAGACTTCTGGCCTGTCTTGTGCCCTCTTCTTTCAGTGTTAGAACACAGCTCTGGTTCTTCTGAATCAAGTCACTGTTTGGTTTTTGCATGCATCTAAGTTTAGATGGCTCTCCCTCCCCATCGTCTGGGGCATAATTAATAAAAATAGGCCCTTGTGCAAGGTCCAGTGAAGACCCTGCAAAGCAGCCAAACAAATACCCCTGCTTGGGGAGCAACAGTAAGGAGGGAGCCCACACTTAGCTGTTCTCAGACTTCTGCTGCCATATCCCTCCCCAACTCACCCCTGGGCCAGGGCTCAGTGGCGCCTGCTCAAGACTGTGAATGGGACAGTAGGAACACAGGTCCCTGCGTGATGGAGTGAATTAGTTAGGAGCCCACACCTCAGTGATATCTGAAGTGTGTCTTAGGGCTTCTACTCCTGCTCAGCTGCACCAGCTGGGGAGCTCAGGGCCCTGGTGTCACATCACCTGCCTTGGCCTGGTTTCAATAGCTGTCAGACTGCTCTGATCCAGAGCTTCGAGAACACCGAGGAGGTTTGCCAAGTTTCAGGGAAGATTCTGGGGATTTTAGTTTCCTCATTTGCAGGAAAAAGAAAAGATTGGGGGGAGACACTAATAGAATAAAATCCATGCTACCCACTTTATAAAATTGGCAGAGAAACAAGGGGAATAGTGTCTGTGGAGAGCTCTAGATAAATATGAATACTTGGAGTTGTCAGGCAAATCCTTAATTCCTTTCTCAGACAAAACAGGGAATGAATGAGTGTGGCTGACCTGAGTTGTGGCACTTCTGATCTTGGCAACCTATTGAAACTCTCAGAGCCTCCTTTTAAACGGGCATGGCAACACTGGTGATCAAAAGTGTGGTCTGTGCTCTCCTAATCAGGCTTTGTCACCTTCTAGTTGTTTCACCTTGGGAAATTTATTTAAACCTAATTTCTTTCCTGTGCAAAGTGAGGATGATTGTAATTCCCATCTCACAGGATTACCTTAAGACTTGATTGAGATCTTCATGTAAAGTTCTCAGCCCAGTGCTTCTGGTACATAGTAAATGCTCAATATCATCATAACAACATTGATTGTTCTTATTAATAAATGAGATTATGTACACATAAAACATCCTGTATGATATGTATGTAAAACATCCCACACATGGAAGATGTTCAATTAGTGAAGGTCTACACCTCCTCTCCCTCTTACACCAATGAACCAGTCCATATAGTAAAAACCTGGCCCAACTGGGCGTGGTGGCACATGCCTGTAATCCAAGTGGCTCTGGAGCCTGAGGCAGGAGGATCCCAGGTTTGAAGCCAGTCCCAGCAACTTAGTGAGGCTGTAAGCAATCTAGTCAGACCCTGTCTCAAAATAACAAAATAAAAAGTCTGGGGATGTGGCTCAGTGGTTAAGTGCCCTTGGGTTCAATCCCTGGTACAAAAACCAAAAACAAAAAAACAAAACAACAAAAATCCTGGCCCAACTGTGTTTCCCTTGGAAGACGAGACACCTTGTGTGGCTACTGGGTCACATTGCTTTGGGAACTATGGTCCATAAGAAATGCCCAGAAGAAACAAGGAGGAAGAAGGAGAGAAAATCCTGACCCCACTGGAAGCACAGGCATGGCCTCCTCCCCAGGCTCATAGGAAGTGACCTACTGTTTTGGTCAGGTGCCTCTGAAAGTATCTCCCAAATCCAGGCAGCTCCTTAAACTCCACAGGTTAACATCTACGATTTTCTGCATCAGCTGGAGTCATTCCAAAGGATATAATTTCAGGGCATTATAAATACTGATTCTTTAAAATGAAACCATTATCCCTTATTAAACGTTTTTGGTGGAGTCTAACTACCATAGTGAGTTGATATCCTCCACTTGAAAACCCGGTGAACACAATTTTTCTTTCATATTGGCAAAGTTTATTTCATTCTCCAGTCTTCTGAAGCTCATCTTTCTAGTCTATCTCCCACAGAATTTTATTCTTATGTAGTTTGTTTATATTGTTGATAGTCTTTATTGATCAACCAATATGCATCTCAGAAATGACATATTTATAATCAAATTTTTTCACAAATTTAATTTTTTGTTGTTGCAAAAAACAGCATAAAATTTATCATTTTAACCACTTTTGGATATATAGTTCAGTAAAGTTAAGTTCATTCCCCTTGTGAGGTATAGTCAGAATTTTTAATAATATATTTCCTTAAAGTTCTAAATGTTAAAATTACTTCTTCAGGATCGAGGTACAGTGGCACATGTTGGTAATCCCAGCAACTCAGAAGGCTGAGGCAGGAGAATCACCTAGTTCAAAGCCAGCCTTAGCAACTTAGTGAGACCCTAAGCAACTTAGCAAGACCTTGTCTCAAAATAAAAAATAAAAAGTCTACTCCAATTATGTATGATGTGTCAAAATGTACACAATCTATTGTCATGTATAACTAATTAGGACAAATAAAAAAATTAAAAAGGTCTGGGGATGTGGCTCAGTGGTTAAGCATTCCTGAGTTCAATCCTCTGCATAAAAGAGAAAAAAAATTACTTCTTGAATGAGTGATCATTATCATTGTTATCAGTGTACATATGACAAGAATAACATAAATTTTGTCAGTGCTAAATTAAACAAGTAGTAAAAATTTATAGGGACTATATCTCTTAATTAGATTAGTGTGAACCTCAATTAGATAATAGATATTACTTATTGCTAGAATGAGAAAGGGTACAGAATCAATTCTGTTTGTTATTGAATATTTATTTCGTTTTTATAGATGTATACACTGACAAATCTTACATGCATAAATTGATGGGAACACAAGGTATTTTATTATGGTAACTTCATTAATTATTTATACTCTGAGTTCAAATGCCCTATATCTCATGGTGATCCATCATTGAAACTTACTTTCTTCTTCAATTTTGTTCAAAGAAAAGAAGACTTCCTAAGGAATTTGTCACCCATAATTAGAGCCATTTGCTCTTTTAATTTCTGGGAATATCCAAAAAGCCTTTTCCCAAATTTATTCAATGATTATTAATTACATCCATTATTTTTTTTTCACTTAGCAGCAGCTTGTCTCATTCAATTTATTAAGAAAGTGTTGGAAAATTAAAATATTATACATTTCAATACACTTTTCCCAGTGCATTTTTAAAATATAAAATGCATTTATTTTATTACATGGTTTAAATATCTTTTTGTTAAAACCTTCCAGCTCAGATTTAGCTCATTCAATTTATGGCAAATGCCTTGTGCATAATCTATTTAGCAAAGCTGGTCTTCCTTGTCAAGCTAGTCTGCAAATCAGACTTTTGGTAAGAAAAATTCTGACTTAAATTTTTAATTCAAATCAACTTTACAATATATCTTTTGAGGAATACTATAAAAACCAATGAAGAAGGATTACTTCTAATCTTGTAAAAAGGATTATTGAAAGGAGTCAAGACCAAAAACCATAAAGAATATGATAGAATTAATCTATTTTGTAGGAAATTATGAAAATAAGAATAAATCTATATAGTATTTCTTATTACTTAGTTTGTCAGAATTAAGTGTTAGGTGCAACTAAAATTGTAAGTTATTTATGAAACTAAAAGATGATAAAAGGTGTGGGTCTTTTTAGTAAAGGTGTGTACTACACTTAGGCTTTTGGGAATAATTAAATAAAAAATCTGGGTAAAAACACTGAAATCACTCTTTCAATTTGATTAGACTGAGATGAACTCTCCAACTAATTAATTGAAAGAGAAAGGTATATATCACCAGAAATGGATTGGTCCAGAAATGGGCATTTAATTTTATTTTTTTTTGATTAATAGGAGATGCAGGAGAGACACATTCTAAACATTTTATAAGATTATCAATAGTCTCAGAACTGATTGTAATTGGAATACATACCTCACTACATTATTGATAAAATAGATTTTAACTACCTATTGAATAATGCACACTGCACTCAAAAGAAATCACATAAAATTTTTTATCTCTGGGTTTTATTTCATACAACTTGTAAACTTTAGTCATCCCTAAAAGTCCCTGTGCTTATTAAAACAATCAAGGTTCTAAAACAAACAGATGCTGGTTTTGCTGTTCGAAGACCCCCCCTTCTCTCCCTCCCTCCCTCCTTTTCCTTCCTTTCTGTCATCCTGGGGTTTATATTGATAGTAGTTGAAAAGATTGCTTGTGTTTAATATGTTGGAGCAAAAAATCATTTTTAGGCTTCATTAAAATTCCTAGCAATATCATCTTGTCTTTGCTCTTCCCAGATTGTCAGAGGCAGTGCGTTCTTTGACAAGGTGAACAGGACAGAGAGGAGTTCTGACCCCTGAATTGCCCACACTCCCATTGCCCAGCTGCTGTAATACATCCGACTAAAGACCACTTCAACAAGGGCTATTACTAAAGTTGTGGCTTTTTCTTAACCAAAGAATGTATACAGCAGGAAGGACCATTAGTCCAAAGGTGGGCTTATGCATCTTAATTCATGGGTAACGAGAACCCACTCCAAAATAACATTTGTAATTGTCCTTTGTGTTTGGTTCCCCAAAGAATCTCATTCTCAGGAGATCACACTTAGTAAGGCTGGGGACTGGAGAAGTTGGAGAAAGACAAATAAAAAGGGTGCAGGAGAGAAAAAGGAATCAATAGGACAAAGGTGGCTCTGAGGGCCTGCCGCAGATCAAATTAGCCACATCTGCTTCCGCCTTGGAAGGTCCTCTCTCTCTGTGCCGTCTGCATACACACTCACACATGCACATGCACCCAGATACACGCGCACACACACTCACAAATTTAGTCACCAAGCACTGCCAAGTACCACCTCCTTGCAATTTGTTTGCTCAGGTTTAAGGACACTGCTCTAGGACATCATCTAGGGCTCTCCTTAGTGGGGCCCAAACTCTTGTTTTCCTCGGGGAGTGTTCAGTGGTCTACTTTTTTGTCGAGTTGTTCAGCCTCTTTCTTTCCTAGGATCACAAGGACCTGGCAAATCCACAGGAATCTGGAGCTGTCCACTGCGGTGTCAGCACAGCCCTGCTTGCCCTGGGGATGGCAGAGTGGTTCCTTCTGAGGAAGCGCAGTCACGGGGCCTGTCCTGATGGCAAGAAAATGCAGGAGTGTCTTTAATGGAGATTTGGGTCTGGCATCATCATGCTGGTAGCAAACAGAAATCATGATCGGTGTGCCCAGAGACGCTTGTACCCCTGCCCTGCAGGAGGCAAAATGGTTGCTCGAATGTCACCTTGAGATAGAACTCCTGGCCTGCCCTAGTTGTGCTGTGTAATCTGGAGCAAATAAAGATTTTTCTGGGCCTCCCACCAACCTCTGCAATGTGTGAGACTGTAATTGTGTGTGTATGTGTAAATGTATGAGTGTGAGTGTGTGTATTTCAGTGTGTAATTTGAGGCCATTTGCAAGTGTGTGGCATGTGTATGCGGTGGGAGTGTGTGAGTGCACATTTGTTTGGGTGTGAATATTTGTAGGTGGAAGATGTATGAGTGTGTGGTGGGGATGAGTGTGCACACACATAGATGGTAGAGAAGGGTTGGATGAAGCAGAAAGGAAACCTGAAAGGCATTTTCCAAGTGATCTTAGCTTCTCCAGCAATGGGTGAGGACACATTAGGAAACTAGTTTTTTCTTTCAGCAGATGCAGTTGGAATAAGATGTGCTTACTGCTGGGCTCAGCGTTGGCGCTCAAGAGTGAACAAGACAAACTTAGTCCTTGCTTTACGTGGAGCTGACAGTCTTGAATTCAGGGAAGAACACAGGCTTTTGCAGTTCAGCATGGGAATTACAAGGGGCGCTAGCAGGAAATGCTAGTGCTGAAGGCTTGCACACACCCCCTCCCCCAGCATACTCAAACTCCTCTCCCAGCATTTATAAATTGAAACCCTAATCCTCAAGGTGGTGGTGGTATTAGGAGGTGGGGTCTTTGAGAGGTGACCGTCATGAAGGTGGAATTATGGTCCTGAATGAGATTAGTGCCCTTACCAAAGAGGCCTGTGGGAGACCCTCACTCACCTTCTACAATGAGAAGGTGGCGGTCTTCAGCTGGAAGAGGGCCTTCACCACAATACAATCATGCTGGCAGCCTGATCTTGGACTTCCAGTCTCCAGAATTGTGAGAAAGAGATTTCTTGTTTGGAAGTCATCTAATCTGCAGTGATTTGTTACAGTAGCCTGCAAGGACTAAGGAATCTATGGCAGTGATAGCTCTGTTTACCAGTGACAAGTTCTGCTTCCCCAGGTGTTGAAGTATAGTGCCAGAGAAGCACGCCAAGGCAAGCATATCAAGCAGGATTTATTTAAAAGTAGTAGTAACACAAACTTCTACCAGGAGGGAGAAGGGAGCCATGGCTGATGTTCTAGAATCCCCAAGAAGTGAGCACACCCTACATCTTTTATAGGTTAGGGTCTTCTTTGTTCTATTCTTTCCCCCCTTATCTCTCCTTCCTGCCTACAAGTCTAAGCCCAGGAGTTACCAAGTGAGATGGAAATGGCAGGGGGAAGGGCCAAATGGAGATTCAGGTAGGAACCCAGGGGGCATTAATTAGCAACTCCCTGCCTGCAGCTTTTGGGGAGGGGCAGTTAAGCTGGTAATCTTGGTGATCAAAAGGGCTCTGGAGCCACTGATATTCCAATCTCCCAGGAGCAGTCTCCAATTTTCCAGACTCTGATGGCCTCCATCCCTCCATTTGACCAGATTTCCTATTCTACACTAACTGCCTGTCCCCAATTCTGGCTTCAGCAGCATAGAGGAGAGAGCACAGCAGAGCCTTTTTTTGCGGAACCCTGAGTAGTGACAGGTGTATGGGATGCAGCAGAGACAATGCTGCAGGCTTGCACTACCTGATCTGGAAGAAGCCACTAGTCATAGGTGGCTATTGAGCACTTGAAATGCATGGCAAGCCCACTGTGGGAAATGCTGTAGGAATACAATACACTCTAGATTTTCAAGACAGTGTGAAGAGTGCAAGTATCTCATTAATGATTTCTATATGGATTACATGTTGAAGTGATAACCTTTAGGACAGACTGAGTTATAAAATGTATTATTAATGACAAGCTCACCTGTTCCTTTTACTTTTTTTCATGGTAGCTCCTAGAAAACTTCAGATTGTGTATGTGGGTCACATTCTATCAGCCAGTATGGCTCTGGATGATGAGAATGGTCTGGGCAGAGCCCAGGAGCCAGCCAGAGTCAGAAGGGTTTAGGGAACTGGAAGCGATATTTAATTGCTGAACTGGGGTTTGCAGGAGGGTTGGTGAGAGCTGAGACTGGAGAGGTCATGGGTGCATCACGCAAGGTCCCAGGGAGCCCTTTAATGGAGTCTGCATCCTGAAGGCCCCAGGAAGGATTTTAAGCAGGGATGTGACCTGATCTGATTGATGTGCTTTAGACATTTAACTCTGGCTTCTTTGTGGAAAATGGAATGAGAAGTGAGGGCAAACCTAAAGCAAGAAGGCAGGAGGCTCTAGCAGGGATGGGGGCCGGGGGGGGGGGGGGGGGGGGGGGGGGGGGGGGGGGGGTGCGACAGTGGCTTAGGCCTGGGTTTCTCAGTGTGGATGGAGGTATTTGAACCATGAATGCGAGTACATTTATTACAGATTCCCAGGAATTATTTCACCAAGGAATTTTATAAGAACTAAACTTGCCAGTATTTGCATCTCATACTCTTGGAATTCTCAAACCATAGGAGGATGGGGCAGGAAGTGTGCTTGGGCGTTCTTTGAGGGTTTTGGTAGAAGGTCATTTATTCCTAAGCCTAGAGAAGAGTTGAGTGCTTCCGGGGCTGGAGAAAGAAACTTTTCTGCCTAATACTGTTATACTCCCCAAAAAGATTCTCAGAGAGAGAGAGTGTGTCAGCCCCACCCTAATCCCTTCCCTTCCCTGTAGACCACCCAAATCCCTTTCCCTTCATGTAGACCCACCCTAATCCCTTCCCTCCCTATAAACTCACCCTAATCCCTTCCCCTCCCTATAAATGATGGCAACAAAGAACTAAGGCACGATTGATCCCCTGGCACATGCTTTTAGGTGTAAGGGTGGTTGTCGCTGGCCAGCTAAAAAATAAAGGCTTCTTTTGGCTTTACGTGAACGGGTGAACGGTTTGGATGATCTTATTCTCGTCGGGTATAACAATACAAACTTGTTAAAGCAGCAGCAGCTTGAGGGTACCCCGATGCAGACCAAGCCCATGGAACCTGTCTTGCTCATCATTTTCAGCAGGTGCCTCTAGAGGCTACTGTCCCATAGAAGGTCTGGGGCAGTGGCTTTAGGTTCTCGTACTTGGCAGATATGTAGGGAATGATGGGGTACTGTCACACTGGCTGCCTTCTGCTGCCCACTTTCCCAGTCCATGGTACAGCAGCCTCTGGCATTCGATGCATCTGCCTTAGAAAACTCAGACACTGCTTGCCAGCTGTTCTTACAACAGTTTCCCAACTGCCATTGCCAGTCTTGTTCACTGTCCCCGACTTTTGATTCTTTACTTGTAATGCTGAATCTATTACTTTTCTCCCCTGCCTCACAATCTTCTAAGAGGCCCCTGTACCACAGACCAAAGCCCAGCACTCCTAAACAGGGTGTTGACAACTCTAGGACCCAGTCCTCTCCTCTCCAACCTCATTCCCATCATCTTTCCAGGTCTCTGGTCATGACGCCTGGCCACCTGCTGGTTCAAAACACACCTTGACTCAGGCTGCTGTCTGCCAGCTCTCAGCTTCCTCCTCTTTCCCTAGACAGATTCGGTGTATTTCTCTGGGTCAGGAATCCATTACCTTCTTCTTCAATCCTTTCCTTGCTGTTTCTCTTGGTATCACATCCCTCTGCTTTCCATGTTCACCTCAGTGACAGCACTTCCCTACCAGCTTGTGTCATCATTTCTTGTGTACAGGTTTCCCTTCCCCACCGTGCCGTGAGTTCTTTACACACAGGGGCTCGGTCTGCATGTATCTGTGTTTGCGGTGGAGGGCTACACAGTACATATTGACAGAGTGACAGAGTGACTTTGTGGAGCCCTTGGATTGCTAATGTCCAACTCTTAGTCTTGCACAGGAACCTGGCACATTCATGGCAACCTGGGGAAAAGGTAGGTTGGGATGAGGATGAGGTGAGTGGAAGAGTCTAGGGTGCAAAACTGAGGGTACTCACTCTTGGTGCTGACCCTGCACTTGTCTGACTCTGAGGGGAGCACCTCCTAGGTACCTCACTTGCCTTACCCGAGGTCTAGCCCTTGCAGGAGAAATCTTGGGATCTGATATGAATCGGTCTGTAGGGAATCTACAGAGACAGGCCAGGCTCCAGAGAGTGAGTTCTTCCTCTCATACTATTATATAGAACTATCTGGATGAGTGAGCTCAGGCCAAGTCCAAGGGGCACAGAACTATTAGCATGATTCTAGAACCCACTGGCACCAGGAGAGTGGCAGCCTTCCAAAGATGGGAGCACTTAGGGAATCTGAAAGGTGAATGTTTGGAGCACTCCGAGAAGGGAAAGGGATGGCCCTCACAGGTACCAGGCCTTGGGCTGGGGCACAGAACCAGAGAGTGGTCTTATACTGAATAACTAGTAAAAGCCTGGAGACCACAGCAGGTTCCCTAGCTGGTGACCAGGATCTAGGAAAGGATTGGGTCCTACAGAGATCTGAGGTGCTAGGGTGACTAGTCAGGACTTGGGAGAGGAGTCATGTTTCCATGAACTGTCCATTGTGGGCTGGTTGGGGTGGAAAGGAACAGAAAGAGTTGCATCCTGGGAGGAAGTGTAGACATTTACCAGTGTCACTAGGTCTGTGTTTGGTGGCTTTAGACAAGAGTGGGGGAGTTGCATGGGGCCCAGCACTCAGCTCTGGGACTCTGCAGCCTATCTCTGAGGATATGGAAAACCACAGATTCACTGAAGGAAGAGGAAGGAAGGGAGGTACAGTGGGGCAGAGGCTATTTAAATATGGGTGAAGACATACCAGAATTGGTTTGGAGTTGAGGGTGGTGTTGAACTTTGATGAAGAACAACCGACCGGCCCAGTTTTAAGGCTCTACCTGTGGTTCCATATTGTCAGTTCAGAGTCTGGCTGAGTTAGAACACCCAGGGAATCATGTTAAAATGCAGCTTCATGGAGATTCTGCTTCTGTGGGTCTGGACTCATTTGAAATGAGCTCTACCTGTGATTTGCAGCCTGATCTGGGGACCACAAGCTGGGAGCAAAGTGGAAGGAGGTGAGAAGGCTGGCAGTTCATTTGGAGTTCACCCCATGTCTTCCTCGAGGCCTCACTTAAGCCATGAAAGGCCCAAATAGGAAGTTCCTCTGATATGCAGGTAGAAATCAAGGTCTAAATTCAAAGGCATGCTCAATGCCTCCAGGGGTTGCCCTTCTCTTTCCTCTTCATCACCCTTTCAGCTATCCTAATGTTTTCTCACTTTAGCACAGTGGTTCTCAAACTTTTCATGCACAAGACTCCTAGAGGGCTTCATTAACCACATGTGGCTGGGTCTACCCCAGAACAAGTAGGTCTGGGTTGGAGTGGGGCCTGATAATCTGCATTGTTAACAACTTCCCAAGTAACATTGGCACTGCTGGGGTGGGGGAAGACACTTTGAGAACCATGCTCTTGTGGGATGAAAAGTGTAACCTATGTGTAATGACTAGGAAAAGAAGAGAGAAAGGAACAGAAGAATTATCTGAAGAAATAATGGCCAAGAATTTTCTAATGTTATTGATAGACACCAAGCTACAGATCTAGAAAGCTCAGAGAACACCGAGCAGGATAAATACCCCCAAACTGACATCTAGGCATACCATATTCAAACTTCAGAAAACCAAAGACAAAGAAAAAAAGTGTCAAAGATGCCAGAGGACAGAAAATACCTCACTTATAGAGGAACAAAGACAGGAATTACGGTGGACTTACTGTCAAAACCACGCTGTAAGAAGAGAGAGGAGTGAAATCTTTAAAGTGTTGAAAGAAAAGCCACCAACCTAAATTCTGCACCCAGTGAATTAAGACTTCCTCAGAAAAACAAAAGCAGAGGGAATGCATAGCCAGCACACTACCTCTTTAAGAAATGTTAAAAGAAGTCGTTCAGAGAGAAACAAAATGATAGAGGTTAGGAACTCAGATGTCCATAAAGATTAAAGGATGAGCACCAGACAAGGAATAAGTAGAGGCAAAACAAAAACTTTTATTTTTCTTATCCTTAGCTGATCTAACAGGAGAGTGTTCAAAGTAATAACAGGAACCATATGTTGTGTTTTTTGTCAGCTTATCATCGCTGTGACCAAAAGACCTGACAAGAACAACTTAAAGGAGAAAAAGTTTATTTTGGCCCATGGTTTCAGAGGGTCAGTCCATGATTGGCCAACTCCATAGCTCTGGGCCTGAAATGAGGCACAACATCATGGCAGAAGGCACGAAGGAGGAAAGCTGCTCAGGACATGGTAGCCAGGAAGCAGAGAGAGCTCCACTCACCGAGGACAAAATATATACCCCAAGGGCATGTCCCCAGGGACCTCCTTTCTCCAGCCACACTCCCCCTGCCTACAGCTACCACCCAGTTAATCCATATCAGTGGATTAATGTGCTGATGAGGTTATACCTCTCATAATCTGATCATTTCACCTCTGAACATTCTTGCATTATCTCGCACATGAGATATCCAAACCATAACATATTCAGTGACTATAGTGTATGAATGAGTGAAATGCATGACAGCAGTGTTATAAGACACGGGAGGGGAGACAGACTACTCTGTTATAAGGTACTTGCACTTCCTGTGAAGTGATTGAAAACCAGAGAAGGCAGAAGAAGATAGGAAGGCAAAACAAAACAGAAAAAACAACAATTAAACAGAGAACATAGGCAATAAGTAGGAAACAGTTAAAAATGTGGTAGATGTGAATCCAGTCACATCAACATTCTCTTTAAAAATGTATGGTCCAGGGGCTGGGGGAGCAGCTCAGTGGCAGAGCACTTGCCGAGCATGCTTGAGGCCCTGGGTTCAATCTCCTGCACCACAAAGGAAAACAAAAGATGATGAATGATGTAAAAATACAAATTAAAAGACAGAAGATGTCAAAACTCATTTTAAAAAAATTATTAAGACCACTAGTAAAAGAAGAAGGAAGAGGAAGAGGAAACCAGGTCATTAAAACTCAGGAGTCTGGAGTCTGAAGACCTTTTAAGAACTTTAATGCCTATTGTTCAATGTTGTTTACAGTGTTGCGCTGTGTTCAATGAAGTCTATGAATCTTCAAAAGAATTCAAGACCAAACTATATATAAAGACACAACTGGGTTAAAAGTAAAAAGATGAAGAACAACATCTCAGGAAAATCAGCTCTCAGCAGGACAGGCTATCAGCCACTTATACTTTCCATGAATTTCTTAGTGTTCCTTTCACAGGTTTTTTTTTTTTTTTTTTAGTTTGATTTTAGTTGAAGCTTTTTGTGATATGAAAGGATGTGTCAGCTGTTAACAGGATTTTGAGTGAGAACGACATCCTTGGGATTCCTGAGGTGGCCAAACCCAAGTGCTACACCTGACTAGGGGCTCTGGTGGGTGGTTTCTACTTTCCTAGATCTGCTGGAGGAATGGGTTCCCAACAGAGCTTCATTCTGTGAGCCAGGTCTTAGGCAGACTTGATGTTTGTTCACATCCCTGTAAGCCTTCCAGGCGAGTCAGAGTGAGAACATGTGGGTCAGTACCCTGCATAGAGCCAGGTCAGTATGCTGCATGCAGTTGGGTCAGTATGCTACATGGAGTGGGGTCAGTATGCTGCATGGAGTTGGGTCAGTATGCTGCATGGAACCAGGTCAGCACAGAAGACAGGCAAAGAGGAATGACTGGCTGCTGGAGGGAGAAAACTTGCCTGCGTTGTTTTGGATTTGGGTTGTTTCTGAGCAGAGCACCTGTAAATGTATCCCTTCAAGGTATCAGCAACTAAATGGAAAAGAAAACATTAAACTGGTTGTTATGTCATATCTGATACTGAAGATTTGATTGATGTTTTGTGCTGAATCGCTCAGATGTTGGGTATTCTGGAGTTTCAGTAAGTGCAGGTTGATACATTTATGTCAAAGATTCTCAAATAATGCATTGAAGAATATGAGTTTCATGAAATATGAAAAGATGCTCTTTGTGCCGTGGTTGAGCATCTACATGTTGTGATTCAGGAGTATGGGGAATCCAGGTCCTGAAGTGCCAGGTTGGGCAAAGGGAACAGGCTTTGTTTCAGTCAGTTCTTTGTGACCAAAAGATTGACAAGAACAACTTAGAGGAGGAAGTTTATTTTGGCTTATGGTTTCCGAGATTCAGTCCATGGTCTGCTGACTCTATTGCTGTGGGCCTGAAGTGAGGCAGAACATCATGGCGGAAGGGCATGGCAGAAGAAAGCTGCTCAGTTCATGACAGTCAGAAAGCAGAGAGCTTGAGGGCACGGAATCAAGGATGATATAATACCCAAGGGTGTGCCCCAGCGACCTGCCTTCCTACATTTACCTCCCATTGATCCATTCAAATCTTTAAGCCATCAAATGGATTAACCCATGGATTAGGTTACAGCTCTCATAATCTACTCATCTCACATCTGAACATTCCAACATTGTTTTACACAGGAGCTTTCAGGGACACCTCATGTCCAAATCATAACAAATTTCCTTGTTAGGAACATCTAATATACGAAACTGTGCATTGGGAACCTTATCAGGTAAGGTGGAGAACTATACTGTGCTTGCGATAGTTCCCAACTTATTTTAATGGGGGTCTCTAAAAAATATGGAATGCCTATCAAATATCCTTCAATGTGTTGCTTAAACAATAAGAGGTTATGAATAATTTTTTTTTCAGGTAAAAGAAGATTTGGAAGTGGGTAGTCCAGGTGACTGTGACCTTGTGTTAGGACTTGGGACCCAGGTTCTTTTTACCTCTGCTCTTATCTTGAGCTCATTGCCTCCATCCTCGTGTCCCTCTGTGGTTCTAGATGGCTAATGATGTGCTCGCTGGCATATACTTGTAGGCATGGAACTGGAGGAAGGAACAAAGGATCCAAGTCCACTTCCTCTAGGTTGGTACCTCCCTAAGGAGGTTTCTTAGAAGCCCCATTTCATGACATCTCCTCACCAGTCACTGTCACATCCATCTGGGAAATGGAGACCTGGATCTGAGCACCTTGCTGCCCTGAATTAAATCAGCTTTCTAAACAAAGAGGAATGGGAAAAAGAAGTTTGAGTCTGAAAATAGATGCTGCACGAACATTCAACTGCAGGTTCTTCAGGGACATGCTTGGGAAATGTGGATAGGTATTAATTTCCTGCTTGTCTCCAGTGGTTTATCCTAGCCACGTGGTAATGGTCTCAGTTGGTCTCTCTATCTCCTTGTGTATGTATCTTTCTCCTACACACAAAAATACAGAATGCACATACAAGTAAGCACATGTCTTAGATTATTCACAGGATATAAAAGACTGATGGAATGTTGGTGTTCAGTGGCTCTAACCCTGGTCACACATTAGAATCACCTGGGGGAATTATAAAAATAATATCTCATGCCTGAATCATAATTTTGGGGGCCAATGCCCAAATGCTCTTCTCTTCCTTTGAAAGCTTCCCCATTGATTCTGATCTATATCTAGGGTTGAAAGCCCTTGGTCTACCTCAACTTCATCATCACATAGGGCCGAGTCTGTGAAATTATTTCTTTCATGCCTATTTCCCCCCTTAGATTGTAAACCGACAAGAACGGGAATGGTATTGGCTTTCCACTATATATACTACTGAAGCTTACACAGGGTTGGTGCAGAGTTGAATGAATAAATAATGAATGGATGAGTAAATGAAGGCCCAGTGAGGGGAAGACACCCATGCAAGGAAACACAGTAAATGCACAGCAGAATAAAGATGAGAACCTTTGTCTTTTGACTACCTGCTTAGGACTCTTTCTGTTATCCCATGACTTCCATGGTTAAATGGCCAGACCGTGGAGCTCTGTATTCCAGAACTGGCCAATGCTCATGTGTTCCTGTTATACTTCCCAGAAAGATTCTCCAGTGCCAGAAAGAGAGTCAGCCCCACCCTAATCCCCCCTCCCTGTAGCCCAACCCTAAACCCTCCCACGCCCTATAGCCCTGCCCTAATCCCGTCCTGAGCCCTATAAAAGTTGGCAATGACACAATTAACTCGTGATGCCCCGGAACCCCGCTTTTAGGAGTAAGGGAGGTCGTCGATGGCCAGCTAAAATAAAGGCTTCTTTTGGCTTTACGTGATCGGCTTGGATGATTTTATTTTCTTTGGGTACAACATTCCTACAGGATACAATGTGTGCTGTTGTAATTATTTGCAAGCCTCAGGTTTGGGTTTGTATCTTATTTTTTCAAACTTGACCTGCCACCCCCCACCCTGGACCCACTACAAATAATCCCAGATAATAATCCACAAGGAGTGAGGTGGAGGGAGAAGGAGGACTACGCCCCTGCATGTTCAGGCCTTTGGGGTACCAGAGCTTCCTTTCAGGGCCTCTCTGGCCAAAGGCCACTTTGCTGTTCTTCAGCCTTCTCAGACTGTGCCCTAAACCTGGAATCTATGTCTACTGTAGTTATTTGTTCAAATTTAATGGTCCTGTTGAACAGTCCTGAAAACTAATTCACAGGAGGTGTTAATGATTGACAAGGTTTATTGGAATGGCCTCCTTGGGGTCTTTGCTTATCAACTAGAGACAATGTCCTGCTGTGAAAGAGGGAAAACCTAATTGTGAAATTTTAAGTATGAGGCACAGGCAGGGTGGCTTTCCCAGAGGAATTACGGGCAACTCCATCAGAGCAAGGAGGCAGGATTCAGAGTGGGCACCCCTGGGGGGCAAAGACTCCAGGCGGCCTGGCTGAGTGGGCTGTTCTCACTTAGTCACGGGTGGTATGGGAGGCACAGCTTCCCTGTGATCCTGTGGCTGCAGAGACTCAGACCCTAAGGGTCAAGGAGGAAGCACAATCGGAGCCTGAGGAGGGCTCTTAATAAACACTAACTTTCTTTCTTCTCTCAATAGGGATTGCTCAGCCGGCAGCCCCAGAGGGAACAATTAGATTGTTTATCCAAACCTCAGCCACTTTGCTATGTAATTGATTTTTCATTGAGTGTATTTAGAAAATGGTTATTTACATGAATGCAGGCACACCAGGGACAGGCAGCATCTGATCACAGGAAATGGGAGGGGATCTAGATCAAAGGGGCTTCTGGAGGAGGAGGAGAGGAAGGGGTGGGCTGGGAGGCAGGCAACCTAGGCTGATCCTGACTCAGCTGCTGGCTGGGTTGATCAGGCAAATCAGTAACCCTCTGCGCCCTGGTCTTATTTTAAAAGGGATTAAATAGGGATTAAACTAGATGATATTATTAAAATGCCAAGAGCTGAGCCTGCCACGTCCCATGCACTCAGTAGGTCCTAGTTATAGCTATTTCTATTTTAATTACTGTTGTCATTGTCCATGTTTGGGGGAGTGTCTCCCATCCTCCACGTAGACAGCTTGTTCTTCTACAGGTCTCAGCTCTGGGCCCCAGTGGCTTCCCTGGTGTCCCCATCGTTCTCTCCTAACCACCCTCTTCCATGAACATTGATGAGACTGAGTCTATAGAACCATGATTTAAGGCTCAGTTACAAACTGCAGAGTTCTTTTCTTTTTTTCCCTCCTTTCTATTCCAGGAGTTGATAAACTATGGTGTGCAAGTCAGATCTGGCCCATTGCCTGTGATTGTACAGCTCCGGGGGTTAAGAATAGTTTTCACAATTTCAAATGGTTGAGGAAAATCAAATGATGACTATTTTATGACATATGAAAACGATATGAAATTCTAATTTCGGAATTCGCAAACTTTTGATGGCATCCAACCACAATCATTCACTTGCATGCTCTTTCTGGCTGCTTAAGCACTGTAATTGTAGAGATGCATAGTTGAGACAGAAATGGTATGACCTGTAAAGTAAAAGATATTTACTATCTGGACCTTTCCAGAAAAGTGTCTTGAGCCTTAATTCTAGGCTACTTGTCGGCAGGCAGTGTGTGCTATTCTTGTCTGGATTCCTATAGCACATGGCAGAGTATTTGTAATGCATCAGGCATGTTAGTCTGTTTTGCATTGCTATAACAAAATACTTAGAGACTGAACAACTTATAAAGTAAAGAGGTTTATTTGACTCTTGGTTCTGGTGACTGGAGGGCCCTGACAACATGGCACCAGCATTCTGGCAAGGGTTTCTTGGCTGCATCATAATATAGAGGAGAAGAAAAAGGGAATCGCGTATAGAAGGGGCCAACTATGTGGTGGCTTCACTTGCACCAATCCACTCTCATGAGAACTATTATTCTTGTGATATCCAACCTATCCATGCATTAATCCATTCATGAGGGCAAAGCCTTCGTGACCAGATCTCCTCCCAGTGGACCCCACCTCTTGAAAGTTCTCCCACTTCAATACCACCACACTGGACACCAAGCTTTCTGCACGGCAACCTTTGTGGGGTAGACAACTTCTAAACCCTATCAATAGGTGTGCAGTAAATCCTGAGTTCCTGGTTGCAACTACCCAGTCTCACCGCAAGGGGGCTCTTGTCTTCATTCCTCTGCTCCTGCTTCCTGGGAGTGGAAGGCTGTCCCTCTAGTGATTGTGATGAGATTTATCCATGATTGTGGATTCCAAGTCCTTCAAGGCTGAGAGACCTGTTCTTACTGCAGTGCAAGAGGAGGGAAGGTAGAAGAAAAAGAGTATCAACAGGTACCAGTGTGCACCAGGCACGGTGCTATTGAAAGATGAATGCTGTCTTTTATGTTGAAGTCGAACCTGTAGTCTGAGTTTCCAAATATGTAACAAAAATGTGTTAATTGTAACCTAAAACTTAAGTTGCACTCCGTGTGGTTAGGTAGAACCATTTTAAACTACAAAACCATATGGTTCAAATGTAGCCATTCCCAACCTGGATAGCCCTTCCCTTTGCCCACCCCAATTTTAAAAATAGCCAATGACGTTGATTATAACCCCGAGCTCCTCCTATCAGAGTAGGGGCAGCGGGGCCTCAGGGAAAATGCGGGCGGACTGCTGCCCAAGTGTGCATGCTTGCCAGACTTGCTCAGTCGCACTCCCTTCTACAGAAGTAACGTTTGCCCTGCCAGCTACTTCTGAGTACAAGTCTGGTTCCTTGTGACGCCTCGGCATTTCTAACACTATGTCCTTTGCATAGGTTGTCTCATCTCACGTCCATTTGTTTATTCATTACACATTTATCGAATGCCTACTGTGGACTAGGCGCTATTCAAGGCACTGGAAACACAGTAGTGACCGACACTAGATGAACATTTGCTGCCGTCATTGAGTTTGCTTTCTATATAGGGGTGGGGTAGACATCCTAAAACAAGGAGTAAACATGGGGTGTTGAAATATATTGTATTTAGATGTGAATAAATGCTAAGGAGAAAAAGCAGGAATAGGAGACAGTATTTGCTAGCTCTTTTGAGGGGGGAAAGTGCTAGAATTTGAAGTTGGGAGGTCAGAAGAGGCCCCTTTGAGAAGATGACTTGAGCAAAGATTGAGGGCATGAGCCATGTGGATATTTGGGGAGTAAAACAGTATGGGCAGAAGTAACAGCCAGTGCAAAGTCCCTGAGGCAGGAGAGAGCTTGGTATGTCCAAGGAACAACAAAAGGAACTGTATGGTTGGAGTGAGGAGAGGGAGAAGGGAGTAGCAGGAGAAGGTGGAGAGGTAAGGGGAGGGAGAGCTGGAGAGAAAGAGATTTTGAATAGCTTTTTATATTTCTGTGAGAACTTTTACTCTGAGATGGTAAGTCATAGAAGGGTCTTGATTTCAGTGTCAATATCTGGTTTCTTTTCTTTCTTTTTTTTTTGTGGGGGGGGGGTGTGGTTAGGGGCACTCAACCACTGACCCATTCCCCAGTCCTATTTTGTATTTTATTTAGAGACAGGGTCTCACTGAGTTATTAATGCCTTGCCATTTGTGCACCAGGCACGGTGCTATTGAAATCCCAGGAAGCAGGAGCAGAGGAATGAAGACAAGAGCCCCCTTGCGGTGAGACTGGGTAGTTGCAACCAGCAACTCAGGATTTACTGCACACCTCGCCATATTAGTGCCTTGCTGACTTTGAACTCACGATCTGATCTTCCTGCTTCAGCCTCCTGAGCCGCTGGGATTACAGGTGTGTGCCACCACGCCTGGCAGGATATCTGTTTTCTATTTTAAAATACTAGCTGCAGAAAGTGTTACCCGTTTTCATTCTAAAAATAATAAAATAAGTGATTTCAGACTGGGTGCTGTGGCACATGCCTGTAATCCCAGAAACTCAGAAGACTGAGGCAGGAGGATTACAAATTCCAGGGCAGCACAGCATCTGATTGAGACCCTTTCTCAAAATAAAACGTAAAAAGAGCTGGAGATTTAGTTCAGTGGTAGAGCACCCCTGGGTTCAATCCCCAGTGCCAAAGAAAATAAATAAATAAATAAACGAAGGTGACTTCAGAAAGTCCAGTAAGAAGCAGCGATGGAATTTGAACCTAGCCTTAATCGGATTCTCTCTACTACCCTCTCTGTACCCTCTCGGTTGGTACAGAGTAGAGCCTTAACCAATTTTCACTGAGTTACTTAAAGTAACTTCTGGGGCCTGGATGGAGGAGGGAGCAGCCCAGCCCCTACCCTGCCCCATCTGCTCAGCTCCGGGTGCTGAGAACAGCTAGTCTCTCTGTCTAGGGCCTGACCAGCAGGTCCCTTCTGTTTCCTTTACCCTTGCACCAGCCATGCAGCGGCTGAATGACAAACATTAATTAAAGTACGAGAGAACAACTTAATTAGCTCCTAATAGTCACATGCTGCCAATTAAACACCTTGGTGACTAGTTTACTCTGGAGCTTAATTAGGTATTTCTCAATAAATCTAGCCCCGTGCCACCACCTGTCAGTTCAGGAGCCAGATCTTTTCTTGGATGTGCCCTCTCTTCTTGGGAGGGAGTAGGATGGCTGGTTTGGGAGGAGAAGGGAATTTGGATACTCGCATATCCCAAGATGATTTCATGGTCTTGTTGCATATTTGAAACTCGATACAGGTGATATTTCACTCCCTGTGCTGCTTCCAGACCTCTGGCAACAGGAGCCTTTAGCAGAGAGAGAAAAAATGGTAATGTGCATTGTGACTTTTCTTTTTGGCAGGTAACACGAAGTCCCACTTTTTGGTCCTCAACTATCAGCTACCTGAACGTAGGCTATGCTCTTGATGGTGGCAGGATGCAATTTGTTATGATTGAGTGGCTGGGGCTTCATAGTGCCACAGGGGAGAAAGCTGTAGGCCCCTGTACACTCTGTGTCAAGAACGAAGAGACTGCTGCAGGCTCCACACTGGATCCGTGGATGGAGTAGACACAGCAAAGGAGATGATGCCCAGGGGGTCCCTGGTGCTCATCAGTGACAAGAGCACAGGGTACAGAGTGGCAGCTTCCAGGGAACTTTGAGAAGTACAGGCGTCTCCCAGGGTGCTGACTGACTTGGTGAGGGGGCTTAGAAGTTAAAGCAGTTCAGGAATGGATGAAGAAATGGAATGCTTTTTGGGGTCTAGGTAAAATAGTCATCCATTAATCTGTGATGAGCTGCTGTAAACAGAAGGCATAAAGAAGTTGCATGCTCCTCCCTAGGGCAGTGCGAGGTCCAGAGAGGGCATTACTATGGTCCACACTTTGAACTGTTGAACTTCCTGGAAGGGAGCTGCAGGTTGGCTAAGTTTACAGTGCTCTCTGTTCTCCCCTCCTGGCTGATCTCATTTCTTTGCATCTTGCAGGCTGTGGCACTTTCGAGACATGTCCTCACAGGTCTTTAACACTCCTCCCATCAAGAGGTGAGGCTGTGTCTCTTCTCCTTGACTCTGCAATGGTTAACGACTTCAGGAGACCATAGCAAAGCAGCAATGAGCTAGCATACAGCTCTGGGTCTTCAGAGATTGGCAGACGCTACTTCCTTCTTGGAACCTTCACCACGATCCCAGCCACCACACTGCAGGGAAGGGAGCAGGCACTCGGGCAGCCATGTTTAGGTGTTTCAGCTGACAGCTCCAGCTGAGATCCCAGTCAGCAGCCAACAGCAATTGCCAGCCACATGAGCAAGCAGACACCAGCTGTCCCACTGACCCCTGCTCACGTTGCATGCTCGTGAGCAAATACACACTTGCTGTTGGTTTCGGCCCTGTATTTTGGGTGGCTCATTAGATAACTGGAGCAGAGACCAAGGCAGTTTCCCAGTCCTCAGCACAAGTCCCATGGAGTGTCAGGTGTTTCTGCCTCTGCACTGGGGCAGGTCATGGTGACTCAGGGTGTCCATTGAAGGAATGAGTAAATACAAGTTCCAGTCATGACCGCAGAATCCTTGCTTTAGTCTGGAGACCCAGTTCTCCTCCAGTACCCTAGTTCAGTTATTTTTAAACCTTGATTTTAATGGGGGTGTCCATTTTTCAAATATAATCTGAAGATCTTCAGAATGTGTAAGGAGCTAAGTAGAGCTCCTCTGTGTGAATCGAGGACAGGGCTCTCAGCCCTGCCATCTGGGCCTCCCCCTTAGCACCTCAAAAGGGCCTCCAGGAACTTGGTTTCTGGGAAGTGCAGAGGGAAAAAGCAAAGTCCTCCTTCATCTACTCACATATTGCTGGGGGTCCTGCTCTTGAGTTCTATCCCAACAACTTTTCTCTCCTGCAGGTAGTAGCAGGGGTTCAATCTGAGTGGGAGTAAGTGTAAGGGTGCTTGTTGCCTGCTAAGCATCCTGGGGAGCGCTCTGAGGAATGAAGTGCTTATCTCTTGGTGGATAAGAGTGACCCTCCCCACCCCTGACTGAGGCTCCCTGGGGACATGGGGCAGGCTCTCCCTCTGGGGGACATCAGGGAAGGCTAGCTTACCTTAGCTCAGTGAGGGAAGGGCAGAGGGTGAGAGGGGGTTCTCCACCTTTGAGTGAGAGTAGCCCTTAGCAAAGGGGGTCAGGAAGAACCGACATTTGTCCAGAGGCCCCAGGAGCTGTCCTCTGGGGGGAAGGCCCAGGATCACCAGGTCTAGGGGAGGGAATTGAGGTTAAACATGGTTTGGAAAGGGGCACTGTGGTTTGGAAAGGGACACTGTGAGGCCTGAGGGACATGGGGGGCACATCCATGTGTGAGGGCCCATAGAACACAGGAAGCTGGGTCCTGGAGTTTGACTTGGGGTTGAGGCTGAGATGGAGGGGAGTGGAAGGGCTCTGAGATGTGTGGTCAGAGGCATGAGGACACAGCAGGGACTGAATAAGATGGACCAGGGAAGGAGGGACTGGCGCGGGGCAGGGTGGGGCTCCGAGGAGGCAGCTCATCCGGAAGCTTGATCCCCTTGAAAGGGCCTGAGAGTGGAATGAATTTGGGAGGAAGCTGATGATGGGACCACACTCCCTGAAGACTCTGCCAACCGCTCAGTGTCCCTCTGGCCTATGGAGGGAGTCAGTGTGATATGGTAGGAGTTTCACTGTCCCTGAGTCAGGTCTGGCCTCTTACCTGATTTGCCCATGAGCAAATTTTTTCAATTTCCTGAGCCTTTTTTTCTCTCATATATGAAACAAGAAGGTCGGTGGTCATTGATTGCCAAATCCCTTTCAGTTCTATAAACTTAATGATTCAATTGGGTCCAAGAAGCCTGGGGGTCAGACATAGTGCTGGGCCCCTGCAGGTGCAGGTAGACCAGAAGCCCTTGACTGCACTGGGCTCCCCCGCTGAGGTGGGGAAAGTGGGGCTAAGCTTCGAAAGGAGGATGCAAGCACTGATTCAGTTGCCATTTAGGGTGAAGTGGCCAAAAGGAATAGAAAAACCCAAAATGGGAGCTGAAAGAAGAACTGGTTGATTTGGAAGTGGAATAAGGAGATTCGGGTGGGTGTGTTTCAGGTTTCCAAGCAGAGCGAAGGTAAGCTGAGCAACAAGAGCAGGGACTGTTTTGTTCTTGGTCCATTCTGCACTCTTGGCCTTGGCTGAACACCCTGTGTGTGGGGGAAGGCTCCCCCCAGGGCTGTCTCCCCTAACGACGTCCCTCGGAATGTGGCTCAGCAGCACAAGTGCTCAAATCCATCTCATTTCTTTAAAATACATTTATTTTTTAGAGTATTGATTTTCATTTTAGAAAGATTGGACTATCAGAAAACAAACAAATAATTCATAATGTTAGCAGCCAGTAATATGTCATCTATCCTAGCTTTTGCTCTCTCTAGTCACACACACACACACACACACACACACACACACACACATCTACCCAAGGGATTATATTAGACTATTCTGTACTTTTCTCACTTGGCAATATATTTGAACATCTCTCCTTGTCGATAAATATGGATTGACATCATCATTTTTAATGGTTTCATAATAATTTTATTGTGTGAACATAACATAAATTATTTAACAATTCCCTACTGTTTGAACTTTAAATTTCTTTCCTTTTTTATTTTGCCATTACAAACAAAGCTTTGATGAAAATGGTATTATGCACAGATCTTCACACACTTACCTAATTATTGCCTTGAGTCAGATGATTTTTACAGCTTCTGATGTATATTACCATATTACTCTCCAGAAGATTTGTTCCCGCTTATTCCCAATAGTGGCGTATTTCCCACCCTCTTGCCAACCCCAGGCATTATAATTCTTTTTAATCTTTGTCATCTGAAAAACAGAAAGGGCACACCATTGTTTTAAGTCACATTTCTTATATCGCCGCTGAGACTTAGCATTGTTTACATTTTTTATTGTTATTTGCATTTCTTCTCTCATATTCTGCTTTTTTATATCTTTTTGCATTTTACTCCTGTGGTGTATATATTAGTTTCCTAGGGCTGCCATAACAAATTACTACAAATGGTGTGGCTTAAAATAACAAAAATTATTCTCTCATAGTCTTGGAGGCTATAAGGTGTTGACAGGGCCGTGCTTCCTCTGAAGACTCTGAGGAAGAATCTTTCCCTGCCTCTTTCTGACTTCCGGTGGTAGCTGGCATTTCTTGGCCTTCCTTGATCTGATTACTCCAATGTCTGTCTTCATGCCTACTTCCCTACATCCTTGTCTGTGTATTTCCAAATCTCCCTGTTTGTTTAAGATCACCAGTCACTGGATTTAGGGCACAATAAATCCACTATCTCATTTTAGCTTGATTATATCTGCAAACCCCCTATTTCCAGCTAAGGTCACATTCACAGGTTCTGGGAGTTTAGGATTTGAATATATCTTCTGGGGGGACAAAACTCGACCCACTCCACTGTGCTTGTCTTTTCCTATTTCTTTGTAGTAGATTCACACTTCACCCTTTAGGTCCTTTGACTCACACCTGCAGCTCTACGTGGTTAGAGAGTTGTAGAGCAGGTAGTGACTTCGATTTGAAAAAGGTAGGTTCTGGTGGCGAGCCTGGAGTCCTGTGGGTCTTAGGTCCCCTGCTTTAACAGTTTCTTTCTGGAGAAACTGAGTAATGGAGCTCTCCATCAGCAGTTCTTACCAGCAGTTTTGTGGGTGGGAGAGGATCAGTATGGAAGAGAGGCTGAGCCAGCCTCTGAATCATAAATAGCCAAATGGATGGGCATTGGGATTGAGAAGGGACCATCCAACTCCACTGGAACTTTATGGGCTTTTATGAGGATGCTGTGCCAATAATGGTTCTTAAAAGCACCAAGTGTTATCTTTCCTGCTTCTCAAGCGCTCGAGCATTGTAATGACAGTTCAGCCCTAAACTTAGAGGTTCCTTGCCCTTGAATGGATCATGTTCCTATTAAGCAGTAGCACTGCTTGATGCCATGAGGATTCCTCACTCTCCACTATCTCTAGCAGTTTCTGAGACTGGTAGGAGAATAAAGAGGAATCGGATCAAACTTCTAGGTTAGTTAGGCTGAAGCAGTGGTGTAGTGAGGAGTTTCTTTAGGGACCCAAATCCAGAGGCTTCTCTTCGGCGACCATTGCCTCTGAGGAGCAGCTCTGCATAGTTGAAAGTATGATGGGGCTCCAAAGAGGTTCTAGGGTCCTGGACAGTGGGAAGCACCTCTCCAAGGTGGTGGGGAGGCAGCATGGCAGGTTGTCTATCTATTCCCTACTGGGCCATGACCAGTATGGGCAGCTTGACCTATCCATTTCCCTGGTCTGCCAAGGGGTGTCAGGGCCAGAAGAGACTAGGGATGAAGGAAAGTACCCCACAGCCACCACCAGCAGCTCAGGAAGGAATGTCAACATCAAGACAAGGGGTTTTCTGAAGCTAAATGCCATCCATGAGAAAAATATTGAAGATGAAGACGCCTAAATCTAGGAGAAAACAGAGATGTAGATTTGAACCAACTCTGCAATGCACTAGCTGAGTGGCATGAGCTAGTCTTTTAATCTCTTTAAGTTTCAATTTCTGTTTTGAAAAAGCAAGAAAACAAATTTTAAAAATTTGTAGGTTGAAATAAAATGATAAAATAAATAAATAAAAATAAAAACAAACAAAAATAACAAATAAAATGTGAGGGAAACTCCATTGTAGGATTTGGCACATAGTAGGGAACAAATGTCAGCATCTCTTTCTTCCTTCCTTCCTTCCTTCCTTCCTTCCTTCCTTCCTTCCTTCTTCCTTCCTTCCTTCCTTCCTTCCTTCCTTCCTTCCTTCTTTCTCTTTCTTTCTTTC